>LPNX010036508.1:3932-17155 GCA_001517045.1 Pseudotsuga menziesii
AATTCCATAGCTTCTAAAAACAATAATAAATAGTTGTGACTATAAGTTTAAATTGTTTTAAAAATACATGAAATAATGAGCATTATCAAACAATATTCTATTACATGTCTTTTATTCACATGCACAAGAATAATAAGGGTCATGTGTTATGGAAACATATTAAATACTTAAAGATAAATAAAAATCTATTGCATCTAGCACAAGTAGAGACTCATTAAAAAGAAAAGTTTTCCTTCTCAAAAATGCTAGAAGGAAATGCTTATGCTAGAAAGAAAGCTAGCAGTCGCTAGCTTTCCTTGATCTTTTGCCATGTACTTATTTCAAAATAGAGCACGTGGCACAAGCTCAAGGTATAAGCTAGCAACCACCAATTACCATGGACATGATTTTTCTATTGGAAAGCTAGCGACTACTAGCTTTCTTTCTAGCATAGGTATGTGTTATTATCCTATAAGTAAATGCTTATGCTAGAAGGAAAGCTAGTAGTCGCTAGCTTTCCTTGATCTTGTGCCATGTGCTTATTTGAAAATAGAGTACATGGTACAAGCTCAAGGTATAAGAAAGAACCCACCAATCACCATGCCCATGGTTTTTCTAATGGAAATCTAGCGATTTCTAGGTTTCTTTCTAGCATAAGCATGCGTGCTTATCCTAGAAGGAAATGCTTATGCTCGGAGGAAAGCTAGCAGTCGCTAGCTTTCCTTGATCTTGTGCCATGTGCTTATTTCAAAATAGAGCACATGGCACAAGTTGAAGGTATAAGCTAGCAACCACCAATCACTATGGACAATGTTATCAATTGGAAAGCTAGCGACTCCTAGCTTTCCTTCGTGGCTAGAGTTCTTCTATTAGAAAGCTAGCGACTGTTAGCTTTCCTTCTAACATAAGCATGTGTGCTTATGCTAGAAGGAAATGCTTATGATAGAAATAAAGCTAGCAGTCGCTAGCTTTCCTTGATCTTATGCCATGTGCTTCTTTCAAAATAGAGCACATGGCACAAGCTCAAGGTATAAGCTAGCAACCACCAATCACCATGCCCAGGGTTTTTATAATGGAAAGCTAGCGACTGCTAGCTTTTCTTCTAGCATAAGCATGTGTGCTTATGCTAGAAGGAGAGCCAGCAGTCGCTAGCTTTTCTTGATCTTGTGCCATCTGCTTATTTAAAATTAAAACACATGACACAAGCTGAAGGTATAAGCTAGCAACCACCAATCACCATGGATAGGGTTTTTCTATTGGAAAGCTAGCGACAGCTAGGTTTCCTTCTAGCTTAAGGATGTGTGCTTATCCTAGAAGGAAATGCTTATACTAGGAGGAAATCTAGCAGTTGCTAGCTTTCCTTGAACTTGTGCCATGTGCTTATTTCAAAATAGAGCACATGGCACAAGCTAAAGGTATAAGCTAGCAACCACCAATCACCATGGACAGTGTTATCAATTGGAAAGCTAGCGACTGCTAGCTTTCCTTCATGGATAGAGTTCTTCTATTAGAAAGATAGCGACTATTAGCTTTCATTCTAGCATAAGCATGTGTTCTTATGCTAAAAGGAAATGCTTATGCTAGAAAGAAATCTAGCAGTCGCTAGCTTTCCTCGATCTTGTGCCATGTGCTTCTTTCAAAATAGAGCACATGGCACAAGCTCAAGGTATAAGCTAACAACCACCAATCACCATGCCCAGGGTTTTGCTAATGGAAAGCTAACGACTGCTAGCTTTTCTTCTAGCATAAGCATGTGTGCTTATGCTAGAAGGAAATGCTTATGCTACAAGGACTGTTAGCTTTTCTTGATCTTGTGCCATCTGATTATTTAAAATTAAAACACATGGCACAAGCTGAAGGTATAAGCTAGCAACCACCAATCACCATAGACAGGTTTTTTCTATTGGGAAGCTAGTGACTACTAGGTTTCCTTCTAGCATAAGCATGTGTTCTTATCCTAGAAGGAAATGCTTATACTAGGAGGAAAACTAGCAGTCACTAGATTTCCTTGATCAAGGTATAAGATAGCAGTCACTAGCTTTCCTTGATCAAGGTATGTGCTTTATTTCAAAATAAAGCACATGGCACAAGATCAAGGTATAAGCTAGCAGCCACCAATCACCATGCCTAGGGTTTTTCTATTGGATTTCTAGTGACTGCTAACTTTCCTTCTAGCATAGGCATGCGTGCTTATGCTAGAAGGAAATGCTGATGCTAGGAGGAAAGATAGAAGTCGATAGATTTCCTTGATCTTTTGCCATGTGCTTATTTCAAAATAGAGTACATTGCACAAGCTCAAGGTATAAGCTAGCAAACACCAATCACTATGGCTAGAGTTTTTTTATTAGAAAGCTAGCAACTGCTTGCTTTCCTTCTAGCATAAGCAAGTGTGTTTATGCTAGAAGGAAAGCTAACAATCGCTAGCTTTCCTTGATCTTGTGCCATGTGCTTATTTCAAAATATAGCACATGGCACACGATCAAGGTATAAGCTAGCAACCACCAATCACTATGGCCAGGGTTTTTCTATAGCGACTACTAGATTTGTTTCTAGCATAAGTATGTGTTCTTATCCAAGAAGGAAATGCTTATGCTAGAAATAAAGCTAGCAATCGCTAGCTTTCCTTGATCTTGTGCCATGTGCTTATTTTAAAATAGAGTACATGGCACAAGCTCAAGGTATAAGATGGCAACCACCAATCACCATGCCTAGGGTCTTTCTATTGGAAAGCTAGCGACTGCTAGCTTTCCTTCTAATATAAGCATGTGTGTTATGCTAGAAGGAAATGCTTATGCTATAAGGAAAATTAGCATTCGTTCAAAATAGAGTACATGGCACAAGCTCAAGGTATAAGATAGCAACCACCGATCACCATGGACAAGGTTTTTCTATTGGAAATCTAGCGACTGTTAGCTTTCCTTATAGTATAAGCATGTGTGTTTATGCTAGAAGGAAATACTTATGCTAGAAGGAAAGCTAGCAGTTGCTAGCTTTCCTTGATCTTTTTCCATGTGCTTATTTCAAAATAGAGCACATGGCACAAGCTTAAGGTATAAGCTAGCAACCACCAATCACCATGCATAGGATTTTCTATTGGAAAGCTAGCGACTGCTAACTTTCCTCCTAGCATAAGTATGTGTTATTATCCTATAAGGAAAAGCTAGCAGTCGCTAGCTTTCCTTGATGTTGTGCCATGTGCTTATTTGAAAATAGAAGGAAATGCTTATGCTAGAATGAAAGCTAGTAGTTGCTAGCTTTCCTTGATATTTTTCCATGTTCTTATTTCAAAATAAAGCACATAGCACAAGCTCAAGGTATAAGCTAGCAACCACTAATCACCATGGACTGGATTTTCTATTGGAAAGCTAGCGACTGCTAACTTTCCTTCTAGCATAAGTATGTGTTATTATCCTAGAAGGACATGCTTATTCTAAAAGGAAAGCTAGAAGTCGCTAGCTTTCCTTGATCTTGTGCCATGTGCTTATTTGCAAATAGAGCACATGGCACAAGCTCAAGGTATAAGCTAGCAACCACCAATCACCATGCCCAGGGTTTTTCTATTGGAAAGCTAGCGACTGCTAGCTTTCCTTCTAACATGGTTATGTGTGTTATGCTAGAAGGAAATGCTTATGTTAGAAGGAAAGCTAGCATTTGTTCAAAATAGAGCACATGTTATAAGCTCAAGGTATAAGCTAGCAACCACCAATTACCATGAACAGGGTTTTTCTATTAGAAAGCTAGCGACTATTAGCTTTCCTTCTAGCATAAGCATGTGTGTTTATGCTAGAAGGAAAGCTAGCAGTCGCTAGATTTCCTTGATCTTTTGCCATGTGATTATTTCAAAATATAGCACATGGCACAAGCTCAAGGTATAAGCTAGCAACCACCAATCACCATGGATAGGATTTTTCTATTGGAAAGCTAATGACTACTAGTTTTTCTTCTAGCATAAATATGTGTTATTATCCTAGAAGGAAATGCTTATGCTAGAAGGAAAACTAGCAGTTGCTAGCTTTCCTTGATCTTGTTCCATGTGCTTATTTGAAAATAGAGTACATGGCACAAGCTCAAGGTATAAGCTAGCAACCACCAATCACCATGCCCATGGTTTTTCTATTGGAAAGCTAGTGACTGTTAGCTTTCCTTCTAACATGGTTATGTGTATTATGCTAAATGGAAATGCTTATGCTAGAAGGAAAGTTAGCATTTGTTCAAAATAGAGCATATGGTACAAGTTCAAGGTATAAGCTAGCAACCACTAATCACCATGGACAGGGTTTTTCTATTTTAAAGCTAGCGACTGTTAGCTTTTTTTCTAGCATAAGCATGTGTGTTTATGTTAGAAAGAAAGGTATCAGTCACTAGCTTTCCTTGATCTTTTGCCTTGTGCTTATTTCAAAATAGAGCACATGGCACAATGTCAAGGTATAAGCTAGCAACCACCAATCACCATGGAAAGAATTTTTCTATTGGAAAGCTAGCAACTGCTAGCTTTCCTTCTAGCATAAGTATGTGTTATTATCCTAGAAAAAAATGTGTATGCTAGAAGGAGAGCAAGTAGTCGCCAGCTTTCCTTGATCTTGTTCAATGTGCTTATGATTCAAATAAGAGTATACCAAAAACCTCGTCTACCTAGTAATTTGTTTTTAAAATGCATCCACCTGTTTCCACTCCAAGTCCTAAAGTAAGATTTGATGATTCCTCTAATTAGTTTGAACATATAATTAGCCAACGTTCCAATTTTGATTTTGAATAGTTTGACAGAGAGTAGGTGATACTGTATTTGGTCTCAAGCGAGCACATTGATGAGATTTATTAGAATCACTAGAGCATACAAAAGGCATATTGGAAAATTACCCATAGCTAAGGAGCTTCCTAAGAGAAGGTAGCTAAGGAAGACAATGTTGCACATCAATGATTATTATTGTGCTACTTTTCCCGAAGATCTTATTTTAGACACATTTCAAGAGATTGAAGAACCATTTGATTTCATTCTTTTGAGCCCAGTTAGATCCTTTTGATATCAATTATTTTAAAGTGGTGTATATGGACCTTTTAGTCCTCCACCAAACATGCCTGCTACTCCTCCATTTAGGCCTCAACTATTCCAAGGAACACAACAAGCATGAATGTAAACAATCCACCAACACATCCCTAGTTGGTACTAAATGTAATGGCAGTTTTAGGAGTATTGTATATCATGAACATCTACCATGAGTTTCAGTGCCATTTCCTGTACCAATTACAACACCATTTCCCGTACCACTTCCAGTTCCATTTTTGGCACCAAATCTAACTCTGTTCCAAAACTTACAAATCTCTATAGTTCTTCACGAACTAGATAATTTTCTACGAATTTCTTTATGGGATCCTGTATAAGAAACAACGGATTGACCTCTTCTCATACCAAAAGAAATTATTCTATGATCTAAAATTATACACTTTGCGTGTTTGAGCAAAACAATGGTGCTAAAATAAATTTCTAAGAATATGATAATAAATATTTCACACAAAAATAAAACGACAATAATATTAATTCAATTCATGAATTTGACTCAAACGTAATATATAATTACACAAAAATCCTCCTATTCTTTATTTAATTCTCCCAAATATGGAAATATAATGAATTGACTTGCACACAGAGAATGATTCCCATAGTTTTTTCTTTGCTTCCCGTTCCAAGAAACTTAGTTGTTATGATCCCTCTTCCTATCAGTTCCTCCAAGCTATTAGGGTAATCTAGTCTTGCAAGCCTGATGAGATATCCAAAGATACTTCACAAATGAATCTCACAGTGGTTAAAAAGAACATATTTTTTTTTACATATCCACCAGTATATGATTGTATGCTTAACAAATTTAGGACTTAGATTCTGTCTCCCATATCTATTACTAAAAAGACTCAATAATTTTAACTAATCTTATCCCTTTCTATTACACTTCGAAGGGTTGGACCTTCTCTTATTCATTCAAACTTGTCTTCTATCTTTTAAATAAAATAAAAAAATTACAAAAGAAATTCTAGCCTATTCTAAAAAGTTCGATGTGACTTAGGAAAGTTCCTTGTGTCTCTCATCATTAAGCCTATGCTCCTGCATGAGACTCCATAGCTTAATATTGTTTATGGGATCCTATCCATGAGTCCCTCCTATGTTGTTTTTTGGTAATATTTCAACAGGTTGCCAAGGTATTTTCCTGAGTAGCTTACTTTTCCTGAATAGTTACTTCAACCAAACACTCCAGCCAAGCTCTTCTGCCTGGAATAGATTCATTTCTAGACCTGATTCTTCTGTTAGATGATATGTATGTTCTAATTTCTCATAAAAAAAAAATTTCACCATCCTTTATCACTTGACTTGCAAACAATTTATCAGAATATCCACCTTGTTCTTCATTTGAACAAATCAAATTTCTTGTTACAAAAACAAACATAAAATACAATGTCATAAAAATTATGGAAAACCAAGAATTTTGGTCACATTTCTCCTTTCTTTCTTTTGTCACATCACCTCCCTTTGTCACATCATTTTCATTGGAAAATTCACTAAGTATATCACCTTCACCTTCCTCCATGAGTAAATGTTGTGCTTCCTAAATCATTGCATAACCTGCAATTGACATACCCTATTGATCTCTCCCTTCCATGTACCAGTCATTGCAGATTGCATTAGTCATCATAATATCTAAATCATTTCACAAACTTTCTTGTGAAATTACTTTTAATCTTACTTTTGGTTCTTCCATTCTTGAATCCATGAAGGATTAATTATCATTCAACATCAACAACTGATTACTGACATTAACTTCATGTTTCTTACCTCTTAATCGATGACTATTGTGCCTCGTTCCATTCACTTCAAAAGAACACACAATCATTTTTCCCTCATGCACTTCTTTTTTGTCAAATTGCCAAGGCGTACCTAATAAAATATGAAAATCATACATGCCAATTATGTCACATATTACCTCATCTTGATAATTCCTAATCTAGAATTCTACTTGGCACTGCTCATCAACTAGCACTTGATGAAATTTTTGCAGCAATGCAACTTTGTACAATTCTATATGTATTATTCTCCTCAAATTCAATTTTTCTACCATTTTTGTAGACATCAAATTGTGATTAATTCCACTATCTATAATCAACTTACAACACTTAGCTTTTGCCTTAAAGGTTGTCTTGGATAAAATCCTCCTTTCGACTGATTCACTAGCCTCGTCATCTACTTTCCTAAATATCAAAGATTCTCCTTCTCGAAAATTTTCAGCCACTTCCACTACTTTTAGAGATTCAGGTTTAGCTTGCACCACATGTGCTCCTCTCCATGTCACATTTTTTTCTAGACAATCCCATGACATATGGCCAAGTTTTCCACTTGTATAACACCTTGCTTGTACACCCCTTCCTCTACCTCTTCCGCTTGAAGAAACTCTCCTTCCTCGGTTGTCATTGGTTCTGTCAGGTTGTGTTTGCTGATTTGAACTGATAGTTTCACCTTTATGTTGTTGTTCCCTTCCTCCAAAGACTCTTACCATTGTTCTCTGACTCTGTTCCCTCATCAACTTCTCCTCAACCTTCAAAGCAACCTGATATGCCTCTTCAAAATATCTCAATGATAATAAGCTTAGTTCATATTGTATACCAAACCTCAAACCATTCACATACTTGGCTACTCTCTCAGGTGTGTCTTATGTGTGACCTGATCTAATATTCACTTTACAGAACTCCTAATTAAATTACCTAACTGTCACTAACTTTTTATTAAGATTTTGAATCCTCCTAAGCAAAATCAATTGATAATCTTTAGGAAGAAATTTATCTTTTAGCTTAGCAGTCATCCTTCTTTAGTTTTTGATCTTGGCTTTGTGCTTCAAGATCATTTCCTCTTGCACACCATCCCACCACAAGGATGCATTCCCTCTCAACTTCATGACAAAAATATCAATTGCTTGTCCTCCTTCACCTCAGCATAGTCAAAGTACTTGTTCAAGGCATTGATCCAATCAATCATCTCCTCTGGATCCAAACTTCCATTGTAAGTGGGTACCTTAGCCTTTGAACTTGAACCTGCACCAAATATTGATTTCAACAATCTTACCTCAGGAGTTTCAATAGTTGTCTCCTCTTCCTCCTCATCCGGTATCTCTTCCTCACTTGTATCTCTGTTGTGATTTCGATGTCTGGAAGACTCTAAGGCTTCAAGCCTTGCTCTCAGAGTTCTCACCTCCTCTCTTAACTCTGCATTAGCAACGAGTATGTCTTTCCTCCCAACCTCGTCCTAATTTGACATCCATCTCCTGGCACAATATATCAACTTTGGATACTTTCTTCCTCTCATTAAAAACATGTTTTGTCTTTGTTAGTAATACAGGAGTAAAAACTATCTCAGTTCCTTTCATACAAGAAACAAAAAAATCCTTTCCTTAAACCAACAATTCCTCCTTTTAGAAACAAATTACTATGATTTCTTTGATACAAAAACTGATAACACATTATATGATAGAACGAGAACTCGACTGAGTTCTTGTTTTTCTATCTCCTTATTTTAGTAGCTATTTTTATGTAATGCCCCGCTTTTAGTTGTAATTAAATTGTGTAGGTTATTTATTTTATACTTAATAAATGGTGATTATTAGCATGCGTACGAGGTATGTGTATGCTAGCTACATACCCAAACCTCGCATGTATCACACTAGTATGTACACAAGATAATTATATTGGTAAGTAGAACTACATGATTATTTAATTGTATAAATAACTTTGTTAATTGAATATTTATATGTGAATAAGATTAGTCCTTGGTCATTAAGTTGTTTAACTTCATAAAATAACACAATTTAATCTAGTTAAAGATAACTAAAGTTTCACAAGTTAACTTTTAAGATAGTTATGAAACTAAAAATAAATAAATGAGGGGTTTTTTTTATGTGGACATGTGTCTACATGAGAAGAAATTGAAAAATAATAAAAGGGAAAATAGAGAAGAGGAAGGGGGGAAAACTCTAGATGTGATTTGGAGTTGCACAAAGAGATTTCGAACTTGGAACTAGAATGGTTTGCCTCTGATATTCTTGGATTTTTGGGCTCGGGGCCAGAAAATTCTAAGAGGTTTCTGGGTCGGGGAGTCGGATACACTATTCCCGGTCGGCTAGGAGGTTACACTAGTTTTTGGGTTGCTAGTTTTGAGGAAGTGGACAAGGGCTTAAACTTGACAAACTGGAGAAACTAGGTATTTTTCCTTTTATTTTTTTTAGAAGTTAAATATATGTGTTTTTATGTCATTTTAACTTTGAATATTATGTATAGCATATCCATGTTAATATTATGAGATTTTATTAGATTTTAAAGAAAAGATAGTAAATCTGTAGTTTTGCATGAGAAATGGAACGAAGCTGGATAAAATCACCTAATATATAAATATATATAGCTTAAAAAAAGGGGAGGGGGGCTGCATTCAAAATTTACAAACCAGAAAATCAAAATATGCAACCCTACCTAGTTTCAATTGCCACATATGCAAGTTAATATATGATTTCTCCATAGAGACATTGCTACTAGAATCTAATTCCACCAGCTCTACCCTTTTTGGCCTCTCCACCTTGGAACAATTATGTCTAATTTTTCTTTATATGCAATGTTTCTATCTCTATCTCATTGGCTCTGCTGAACCCGAGTCTCCTCCTCTAGCTCTAGGTGCAGCTCGGGGCCAAGCGGGGGCAGGTGAAAAAACTTGTATTTCCCTAACTAGTAGCTGCTCTTCCAAATGGGAAGGTTTCAAGCGCATATATATGTGGTCGTTCTAATTTCACTAACTCCACATTTAAACCACTGGGTCTCCACAAATATCCACTCTATGGTAAATGTGCTAAGGCCTCCCGAGAGCCCTAGAGTTCACATCAAGTGAAAGGCTTGCGATAAAATCTCATCCACTCTTGGTGACTCAACTTGTCTGGTGCCTACCATGTTAATCTACTATGTCGGCACCTAAATACCTAGATTTGGCATCGATACTTTTACACTTGAATTTGCATTGAGACCAACATCTCCACTAGTAGTGGTACCTATGTCGTAACAATATAATCTCTCCATGGTCCTGGGAAATTCCCAAACTGCCAGAAGGCTAGTCCCAGCAGATTCACCTTGTCCTCTCGGATATTCTTCACCGGGCCTACTCCTAACTGGTACTCATGGATCTTCATAGTGCTAGTCTCATGAAAGCCAGAATATCACATCCTACATTTAGAATTGATACACTTACACTAACTGGGCTAAGAGAATCCACCATTGGAGGCTACGTTGGAATTGATGGGGAGACTAAAGGATTGTTTATTTTCCCTTGCTTTGAAAAATAGACATGTAAGTGTTAAACATATCATTGCTAAAAGAATCTATTCATCGACCTTGTATTCTTCTTCCCCTAAATACTGAGAAGCTAGGATAAGCTTCAGAACTGCAATATTTTCTGAAATATCTTGTTTAACAGCATAATCTGTAGCATCACTTGAAATGTAAGAAATGTGTGTGAGTGTATACTCATTACTGTTCTATGGACCTTCTTCTGCATCAATACTGTTGCCATTGCTAACAGACATATCTGAAGAAAATGTGAAAGAAAACTCTCTTTTGTTCATCACCTCTTGATTATCTTCACCTGTCATTGTTCGAACAGGTAAATCTTTGGGTAAACAGTCAACAAGATGATGTTTTGTTTGTTTCTTGGTACCAAACATATGATCATTAGGAACGAAACCTTCACTTTCTTTATTCTTGTCTTTCAACACAAATTGCTGAGAATAAAGGCTAGCTTTCGTTACTTCCTCCATCTCAGCATCCAATCTAACAATGTTAGGAATAACAGTGCTATCTCCTATGCGCTTCATAAGCTGGTGTGCCCAATCTTGTTTTCCAGACTTATGAAGTGCAACCAAGAGGGACATTATTGTTACCATGTTAGGTACCATGCCTCTGGATTCCATTTCCTCTAACAATTTTAGAGAATCCTCAACTCTCCCCACCTTGCATAAATACGAAATCATAATGCTATTCGTGACAACATCTACACATTGTTTTTTCTTCTTCAAATCATCAAATAAATTAGAGGTAGCTGCTGCCCTGCCTTCCTTGATTGGGCCATCAATCAATCTATTATAAGAGAAAGAATTTGGTACCACACCCTCCTGTACCATTTAAAAAAAAACTTGGCATGCATCTGCTAAGTATCAAACCTTGAACAGGCCATCAAGAAGAGCATTGTACACAATAAGATCAGGATTGCACCCATAAAAGGCCATTTCATTCAAAATTTTAAGGGCCTCACTGACTCTATTAACTTTGCAGAATCCATGGATTAAAGATGGGCTATCTATAGCAATAATTGGTCATTTGACAGCCAGTTCACTATATGAATTTTCCCAACTTGTTTTTGAAGTGTCAAATCCTGGATGGCAGTATCGCCTGCCGAAAATCGAAACCATTGTTAACTGGCTGGTGTTGTCACACTCGTCTAACAATGGGGAAGGGCTTCTTGGATTAGATACTAAAATCGCCCTATTATTATAATAAAGCAGAATTCAGGTTTCATTGCTTTTCTCTTCCCTCCTACCGGGTGAGATTTAATTAGTAATAAAGCTAGGGAATACAAATGTGGGATCAGACCATCGGTCCAGGAAAATACAAGAGAATCAAGAGAATGGCTTGATAATAAGCTCCCAGATGTGGATTAGTTGAGGGTGGAGGCAATACAATTACACATAATATATTGCAACCTTAATCACAACGGGGTTTGCCCCCTTCCAAGAACGAAACAATGAAAAACACAACTAGATTGGGACTAACTACCACGACAGTCTTCTACATGTAGATAGGCTTGGTAGGGTATGCAACTTTCGGGAATGATGCTCCCAAAAATATACTAACCAGGTTTGGATTCTACGAGCCATTCTAGTTGATTGACATTGGAAACCAGGTTTGTATTCTACGATCCATTCTAGTTGATTGACATTGGTAACCTCTGCATCGGTATTCACATAGTGGGTGCATATCAGGTATATTGGTATTGCTGCACGTTTATCTTGATCATTACTATTCATTTTCCACTGGGTTACTTCTCATGTCTTTTGGCTGGTCTTTTCTCAGCCTGTATTTGTAGTATTTGAAGACCAGATTTGTGATTGATGGAAAAGGAGTGGTTTTGTCCATAGAGTTTACACTATAAAGTTTCCATTTTGTGGGTCAGTTAGTCGGGGCTATGGGGAGAAATCGATTCAAACAATACCCTCGTAACCAACATGAATTCAGAAAAATAGATGGCTTCATACATGAAAGACAAATAGAGGACTTCAAAGTAGAGAAAAAAACAAGTAAGATCACCATTCAAACAATACCATTAGAAATTTATGTAAAGGTGTTAGAAAATTGGACTCACCCGGTAATCTGTTTTGCTATAACCCATTTGCAACAGTAACAACTTGCAAGTGTGAACTGGATGGGTCTCATTTTTAGCTACCAGTGGAGAATATGGACTGTGGAATCCTAGACTCCTAACTTTGAACTAGAAGAAATAGTGAAGAGTATGGACACTGGAGTTCTGGACACCGAACTTCAAACTGGAAGTTGCTTGTAAAGTTGTAAAGCTACAGCTTGTAACTCAACCTCCAGCATTGAGCCTCAAGTGAGTCAGAGACCCATGATGTAAACATCATATCAATGATGGCTGAGTCTCATTCGGCATTAATGTTTCCTGCCTATCCAGTTGTCTCCTTCCTATCAGGCCGTCTCGAAGCTCTTAAGAGCTTTAACTCCTCCTTACCAGGCTGTGCGGAAGCTTTAAATAAGGAGATGACAGGGCTGTTCCAATCTTTGCAAGTTTCGGTTCCAATTGCTGTTACAAATGCATTCAGTTTTTGTTAGAAAACGGGCCTTGCTTAATATTAATAATAGGCCTCATATCCTACGAGCATCGACCCTATTTCAATTTTACAACGTCTAATTATTGTTTTGGGAAAATACGGAGAGAAAAAGTGCTAAAATTAACACGAAAAATCATGTCTGAATTGGTTAAAAAATAAATTCGAATTCCAGGATAATAGTCCAATCGAGCCCGCTATTCAATGCCGAGTCAATGTTTGTGTTCAATGGAGCTAAATATAAATAACCCACCTTATCATAATACTGTAACAATACTCATGCTTTATATGAGTTCATTATACTAGCTTTTTATGGGTAATGCTTATTCGGTAATA
>LPNX010036508.1:17855-37886 GCA_001517045.1 Pseudotsuga menziesii
CAGTTAATATGATTTGTATCCATTATTATATTAATATATATTATTTAAAAATGTTTAAAATCAAATTTTAATTTATTTGCAAAATATTAATAAGAAAAAAGATAAATTACAATCTCAAATACTTGAGTTTAAGGAATTCCTTAAAAATATAGGAAGTAAAGTGTGTATAGTTTGTTATTGTTATGAATTTCCACATAAAAAATAATGGAAGTAAAGTGTGTATAGTTTGTGACTGGAAACTTTTTATTTTGGATTTTACATTAAATAAAATTACATTATTTATATTTGTAATCTAAATTAAAATTAAACAATGTATGTTGACCCTAGTTTCTATAATATTTATAGAATCAATTCCAAATTTAATAATGTTTCCAAAATAATGAATATTAATAATTATAATATAATTTATAAAATATATTATAGAATCAATCCATGGACATCCATATGGTCAAACATGATTACATGGTTAAAAATCTTTAAATGGTAAAAGGTGCTCAAATTTGGTCAAGAAGGTCAATGATATGGTCAAACACGGTGAACCACGGGGTTAAACAAATGGTTAGAAATGGTTAAAAGTGGTCAAACACATCGTCAACCATGCTTAACCATGTGGCCAACCACATGGTTAACTACATCATCAACCCCATGGTCATCCATGGTCAACAATGGTTGAACATGGTCTACCACATTCTCAACCCCATGCTCAACTATGCTTAACCATGGTCGAACATGGTTGACCACATGGCTAAAAATGGTCAACCACATGGTTGAACATGGTCAACCACATAATCAACAATGGTCGAACATGGTCTACGACATCAACAACCCCATGGTGAGTCATACTCAACCATGGTCAACCATGGTCGAACATGGTCAACCACATAGTTAACCACATAAAAATGGTCAACCACATGTTCAAACATTGTTAACCACATTTTCAACTAAATGGTCAACCATGGACAACTATGATCAAACAAGATCAACTGCATGGTCAACATAGTCAAACAAAATTGTCAACCATAGGGTTGTTCATGTTTAACCATGGGTGAACATGGCTAATCATATGGTTTAACATGGTTGATCCATGGTGAAAACATGGTTGAATCATGGTCAAACATGCTTGAATCATGGTTCATCGTAGTCAACCATAGAGTTGAACCATGGTCAAACAACATGTGAAAACACATTCTTGACCACATGATCAACCATGGTTATCCACATGGTTGACCATGGTCAACTCATCGACAACCACATGCTCAAACTTCATCATCAACCATGATGAAACAATTGTCAACCATGTTCAAACAGGGTGAACCAAAATCAAACACACCGATAAACATGATTGAACCATCACTAAAAAAATGGTCAAATAATAGTTAAAATCATAATCAAGTCATGGTTAAAACACATGGTCAGACTATGGTCTAACCACATGGTCATATCATGGGAAAACCATGGTCAAACCATGTTCAAACCACATGGTTCAACCATGTTGAAACCATGATTAAACTACATGGTCAAACCATGTTCAAACCACATGGTTCAACCATGTTGAAACCATGATTAAACTACATGGTCAAACCATGGTTGCATGTGATTGAATATGATTTCCTATGGCTGACCATGGTTTACCATGATTTCATATTGCTAACCATGGTTTTTATACAAGTCCATTTAAAAATGTTATTTGTATGTATAAGTTATTATATAAATTATATTCAATTTATATAATGAGCTTACCGATCTGCCATAATCCAAGGCAAAATTGAAAGGCAACCAAGGCGCTACTCAAAATTGTCCGGACTTCTTCCATTATCACACTTCTTCTACCAATGATGAATGGCAGCCTACTGTCCTACTTCATCCTCTTCTTCTTATAATTCCTTCATATTTTTTCTATATTTCTTCCTTATGTCTTATAGTGTCTTAGATAGTCCATCAATAGAGAAGGCAGTGAAGTAAGAGGACTTAATATATAGCATCCCAGATAGTGTCTCAATTGAGAAAGCAGTGAAGTTGGACGTTGAGAGAGTAATGGAAGACGTCGAGAGAGTAATGGTCGATAAACGAGTGAAAAGCACGGGGGCTTCACTTGTTAACCAATACCATACCACGTGAGTTCATAAAGGGGGATTTAAAAGTATCAAAATTCAATCCAATATATTACATATATTTAGGGAGGTAGGGGATTTTCTCTAGGAGAGTTGGTAAGATTCTTTTGTAGTAGGGAGGAGACCAGGGTTCAATCCTCCACCCCCCTATTTTGTAAAAGGGAACTTTTGGAGAGAGAAGCGTAAAAGTTGAAAGTAAAATATTTGAAAAGTCAAAAAGAAGAAAGAAAGAGGGATAAATGCTCTTTGGACAATACTCTGGCTTGTATCCAGATTTTTTGTGAGGCCTCTGGCTCTAAAATCAAGAAAGAAAAAACACAGTGTTACTGTTTGAAATAGGATAATATGGTAGCACAAAGAAATTGAGACAATTGGGAAGATAGGAAGCTTTGGCTCAAATGGAAAAGCAACTCTCTTAGATCAGGTTTTCTTGGTATGGAGTAAGATCCTAGTTATGATTGGCTAAGAACTTGTGTAAGGAAGCAGGTTGATGGCCCAAGACTCATATGCATATGAGAGGAATAAAAGTCTACTCCTTAGGGACTATCAAGGTTATTTCACGTGCAATGCTTTTCCTTAAATAACAAATGATGAATCAACCCATAGTCGTCACTTCAATGTATTGTTTTTGGAAATCATAGTAGATTTTTTTTATAATTAATATAGGATACAAAAGAGTCGAGTTGATTGTAGAATGTTTAGCAGTTTAAAAGAGTAGAATGTTTAGCAGTTGAAAAGAGTTTATACTCTAAACATGTTAAGGGTTGTTCTTTTTTATGGTAATTCAAAGTATTACAAAGGAAAATCGGTAATTTTGATTTAGAATAAGGGCATAATAATTTTAGATTGATTGAATTGTAGATATTAAATGTTAAGATTGCACAATATGGCTACAATAGATGTATTCAAAGGTGTTTGAATCCATTTATGCATTAAAAGTGGCAGTTTCATTAAATTTAAAATTGTATTTTTTGCAAAGATTGCCTAATCGAATTCTCGTGATGGAAAACAAAAAAGGATGAAAATATAAAATGTATCATCCTATTCATGTTTATTATAAAGTAGCAACAATGCCAAGACAATGCAAAATGATATTGTCTTTAAACATTTGACAATTTGGACTCATATTAGTATTATGTTCCATTTTTTTTTCATGATGTGACTGTTTTTAGTGGTATATAGGTTCAAATCGTCAAAAATTTAGATTCATTTATGAAAACTAAGTATATTCACAAACATAGGCATAAGAGCGGGATAGGCAAGTTGAGCAAATTACAAGTATAATCACGTATTCCACAATCAAAGTGGGACATGGCAAGGGGGGGGGGAAGTGGAAAATCTAGAAGCATTACCATTCAATCCTCTGTGGACATATGTGGACATCCCCATATTGTTATATAAATAATATCAACGTACTTAAAGTAGGGAGGGGAAAGTCAAACAAGCAAGCATAACCACCCTACAACTAATCAACGATTATGTTAAACTAAGTGAACCATTATCTTTATGGATTCCCCTATTGATATAATGATCACGATATGTTGGAACTTTTAACAATACATGTACCAATCTTTATGTAACCAAAGTGAGATGTAAAAAACATAAATCTTGCTAATGGTTAACAACAATGCCAAGAAGCCACAAGATAGAGGTATCATCTTTTTTTATTTATTATTATTATTCACACATGCATACATTTACAAGGAAGACAGAGGAAGGAAGAGGGCATGCAAAGGAAGGAAGGGAACGCCATACTAGTGAGCATAATTAAGTAGAACCAAATTACGATGTCTAAAACTCAAACTTCATCAGTTCATTGTGATAAAATCTCACCAATTTAATCAATGCAATACCTTAACTTTGATGGATGTTGCACATTTCTCTTAATTTGCACCAAAAATAATTAAAGACTTAACAAAATAAATTTATATATGAAAAAAATAAACAAATCATTTTTTTAGTTATTTTATATTTAAATTACGAGAATGTAAATAAAATAGTATATAATTATCTTTATTTAAATTATCATAATCTAAATGAAATAGTATATATCCATCTCAAGGATGGATTTTTAAGTGAAAATAAGTTTTTATTTTTAATTTCTTTTGTTGTCTAATCAATCTCAAGTTGAGATAGGTTATGATAACATTAGAGATTTAGCATTGGACATTAAATTAAATAGACATTGAATATAATGTATTCAAAAATTGATAGATGATTTTGAAAAGAACACCATAAAATAGAATTCTTATTTAATTCAAATATTTTTGTGGGACAAGTAGAGAAAATTAGACTAAGTACTAAAGTAAAACTAAATCTCCCCACATATTGATATGCCACGATAATGATTTAACTTGTAACACATCACATAGATAACAATCACAAATCATAGAATTCCCACAAGGCATAGCACCTACATGCACCAACCTTTTAATTGACAAAGCTTAAAATAGGGTAATGCTTTGTAATCCTTCTTTGCCTCACAATGGATATCCATGTTAGATATGCCATTGTATGGTACTTCTAGTATGTCAAAGATACTATAGTGGAGGAAGTATTGATGTTGACTGAAATCTTGACATAAAGATATATGCCACTTTAGTAATACCTTGTAACATATCACATAAATAACAACTACAAGCTAGAGAGGCCACGTAAATCATGGCCCTTATTGAAACTAACATTTGAATCAACAAAAATTTTGATGCAAATAATGCGTGTGAAACTTTAAAAATTTAGGATGATATACCAACATTAGAACATGTTATTGTATTATAATAGTTCATAATACATATCACATAGATAACAACCACAAGCTAATAATGTTTACGAGACATGATATCTCTCAAAACCAACTTCTCAGTCAAAAAAACATTTTAATATGGGTAATGCATCATAAACCACCTTTGTCTCCCGCTTATTATCCATGTTATATTGAGAGTTCTCATGCAGTGGGATACAAGAATGCATTGTAAATCAAACCTAAGGTAAACACCTAATGAGTTGAGCAAACATGAAATATCACCATAAAAATAAGACGCCAAATTATATAGCAATTTAGCTTATATTATATCAAATAGATTATAACCACAAGCCAAAGATGGCTCACAAGGCACAATACTAATATCATCAGTGAAGGAGGATGCTATCACATCAATGTGGAAACTTGCACCCAAAGCAAGTGTTCATATTGGAAATACTTTTGGTGTGGGTGAGACAATACACCACATCCCTTTAAATCACAATTATAACGCATGCAGAATTATTCACAACACATATACCCAACACACACATTATATTTGACCTATTTGGTAAATTGGTTGAAGAGCTTAGATAGCGACATTACCTTCAAAAGTCTTAGTTCCAACACAAAGTAAGTTGTCATTCCTATGTCTCGGATCTATAAGACCATCATCTACTTTGCACACCATCAAGGACATGTGTCATTTTAGAAAAGAAAAATGAATGTTAAATGAAATATGAACATCAAATATGCCATTGTAGCTAGATAGCTTGCGACATCCTATATATAATAATAACACAAACAAAAAAAGCCCTATGAAGTAGGACATGGAAATTGGCAATAATCTTAATATTAGAGTGAGGAAATATGTTATCACATCAACATGAACATATGTATACTGAAACCACATGTGATATTATTGGAGTAAAAGAGAACACCATCACATCAAATTAAAGATCCTAAAGCCACCTAGATTCACAAAATGTAGAATTATTCATAACACACCATATTAATTAGAATACTTTAATGAATAATTTACACCATAAAATTAACTTTTAGATTAGAAAAATATTAATTCTCAATCTTCAAACTATTTTACTATAATGTTACTCAAAATAAAAATAAAAATAAAAATAAACATAAACATAAACATAATCATAAACATAAACATCACATTGCCTAGATACTCAAACACACTAGCTTCATGGTCAACCCAATAAATTGTGTAAATGTACACAAAAATCCAAACATAATGTTATAGCATTAAAGTAAATAAATTATACAAATTATATTTTATCAAACATAATAATAAACACTCTCTTCATAATTATGAAGATAGGTTTGCGGTAAGAAACAATAACTTTCACTTCTTCCCATCCATGTTAACAAAGAAGAAAAGTATATCGTCATGTGGTTAACAAAGAAGAAACGTGGAATTATCATCGGATGGTAGAATTTATGAAATGGAAACCGTGGCATTATCATTGGATTCCAACGTGAGCGAAAAACTCAACTCTAGGCTCCAGCCAGGAAGACTAGATACGGGCACAACATTGAATAAGGGAGGGCAAGTCTGCGTAGATGTTAGAGAGGTAAAGTCATGGAGATGGCCATGCATCTTGGTACTCCCACCCACACATGCTGAATATGGCTCGCCTAATGCTACCATCCCACATAAATTTGAAATTTGAATTCAACCCGCGTGAGGGGGAATTTCAAATCTGAATCTAACCCGCCGACCGTCCACATCAATTTGAAATTTGAATTCAACCGGTGCGAGGGGGAATTTCAAATCTAAATCTAACCCACCCAAGATGCAGGCCATTGTTAGAGTTCAAGCATGCTTGCTGGATTGCCAGGTTCGTTTTTTGGTTTCGTGATACTAATACCGTTCTATACAACTGGATTGGTGCTGAGTCCAGTGATACTAATACCGCTCTATACAACTGGATTGGTGTTGAGTCCACTGATCACTGCTACTCGAGAGGTGTCACCTGCAATAATATCAACTTCATTGTGGTTACACTGTAAGTTGGCTTCGCCTCTTGGTTTTCTATTGGAATTCATATCAAAATCAAGCATATACTCTTCAGTATGTTAGATTGGGAATCAATTATCTGTACTTGCTTTATATGTTTGAATTTGTTCTGGTTTGTCTTATGTACGAATGTCTCTCATCTGAACCTCGGAGGAGAATTTTCCTTGGTTAGTCCAGAGGTAGACTAGTTTGAAAATGAGAGAAAAAAAACCTTTTTATTGTAGACAGTTTGTATACGGTGCCATAACCCAGAGATGAACCCCCCCCCAAAAAAAACCATCACCACATTTTATTCTCAATTCTCTCGGAACATTCGATGTCTTCCTGAAAAATTGGATGTCTTCCTGCAAATTCTCGAAAATATTTTCGGCAGTTCTACTCGACGTTTGCCTGCAATTTCTCCAAGAGCTTGTCAGCAACTATGCTCATGAGATGGGTTTCTGGCTCTTCTAGCAGAAACGATCTAAAAATAGTAAAAAATAGAGACAGAAAACGCCATTTCCAAAAACAATTTCATTTTTAAACCCCTTCATAAGCGTTACCTTTTTCGAATAGTAGGTTTTCTCTTTGTAGCTGTCATTTTTTTTCCACAAACCATACGACTACTATAAATTTCCCATTTTTCAATTATGAGCTTTGCGAAGGTTATTTGCTAAAATTGACAAAATCGTGAAAGATATTGAAGCTATCAAGAAGAAACTACTGACTCTGTGGCTCAACTACTTAATTCAAGGGATTGACGGAGGGAAATCACCTATTGTTCAGGAGAATCACCAAATCCCCATTATCAATAGCTCGATTCAACGGTTGATTCTACACTACTCGGCTATTTCTCTAATTCCCTGGGAAGATTTTGGGCCATATCCCCATCTTGAACTCTCTGATTCAATGAATGCTTTAGATCTTGACAACGAAACTCTAATTTCCTCAATTTCTTTTCAAGTTCTGCATTAGCTTGTGCTTCAACCGTCCAATGTGCCTTATAAGGCCACGACCCGTTGCTCCAAGCTTTCGTAATTGTAAGATCGCAAAGAAACCAAATACTTTTTTATAGAATCCTCTAATCTCTTGTCAGCCAGTCCAGAAACAATGTAGACTTAAACGTTAACCCATTTCAGAAATAATACAGTTGAATTTCTCATTCCAGAAATAATACAGTTTAATTTGTCAGAAGATAATAGCATCAAAACATTAAAATAATCCAGGAAAGTCTTTGGGGTATAGCTGGGATCATTTATGGTAACTGGAACATCTCCACCTTCTACCGGGGAAAATACCATGGCCATTCTGTGATCATTATATGTATCAATTGATCATTACCAGATCAAACCATACTAAACAGTAATCACTGTGTCTTTAAATTCTTTAAAGAGCCAATGTCCAAAGAGTCTATGTTACAGTCATCCAATATTCAATGACAACACCGCCAGTGCCATCAGATTAAAGGTTGAAAGTAACTTTCTAAATATTCAACAATTTTCCGCAAGGTTGATGCCTTCTAGAGAAAGATAATAGAAGACCGATTCTTGGTTGTTTTGGATAATGAGAGTCAAATATGAGAGGGCTCGTGTTTCACTGAGAATCTTCCATTGTCATTAAACAGTAATAAAACTTATTGGGTATTGATGAAGAAAGCTATGAAACGAACGAGAGAGGACCTCATCCCAAACCCACAATCCCGGCTGGTTGATTAAAGTCGTTGCCTTCAGTATTTTGACCACAATATCCAAAGGGAATACCTGGGATTGATTACTTTGTTCCAAATCTAGAAGTGTGAAGGTCTCGTATGAGAGAATACCCACAGTAATTGAGAAATCGCCATAAGTATATTGGTATTCTTAGATTTGATATTTGGTTTCCAAATATCAAATATTTGGTTTACTAAAATCAACTAATGCTACAAGGTTAATGGCCTGTATCGGGGCCCAAGGAAACCACACAAGCTCCCCATAAGGAATATTTGACATGTGATAAAGATATATTGAAAATTTTGAATTTTAACACACCATTGATGGTTATTTTGATCTTGGCATGGTCAAGGGGAAAATCACTCTAGGTATCAATCCATAACATTTGTTTACACCACTAATAGGCCATGCTCAAAGCCCAAGCCCACTTGAAAATCCCTACATAACAACTATTTTACATTTGAATAATATATCATGGCTCAAAGTTTAGAAACCTGCAGGTGATTCTAAAGAACCAATTCATGGTATAGAATTTAGATATATGGTCTTAGGCAATAAAATTTATCTACAACATTGATGTGCCATGAATGACGACTAAGCATACCACACAATAGTTTCATAAAGAAGTTTTGTTCTGTGAGGAATATACCATGGCTATTTCAAGGTTTAAGACACTAGGGATGGTTATCACTACCTAGGCCATCATAGAAGGATTCTTTTTTGTAGGTTAGCTGATCCGGAGGATTATTCATCTTTAAAGTTAATCGATCCAAGATAAAGAGTAATGGTACAATGGCTGTTTTAGATGGTTCATGCATAGAGAATGCTATGCCATAGATTGTTGCTTGCTGCATATTCCGAGGCTAGATTTTACCACCATTGAAAGAGGGTTGATAGTCTTTTTACCAAAACTAGACTTAACATATGGTTCCAACCTCATTCATGAATGTTGATGAACGGAGAACAATGAAATGAAATGCTAATGTTGCATGTTCCATGAATATATGTTATATATCATATATATATATATATATATACGGTGACATGTGTTAACTAAAAAAATTGTGGTTCGTCATGTTGCAACAGCTTTATACATAAGGGTAACATATCGGAAATGGCATATGAAAAGTAGTGAAAAATGATGAAATGTTACATGGGTTATATCATATGGTATATCATATGTTTTGTGCATCCAATCTTATTTGAAACATCATGTGACGAGAGGTTGCACAAAGTACGAAGCAAAGTTTGTGCACCCTCTTAAGACCGGTCACATATTATGATGGTGAGATTGCACAAATCGCCTTTGCACTGGCCAATGTGTATATGATGAGCCCGCAATACCATGGTGCAACCATGAAATGTGTATCATCGCATGTAGAGTCGAGCTTGCACATGGGACAATGAGTTTAGTTTTGTGCAAAGATCATGGTCTTGACTCTTGGCATTGTGGAGGGGCTGCACAATGTACCATTTTGTGCACCCTCCAAGGACTAGTCTCCAATCATAACCGTGAGCCCACACAAAACGATACAATGTGACTCAATGCACTATCAAACAACTTTTGGTTGAATGGTCGATGGAGCCCGCACATCGTTATGTAACATTGGTTGAATGGTCAATGGAGCTCGCACGGTTGATGAGTCAATAGCTCGATGCTTGAATTCGTTGCACAAAACACATGTGGCAACAACAACAACTCATCGTTCAAATATCTAGAGAAGAGCAAGCTCAAATAGATGCAATGAATCATCGGGGAGATGTAATTTCTAGAAGAATGGATGTTTAAGATGGCAGAGTCATTTAATGGAGGATGCATTCATCTCCATGAAATTGTGAAAGACCCACCTCAAAGTACTACCCCAACATCAATGTCTCAAAAAATCGAGGAAGTCACCATGCAACATGAAGGGACTTCATGGAGACATATACCATCAGTCATCTAGAACAAGTAGTGAACCAATAGAGATACTTTTGAAACTTCTATAAACAATAACAAATATTTTTTGACTTCATCTCTTTGACACTTACCTAAAAAACAATACACATCCTAAAATAAACCCAAAAGCACATTTAAAAGATAACATTACTATGATGAATAGAATTTAATAATATTTCACAAATAGAAATACTATGATAAATATTAATAATTATAAATATAATTTTTAAATTAGACAAATTTTCATTTACGCTTACAATATATTGAGAGGGGTTATTGAATATTTTCAATGTCTCGGGAAAATTTGACCAGGGCACTCACCATGGTACTAACCATATGGTTAACCATCAGTTAGATGATTGACCATGTTCAACCATGGTAAACGATGTTCAACCATGAGAAACCATGGCTAACCACATTTAAGAATTAGCCACATCGTTAGTAGCATGGTGAACCACTTAGTCACCCATTATCAACAATGGTCAACCATATCATCAGCCATGGGAAACAACACGGTGAACCATGGTGACGCATGAATATTCACATGCTCAACCATGGTTAACCATGGCCAATTGTGGTTAAGTGTGCTCAATTGTGGTCAACCATGATGAACCGTGCTCAACTGTCATGGTTCAACATGGTTAACAATGGTTGACATGACCATGGTCAACAAAGGTTAACATGATCATGCTTTATCATGGTTGACCATGACTCAGAGCATGGTCATGTTTGACCTTTCCAACCATGGTTGACCATGGTTTTCCATAGGTTAACTATGGTTGACCCAAAACGCATGCATGGCTAACCAATATTATGGTTGACAATGTCTATCATCATGGTCAAGCATTCTAAATCATGATAATGGCCATGATTGTATATGATTGATTCACTTAAATATTGGTTGATTGTATATGCCTCTACTTTAGCTAGTAGAATCATTTCCCTTAAGGAGACTCCGAAGGATGAACTACAAGATGAAGTTTTTAATCAAATTTATGTGGATACATTCATAAAAAAAATTAAGAGTTTTAATGGTTGCATATGACAAAAAGATAACCTCCCTTATGGCATAAGATATATACAAAAGGCTATGAATTACTAGGAAAATGTTTCTTTCCCACAATGCTTTATAATGGATATTGTTTTAATTATAAACCTTGTGCCTCTCACAATGCTCACTTAACCCCTCTCATAAAAAAATTCCCCAAATCCAATAAATATTTTGTCAAAATAAATAAATAGCTTATATGGTTCAAATTTTAAAATTTTTAATAAATCAAAATGGAATTTTCCAAAATGAATATAGTAAAAAAAGTTCCCTAACTTATTCTTTGAATATAGTGTTTTTCCATTCCTTTATTAGATAACTGTAGTGTTTTTCCACGTTCATAAGTGTGCATTTTTTCATTTACTAATCAATATGTTAAAATAATAAAAAAAAACTATTTTAAATGAATTTTACAATGAGGTTTTTTTCTAATTTTATATGTTATTTTTCCATTTATTAACTTTATTTTATGCATGTTGTTTTTTTATTAAGATATTCAACTCAAAAAAGTTAATTCTATTTGTTTTCATACTTTTATAATTTTTATCAGTTTTTAAATTATTTTTAAATATTATTTTAATTTTGAAAATTATAATTTATTAATTAAAAAAATTGCAATTTCATCCTTTTACAAATTTCAATCATCATTGAAACCATGATACAATTTGAATTTAATGACCAAATTATTCCTCCCAAAACATTTTAATAATCAAACAGAATTACAAAAACAAAAACACAAAAACCTTTAAATATGTTATTTTGTGATAGGTCAATTAATTTTCTCATTTGAGATTAAACATTTTAGGCTGAGGTAGCTATAGCTATGAAAGCTTTAATTTTTGCTTTAATTTTTTTTTATAATGTATAAAAAGACATTTTATGTTAAAAGCATTTAATTAAATAGTTTCTGTTAACTTGTATAATAGGCTAAAACTCATGGAGGATAATCTAAAAAATACTTAAATTTGGTAACTGAAATATATGGATTGAGATGATTCTTCTTTATTTCATCTTATTACAGATCTATCATTATCATCTATGCAATTCTCCTCAAATAAATTATACTGCAAAAAGATTTTGTGTATTTTTGAATGGTAGTCAACATTCAAAATTTGAATTTGCAATTGCATTAATTTGAATTTGCATTTTCATTTCCCGCAAACCTTCAAAATTCGAATTTTCATTTCCCCCCAAACATTCAAAATTCGAATTCCCACTAAAAAGTCAAATTTAATGTATGTTTACCCTAGTTTCTATAATGTATGTTATCCCCGCTTCAGAACATTCAAAATTCGAGGTGAATGTTCTGAATCGTTATCACCAAGTAACTTCAACTCCATGAGGTTTCGAATTTTCAATTTCCCCGCTTCAGAACATTCAAAATTCGAGGTGAATGTTCTGAATCATTATCACCAACTAACTTCAGCTCCATGAGGTTTTGGAGGTGAAATATCCATTTCGGGACTTCATAGCCACCTAGATGAAGAATTTCAAGGTGTTTCATGACACCAATGTCTTTGGCAGGACGGAGAAGGCTGCAGGGATCAATATATTTGAAGGAGAGGTCTCGTATCTCTATCATAGCCCCAAAAGTCCCATCCTCTAGGTGAACAACACCTTTCAATGACTATAGACATGTGAGTTTCGATATTCCAGCAGGCAGTGACTTCAAATTTTTGCAGCCCTTCACATTCAGATATACCATAGACTTATGTTCACCTATGCCCGAATGCAACTCACATAGATGTTTGCACCCACTAACATCAAGAAACAGGAGGCTTTGTACATGAGCCAATGATTTAGGTAACTTCTCTATCTCTGTCTGGGATAAATTCAAGAATCTCAAATGTTTCAAATTCCCTACACTTTCCGACAATGAAGCAATAGAAGTCTAGCTTAAATCTAATACAGCTAGATATTTCACATTAGTTAAAAAACTTGCAGAAATTGATCTAAGATGGGTATTATTCCATAGCAAAAGAGTGCGGAGCCCTGGACACTGGAGGGTTCCATTGATTGTTGATATACTATTTTTTATCAATGAAATCCTACGGAGGTCCACGCACTCACTTAGTGGCAATTCATTCAAAATTCCTTTCCTGGCATTAACAGACATTTGGCTTGCTTGTGGGATTCAGAAATGGCTAAATTGTGCAATAAATCATGCATTTTGAAATATTTCACTCGCCCATCCCCACTAACCTTTGAAACCTCAAGGAGGCATCGATCAATAAGTTTGTCGATGTATGAGCGTGCTACATCGAATGCTTCTTCTCTTCTTTCTGGAGTAAACCCCTTAGATGTCCAAGCATGCAGTAAATAGTCGAACTTTATTTGAGTATTTTTAGGAAAGACTGAGAAGTAAACAAAACAAAGCTTAACATGATTGGGAAAAATTTGATAACTTAACCTGAGGGACGCCATAACGCTCTCGCTCATTGCATCTACTACAAGTAGACGATTCAAGGTCCTTTCCCAGTCATTTGGAAGCCTCCTTACTTTTTCCATAGAAGCTGCTATTGTTTTAATAGCCAAGGGTAATCCGGCACATTTTTCTACAATTCTGAGGGCTAAGCTGCTCAGCTCATTTGGAGGACTCTTGTCTTCACACCATTCAGGGAAAGCATGAATGCAAAACAGCTTCATGCTGTCTTCCGAGGATAAAGACTCTAGGGTTTGGATGTCATAAGGAGGCGGCATAGCTTCTCCAACTTTTCTATTACGTGACGTGAGAAGGATCTTCATTTTAGATTCCTTTTCCAATGGCAAACCAAATTTCTCCAAAACATCCCTGTGCCACACGTCATCTAGAACAATTAAACAACGGCGGTCTTTTAAATGTTGATGAATTTTTTTTATAACATCCTCTGTCTGATCTTGATTTTCATTCACTCAAAGTTTGATTTGGCTGCACATCTCCAGCAACACTTGTTCAACTACAAAGCTGTGTGATAAAGCCAGCCATACCAAGTAGTCAAAACCGTGTTGGACCCTTTCGCTTTTGAATAGATTTTGAGCCAGAAGGGTTTTACTGAGCCCCCCCATACCCACAAGGGAAATGACTTGACATCCATCTTTCTACAATATCAGATTTGTAAGGAGACAAATATGATCTCCCATGCCTACGATATTCTGTGATTCTTTAGTAAGAGCGCTGGATCTTTCTCTATGGTCTTCTAAATTATCGGCATTGAATGCATGAAGTTACATCACTGACATATGACAGGTGTAGTTGTTGAGTCTCTCGCTTAACGAGACATCTCTTATGTATGATTGTATTATATTCATTTTGATTATGCTAATGAGAATTAAATTGAAGAGTTGTGTGCTCTGTTCCGTCCCATCCTGTTCCATTTTGTTCTGCTCTGTTTCATCTATGATGTTCCGTTCTATAAACTCTGCCTCTCTGTAAACTATTCTGCTCTACTATTCTAGCTCTCTCTTCCCAGCCATTCCACTCTGTAATTCCACATCTTGAAGCATAAGCTGAAAACCATGAAGGTACCTCTTGGTTTGATTCTTGTGTAAGCTCAGCAAGAGACTTAGCTATATTAAAATTACCTTCATGGAGGAAGGAAATAAACAAATCACGACTTGTATGCCCTATGCGATGCACATAATCATCAATTTCATTTGGAAAATCAAAACTAAGAACATGAGCAACTTGTGGAAAATCAAGACCATGAGAAACAACATCTGTAGCAACAAGAATAGGAGTGAGCCCAATCTTGAAAGACCTCAATGTTTTCTCACGCTCCTTTGGCTTCTGTCTCCATGAATACTGGTTGCTGGAACAATGGAAACCTATTGGAACACAACTAGTATTCCAATGAATCAGATCCCTTTTTTGTTTCCATGAACACCAATGTCAAAGAATGCTTTCCTACATGAATTTCAAACATAGTTGTAACAACAAGGGGACTAGGACTACTTAAGCGACTTGGTATAGGCTTCAAGGAAGTACAGTACTTAGGTTTCTCATCTTCCAATACAACTCAATCTCTTTAGTTTTTTGACCAGGAATGCACCCAGGAATCAGTGAGCAGTGGTCGGTCTTCTAGCAGATTGGCAATACAAACGAAAGAAAATATGTCTACTAATTATTTACTTTGAAAATAAACGTAGTCACTGCGTTGAATTGAATGGAATAATGTGGGGTCTAAGTGCCAATAACAATACAAACTCGTAAATCCTAGTAATGATATTCTCAACATGCAGGAAAAAGGAAACATCCATAGAAACCATTCACAAATATAGTCTTGGTCTTACAAGTTAAATTTTGGGCTTATAATGATCTGATTTTGCAAGTTAGTTTGATCATTGCATTATTATTTTGATAGCAATCTCCAAACCTAAGTGAGCAGTGGTCGGTCTTCTAGCAGATTGGCAATACAAACGAAAGAAAATATGTCTACTAATTATTTACTTTGAAAATAAACGTAGTCACTGCGTTGAATTGAATGGAATAATGTGGGGTCTAAGTGCCAATAACAATACAAACTCGTAAATCCTAGTAATGATATTCTCAACATGCAGGAAAAAGGAAACATCCATAGCAACCATTCACAAATATAGTCTTGGTCTTACAAGTTAAATTTTGGGCTTATAACGATCTGATTTTGCAAGTTAGTTTGATCATTGCATTATTATTTTGATAGCAATCTCCAAACCTAAAGAAGATGCTCTAAATATTTTTATTTCCCAATGTGCTTGAGAAAATTGAATATTCTATATATATGTTCAACAAATTTTCAATATGCATAAGAAATCAATCAGCCCTATGGAAGAAAGTTTTTAGATCAAAGCAAAAATAACATATTTCAGTTCTGGACAGAGTACACCGACAGAAAGGAAAGGATTTGAGTACTCCCTATATAATGGTTTCAACTAGTGATCATCGCCTTGTAATAAAAAGATTGATAATAATAAAGTCAGGCCATAGGTCGAAGAATAGTCAGCATAGGAACTGTGCACTAATAATGCTTGGAAATGCCCGGCATAGAGCATGAATTGAATTTCAAGCTCTTGGTAGATTAAATATTGTTGTATAATAGATTTTCAAATCTTAGAAATGGGACCATTAAGACTGATCATGGTACTCGACGCTCCCATTGATAGATCATAGGACAACCAATAGTTCGTGTGAATATATAACAGATGAGTTTTATTCATCTACATATATATGTTCAACACTCGAAAGAAAGTAATTATAGCAAATTTTCAAGTTTGAAGGGAACAATACTTACCGGAGTCAGACAAGCGTGCCATCTACCTTCAAAGTCTAGTCTCAAGTTAAATAGTCTTGTTTTACCAGGGAACTTCTCACAAGTTCCGTGGCCCATATATCAAACTATTGTCTTTACAAATTCATCTAAATGGATCATCAAAACAATACACTGATCAATATCCATACATAACAATGACGACTCAGAACAACTATCATTATTTTATGGATAGGCCGCTGCTTTGTACTGTCTCTCTTTAACGTCATTATAGGAATTACATGTTGGAAAAAATAAATATGACATGTCTATCAAATTTCATTATAGGAATTACATCTTGGATAGGGGTGTTTGTCAAATTTAACCCCTTTAATGTCATTATAAGAATTACATCTTGGAAAGCTAGCGACTGCTAGCTTTCCTTCTAACATAAGCATGTGTGTCATGCTAGAAGAAATGCTTATGCTAGAAGGAAATGTAGAATTCGTTCAAAATATAGTACATTGCACAAGCTCAAGGTATAAGCTAGCAACCACCAATCACCATGGACAGGGTTTTTGTATTGGAAAGCTAGCGACTGTTACCTTTTTTCTAGCATAAGCATGTGTGTTTATGCTAGAAGGAAATGCTTATGTTACAAGGAAAGCTGGCAGTCGCTAGCTTTCCTTGATCTTTTGCCATGTTATTATTTCAAAATAGAGCACATGGCACAAGCTCAAGGTATAAGCTAGCAACCACCAATCACCATGGACAGATTTTTTGTATGGGAAAGCTAGCGACTGTTAGCTTTCCTTCTAGCATAAGCATGTGTGTTTATGCTAGAAGGAAATGCTTATGCTACAAGGAAAGCTAGCAGTTGCTAGCTTTCCTTAATCTTTTGCCATGTTCTTATTTAAAAATAGAGCACATGGCACAAGCTCAAGGTATAAGCTATAAACCACCAGTCACCATGGACATGATTTTTCTATTGGAAAGCTAGCAACTACTAGCTTTCTTTCTAGCATAAGTATGTGTTATTATCCTAGAAGGAACGCTAGCAGTCACTAGCTTTCCTTGATCTGATGCCATGTGCTTATTTCAAAATAGAGCACATGGCACAAGCTTAAGGTATAAGATATCAACCACCAATCACCATGCCCAGGGTTTTTCTACTCGAAAGCTAGCGATTGCTAGCTTTCCTTCTAGCATAAGAATGTGTGCTTATGCTAGAAGGAAAGCTAACAGTTGTTGTTTTTCCTTGATCTTGTGCCATATGCTTATTTCAAAATAGAGCAGATGGCACAAGATCAAGGTATAAGCTAGCAACCACCAATCACCATGCCAGATTTTTTCTATTGGAAAGCTATCGACTGCTAGTTTTCCTTGTAGGATAAGCATGTGTTCTTATGCTAGAAGGGAAGCTAGCAGTCGCTAGCTTTCCTTGATCTTTTTCCATGTGCTTATTTCAAAATAGAGCAAATGGCACAAGCTCAAGGTATAAGTTAGCAACCACCAATCACCATAGATAGTGTTTTTTCTATTGGAAAGCTAGCGGCTGTTAGTTTTATTTCTTGCATAAGCATGTGTGTTTATGCTAGAAGGAAATGCTTATGCTAGAAGAAAAAATAGCAGTCACTAGATTTCCTTGATCTTGTGCCATGTAGTTATTTCCAAATAGAGCACATGGCACAAGATCAAGGTATAAGCTAGCAACCACCAATCACCATACCTAGGGTTTTCTATTGGAAAGCTAGCGACTGCTAGGTTTCCTTCTAGCATAAGCATGTGTGCTTAAGCTAGAAGGAAAGCTAGCAGTCGCTGGATTTCCTTGATCTTTTGCAATGTGGTTATTTCAAAATAGAGTACATGGCACAAATTCAAGGTATAAGCTAGCAACCACCAATCGCCATTCCCAGTGTTTTTCTATTGGAAAGCTATCGACTGCTAGCTTTACTTCTAACATAAGCATGTGTGTCATGCTAGAAGGAAATGCTTATGGTAGAAGGAAAGGTAGCATTCGTTCAAAATAGCGTACATGGCACAAGCTCAAAGTATAAGCTAGAAACCACCAATCACCATGGACAGGGTTTTTGTATTGGAAAGCTAAGGACTGTTAGCTTTCTTCTAGCATAAGCATGTGTGTTTATGCTACAAGGAAATGCTTATGCTACAAGGAAAGCTAGCAGTGGCTAGCTTTCCTTGATATTTTTCCATGTTCTTATTTCAAAATAGAGCACATGGCACAAGCTCAAGGTATAAGCTAGCAACCACCAATCACCATGGACAGGATTTTTCTATTGGAAAGCTAGCAACTACTAGCTTTCCTTCTAGCATAAGTATGTGTTATTATCCTAGAAGGAAATGCTTATGTCAGAGGAAAATCTAGAAGTCGCTAGCTTTTCCTTGATCTGATGCCATGTGCTTATTTCAAAATAAAGCACATGGCACAAGCTCAAGGTATAAGAAAGCAACCACCAATCACCATGCCCAGGGTTTTTCTACTGGAAAACTAGCGACTGCTAGCTTTTGTTCTAGCATAAGAATGTGTTCTTATGCTAGAATGAAATCTAACAGTTGTTTCTTAATAATCACATGGCACAAGATCAAGGTATAAGCTAGCAACCACCAATCATCATGCCAGAGTTTTTTTCTATTGGAAAGCTAGTGGCTGCTAGCTTTCCTTGTAGGATAAGCATGTGTTCTTATGCTAGAAGGAAAGATGGCAGTCGCTAGCTTTCCTTGATCTTGTGCCACGTGATTTTTTTAAAATAGAGTACATGACACAATCTCAAGGTATAATCTAGCAATCACCAATCACCATGCCCAAGTTTTTTCTATTGGAAAGCTAGCGACTGCTAGCTTTTCTTCTAGCATAAGCATGTGTGCATATGCTAGAAGGAAATGCTTATGTTAGAAGGAAAGCTAGCAGCCACTATATTTCCTTGATCGTGTGCCATGTGCTTATTTCAAAATAGAGCGCATGGCACAAGATCAAGGTATAAGCTAGCAACCACCAATCACCATGGCTAGGGTTTTTCTATTGGAAAGATAGCGACTGATAACTTTCCTTCTAGCATAAGAATGTGTGGTTATGCCAGAAGGAAATGCTTATGCTAGCTTTCCTTGATCTTGTTCCGTTTTCTTCTTTCAAAATAGAGAACATGGCACAAGATCAACGTATAACCTATCAACCACCAATCACCATGCCCAGGGTTTTTTTATTGGAAAGCTAGCGGAAAGCTAGCGATTGCTAGCTTTCCAAT
>LPNX010036518.1:9998-32723 GCA_001517045.1 Pseudotsuga menziesii
ATAATTGAAAAACTAGTCAAATATGAAGTTATAGGGTTAAAAAATGCACGCATGTTTATCATTGACGAGAACTCAAATTTTAATTTAAACAAAATGCGAGCGTGTTTAGTGACACTATGGTCGAACCTCCACCCATGATGGTGTGGCAATTTGATGCCTATCTGCTTGCTTTAGAATTTTATTTGGATTCAGCATGCCTATACCTTGGAGTATGATAAACCATGGCTAATTGAAAATTATATGCAAATTTTCAATCTAATCATGTTTAGCCGTTGGTTACAGTATGTTGCACACCTTCAATTTTTATGAAATTTTAGAAACATGTATGGTTTTTTTTGCATATTCCGAATATGTAATTTTCAACAAGAATATATATATTTTTATATTTTTTTCTTATTTATCTTGTGTCACCACTCCTGAACTCAAACGACACATTGTTAGTGTTTTGTACATAACTCTTTCGTTTCTCAACCATTTTGAAAAACAATGTATGGTGCACTAAATACCACCGACATATACATGCTATAGAAAACCCATTTCCATCAATTGCATTAACACATTCAAATGCTGCACCCATAATTGACATACTGTTTTTGAGGTTTGATCACTTAGAAAATAAAAAAAATAAAAAAATAAATATTATTTTTGTTTTTAGAAAAAATGTCGTGCACTAGTACTATATGTTCTCTATATGTCTACCATTTTTTGTAAGTTGATTCCATCATTTAGTCACTCAAAGGCTGCACCCACAAAAACATATACCTTATAATTTTTCCCAAAAATAAAAAGTGCCCATTAGAAGGATTTAAATTTGGATAGTTAAGAACATTTTCAATAGAAAAAAATTATATATTTGGAAACGTTGTTCAATTTCCTACATTTCATTTTTTTTACTCATTGCAAGATTCATTGTGTAAGTGTCTCAAAATATCCATGTAAGTTTATGGATGCTTGTTTTTTCAGTTTTATATTGTATCTAATGTTTCAAAATAGGCCCTCATTAGCTTGCAAAAACCCAAGTTGTTTGTAAGGTTTAGTTCCAAACTTGTTTCATGGAATCCATTACCTCTCAAATTGTATGTCTTCCTGATTTGATGTAAGTTAAGGATGAAATTGTTAAGTGATTTAACATTAATATTGAAGAGAATAGGGAATATTTTATGTTGCATTTATATCTATCATAAAGTACATTTTAGTTATATTTTATGCATGACAAGATTTCCCTAGAGGGATGAAATTTTTTCACATACATTTGATATATTTTCTCTTGGGTTTCCTTTTTAGTTGGTGTTGTTAAGAGGTAAACTATTGTCCAATATTTCTATTTTTTATTTATATTTTATAACAATGATAAGGCAGAAATTCACATGGTTAAGATCTAGGAAACTTATAGGAAAGAAGAGGAATTTTCTTAGATTTGCATTAATTTTCTTAGTGCAGAAAAGTTCTCAAATTTGTCCTCTAACCAAAATGGATTTAATTTAAAAGGTGACAAGGGATTATCATCAAATTGAATAAAATAGAGCTATGGATAGAGCCTCCTCGAACATCAATTCAAGCCTCTTGTACCTATCCTCTAGACTCAACAAATTTGACTAAGATATAAAAAATACTATCTAATGCCCCATTCCATCCCTACCCTATTATATCTCCATGTCAGTTTGATTTAGATGGGATCCATATCCATAAAGGAAAATTATTCAAATTTAAAACTGTAATAATTAGTCATACATTCGACCCTTGATGTTTCACCACAAACCTCATATTTATTCATGGTGAATTTCAAATCATTTAAACAATGAAATTTCCATTTATTATAGGCTCCAAACATAAAAAAATGATCCAAAAACCTTCTCTTATCGTGATAAGTCCCGTTCCCAGGAAAAATCGTTATTGTCTGGTCGAGATCATTAAACAATAACTTTATGCATAGACTTCAAGGAAACAAAAAAGAGTTTATAATATAATGTTGGATATCCACCTTGTTATAATACCTTTATAAATCTTAGTTGCATCAATACCAATCAAATCCCAACCCTTGAACATACACCTCATTTTTTTTTTGTTTGGAGCCCCCATTGTTTACTGTAAAGAAGACCTTTATAATTTTCTACTTCTAAAGGTCTAGATAAGGTAAGTTTCTTCATAGAGATTCCCAATATCCATGTATTTAAGGATATTCATTTCCTTCTACATAGAATTTTGTGGATTTCCTACTATGAGAAACCCTATTATAGGACTTTTCCTACCTTACCGAATTTCTATTAAATATTTTCTTACCCTTGATGAATACAAATATCCTCCCAATCGTAACTTGACCTATACTTACCCACTTGCATTTTGATTTCATATAATATTAAGTGGTATCAATATTTCCCTTTATTCTACTTCCCTAAGGGCCCTTCTCATGGAATTACTTCCTTACCCCCCATGCTACCATATGAATACTACTAAGATCCTTGGGTGAGGTACCATTGTTCTTATGACCAACCATAGGACACTAACATAAATTAGGAACCATAATACTCTTATTCACCCGTTGATTTCCTCAGAAATACTTCATCCTATTTATTGGAGAAATAAAAGTCCCTTGTTCACCCATATGAACATTAATAGAAACATTTCCAATCAAAGACTTGGAATCTATACTATATTTACTAGACAAAATAGTAATGACCATCCCTTTTATTTTGAATATTGGGATAAACCATGGGGACCGTTTAAATAAATATTGGTAATGGCATTTGAATATCTATATATTCACTAAACCATGACCTTTCTTTCATAGTGACAAGGATCAAGCCTCTGTTGGCACTAGAATTCACTAAAACTAATGTTTCCACCACCTTTTCACCCTTTTGATATGATCCATATTCCGTGGTGTTGTTACCTGGGATTCTCCCTAATAGACATTCCCAATTAGCTCGTTATTTTTTGATATGGGGAATCCATCCGGTTTACGGTCCAACTACCGTAGGTCAAGTAACAATTTAAGTTGTTTGACCGGTTGCGGCTCGGTCCACTGTTTAAGTGTATTTTTTAGTTTTATTTTATATATGATATGCAAGTGCCTAATCTAAGTGCAATCGATAGAGACAACAAAGATTTCACAATGTGATGCGCAGGTTCTTACCTCTCGTCTTATTTCCCCTTTTTCTTCTAAATCACAAACAAATAACAACTATGCTAAGCTAACTAATTCTATCTAACCTGTCCCTAGGGAGCAAGATTATATTTAATGGTGAGTAATGTACTGTAAAACATGCATAAAGAATATTACAGATAGTTGTTCATAATTCAAAATACATGAATACATGTAGAAAGATAAACATAGAGATAGCTCATTGTTGGTTAAAACATTCATTACTCAATATAATGCATAAGTTTCATAAAAATAACAAAAAATCATTCATAACATGGAAGTTATTCATAAGTCAGAACGATCTCACAGTTTGTAGAATAAGCTGAAACATAAATAATTCGACATTCAACCAATCTACAACATGCATTTGAAACTTCACAGCTCCTTCTCCAACAGAAAATATGGCTTTTCTTTATTATAAATGAAAATAGTTCTTCTTACAATAAACTTCACAAAAGATAGCATGGAAAATTCTTGTGCTTCATCAACTCTACCTATACTTATACAGTTTGAAAAGTCTTTTGGTCTTCTTGCACTTTGGGCTTCCTTTACAAATCGGTTACCAAAATGATTTTGTTTCCTAGTGAGCTCACTAATTTAGGAAAAATATAAATATTACAAATTATGTGTCAATAAGACAAAAATTCTAAGTGGACCTGGCCACCTCATTAATAAACTGCTTCCATGTCTTGGCATCTATCACTATTGTCTCAAACTCTGATGGCTCTAGAAATATAACAGTGACCTCATGCTTGGAAAATTGAGCTTTTATATTAGCCATCATGGATGGAAGAAATCAAAGTTGATCTTCTAATAGACAGTTGCTTACTGCTGCCCAGGAAATTACATTCTTGAGCACTCTTTCATAGAGACTTTTGATCAGCTAAATGCCCAGCTCATCCTCCTACCATCTAGCATGCAACTATTTCAAGTGCTCTCCATGCTCTGGTAATTCATCTAACCTCTTATTGTAATATGTTTGTCAGCGATTGTGAGTTGTAAGCACCTTTCTATAGAAATATGTGCAAAATTATTTAGTTCCTTGGGCTACCTCTATCAACTTCTCAGCAGCTTTATTCCCAAATCCCATCAGCTCATATTACAGCTTGACTCTCTTGGAGTCTTTGATCACTGCATTTGTTGGAGGATCCTTGGTTGTTTCCAACCAAGTCAAACAAACTTGAAGGATTTCCATGACATCATGGGTCTTGTCTTTAAATTGAGAAGCTATGCCTGAAATTTCTTCCAACCTAGCATCCACTTGTCAGACCTTCAATACCTCATATGCTATCTGGACCTGCATCTGATCTATTTTATTTCTGAGCATGAGGGCATGCTTTGTCAAAGGCACTATATCTATTCTTTTCTTATTTTCCACCTTTAACAACACCTCCAATGAACTCTTCTATGCCTCCAATGATGCCACCTCAGTTTCATATTGTTATGCCTTCTATTCAGTAGTAGCCTTCTGTAATTCCAATTCTGTAACCTTGTTTTCCAAATATCCTTTCTCTTTACTTAAATATTCATTAGATAACTTCAAACTATCCTGCTCTTCTTCTAAAATTTGGTCTCCCTGTTGAAGACTCCCAAAGTCTGATAGGGTAGCTTCATATTTTCTTTTTGATTCTCAGCCTGTCGTTTCTTCCTTCCCCAAAACTTCCTTCATTTAGACCATCTTCCCCTTATACTGCTCAATGGCTTCTCTAATCTTGTTGATATTGTGATCATTTGCATAGGAATTTTCAATGCCCATAGAAGCCAATTGCTTTGGGTGTCCTTCTATATTACTCATGACCGTCCTCTTTGTCACTGGTGGCTGAGTCCCTACCCTCAAGGTTTTCTCTTTCCTCCAGGTAATGGATTTTATTTTAGGATCAAAACAAATATCCTCCAAGCATGACACATCGTATTTTTTATATTGGGTAAATGGTATTAGCCCCATTTCAACTATGGGGACATGACCCTTGGTAAGGATGTTGTTGGATGTGGATGGAGGGTTCTTTGGATTATCCCGAATAGGGCTTTTCTCCTTACCTCCACCACCTAAAACTTCTTCATTTTCCTGGATTTTCCCTATGTAGGCCCTTTTGTATCTTGTATTCCTTGCTTAGGTTTCTAGCTTCTTGAGCTATGGCTTTTTCTAACTCTACAATTTTCTCCAAAATAGCTTTTGCACTCTTTTTCTTGGAAGCTTCTGCTTTATCCCTCTGTGCTTCCTCTGCCAACAATTTCTTTGCTCCTACTGAAAGCTTGCTAGCACTTTATTCTTGGGCCTTCTTTGCTGCTTTTTCTTCTCCTTCATTTGGTTTTGGATTGCTGCTACTACTTCCCTTGACCCCAGATGTCTTTTCCTTCAAACACTTGCTCAAAGCTGCCATGCTATAGACATTCTTGAACACTTGCTTCTCTTTATCTACATAGTTTGCATATTCAAAATTCACCTTGTGAGCTGCCTTGTAAGCTGCCATCTTTCCTTGTGAATCATTTCAGTGAAATATTTTCTCTCAAAAATGGAAAATCTCTAGTTCTTTCATGAACTCTAGAGCACTCTTGACCTTGTTGAACTTGTAGCCCCCTACATAGAAAGGTACTGGTGGGAACAAAACTTTCTTTACATCGAACAAATATTTTCAAAACCATCCAGAAATACTTGTCTAACTGCTTCCTTGTGTACTATGTAATCAGTTGCATATTTGGGTAGTAGTGAGGGTGATTTGGTTCCTCCATACATCCTTAGATATGTGCCTTCTTCGGAGAAAAAATAATCTCCATATTCCTTGATGGATTCTACAGCTCCCTCTCACAAACATGGATACTCCTCTAGAAAGATCAACTTATATAGGGGCCTTATGAATTCCTCAAATATCAACTAATAATGGTTGTGATATTTATGGACTCCTAGAATCTGATATGTTGTGTATATAGGAGCCTTCCCCCCTTTCCAGAAACAGTTAAGCTTCTCAAACCTGTGATGGTAGAGTATGCAATATATCAAAAAAGAAGACATAAAAAATTATGATTTGCTCTATTTCAAACCTTCCTGAGCTTCTTTGACACATTTGGCCAAGCTCCTGGTAACAATATCTCCCCAATTAAAAAAATTTCCTTCCATGGCTACATAGTACATGAGAGGAATCCAACCAAAAATATACATCTTCCCATCAGCCCTACCATACAACTTGCTCATCATCAATGCTATTATCTTGAAAGGGGTTCCAAGACGAGAAGTCTCATATTCTCCCAACTATTTGTGTCGAAAGGTCTTTCCCTCAACCACCACCATCTTTGCTGTGGCTATATAATCAAACTTCAAACTTCTAACCCACTCTATTTTTACACTTATTTCCTTTTTCGGTAGACTATAGGATGCTGAAATGAATGAAAGTACGAAAGATGCAACATGATTTCCCTCCTTGTCATTTATCATCATTCCTACTGTGTCTATTTTGGGAAACATCCATCCAATGACATCTGAACAGGTAAAAATGTCCGTCCTAGTGGCTATTTTAGTTATCCAGGACCTCAATATGTTCTCGTACAAAGCTAGTTCTTCCAAACCATCTTTTGGCACTTTTCTTTCAACCAACATGGGGTATATTTGGCCCCATTCAAACTCAAGCTCTGCTCTTGTGATTTCCTTAGTATCTTCATACACTATTTTAGTTCTCACTACTGGCGTGACCTCTATAACTTCTGTGTCGGAATCGTATTCAAGAATCTTAGGCTTCTTCTTCCCCTTCTTCAACATGATGTATGCGGTGAGTGGTACCTATGAAAATACAAAACATGTCTAAGCATTCAAATTACAAAAATTAACGCATTCAAATAAGAAATGAAAGTAATAATAGGTACCGAGCAAATAGTTTCAAAACATCCTTTCATTTTACTCTTCCAATTTCTTCCAACAAGATAGGCACAACATATTGTAGTCAAAAAGGTCAAATCTTTGGAAATAAAGCTTCTGGTTGGAAAATAGTCTCGGTTTCTACATTTTTAGAAAAGTCGCGTTACCAAAAGGATGTTCATATCCTATAGGGTTCATGATTTGAAACAACACTTCGGGAAAACTGAGCACTATGCCCCAAGTTCGAATCTCTGGGCTCAACCTTCTGTGACCGAAGGATAAAAAAATGAAACCCCTTGGGTCTTCCTGAGACAATGACATTAGGGTTTGTGCTAACGCCCGAAGGAAATCACCGGGACTGCTCCATGCCAGCAAAAAACTTGGGCCTCTGGAGAAGCGAAATGATTCAGCAGGTTGATGGCAGAAAAATGCCCCAAAGGGACTGGCATGATGAGGGAATATTCAAACCATCAGAAAATAAACCTAACATAATGCATAGGAAACTGCGGCCTTTAGTAATTCCCACAAGCGAAGCGCAAATTGGCCTTTAGTCCATAGAAAAATTAGCCCCCTAGATATCCATCATTCACTTAACTGACTGAGGATCTGTGAGTAGGTAGGTGACTAGGGAAAACCTAAAAATGTTAAAAACGGTGAAACCTAAACATTATATGTGCAAAGACCTGCTTTTTAAATAAGCCGTGACAAAACCTAACTACCTCTGCTGAACCTATCGATAGTGGACAGCTTCGTATTCCAATCAACAACCAATTGAAAGAAAAGGAAAATGAAAGCCTACCTAGGAGGATGGAGGCTATGTGGATTCGAAGACACTTGGAAACATTATGCCATGTGAGCTGCACGGTGTATTGGCACTATTCGTACGTGAAGCTCAAATGAAAAAACACTTAACAGTTTCTTACCTTTCTTTGTTAAGCAACAATGATAAAAAAAACCTTTTAACTTGGTGTATAAATAGGCCTCGATGGGTTAAAAATCCTAAAAAGAAGCATTAAACTCCCATGTGCGAGAAAACGTCATTGGTGCCAAAAGCAAAGCGCAGGGTTGAAATATATAAGTCAAATTTGGAATGGCCCTACCCATGGTGACTCAATTCATCTCAAAATAGACGCAACAACTGACTCCCAACTCAACACTGCACCCAAAAATCTCTTGCGGCTCGACACTCGAAAACACACCAATGAAGAAGGTAGGATGCTAGCCGCCGTAGCGGCTTTGAACCTGAGAACACTTCCACCATAGTGGAAGAGACCTTAAAAATTTTCATTGAAGAAATACAAACCACCATGCTGGCTTGAGAATGAATAATACTTCCACTGCAGCAGCAAACCAACATCAAAATCCATTCGCAAGGGCAAAATGCAAACCAGAATTCTATCCGATACTCAACTTGAAACTTCTTCCGTTAATGTGGCACAAAGTTTGGAAGCTATCCATCGTAGTGGAAAACCAATATAAGAATACATCCGTTGCCACAGCTCTCGGGCATTAGATCAAACATAAGTGAAGAAGTCAGCCGCCATAGTGGGTGTGACTTGAGAAACCCTTCCACCGTAGCGGGAAAAAAAACCAAAAGTTTTCTGATATACAAATCAAAATTCATCCGCCATTTCGGCTTGAAACAAAATAGTCTTCCCGTCATAGCGGCTTGCAAATAAGTAACGCACCCGCCGTAGGCTTGAAAATACAAAGTTGTCCGCTGTAGCAGCTTGCAGGCAAAGAACAACTGCCATAGTGGCTCATAAATGGGAAACCCACCCGCCACGACGGATCGAAACACAACTTCTACCTTGATAAAAAATAAAAGGTTTTGAGACTTTCCACGTGATAAAAAAACCAAACTTGCTAGGTTTCAAACATCAAAAAATGCATAAAGGAAAACTAAAAATTTAAAAGGGGGTTTCTAAAAAATATAATTTTTTTTTGGGGAGTTTTTGCAGCAGCAACAATTGGCAACTTGCTGGCAAACATAGATCTTTATAAAACTAACTTTTAAAATCCAGAACTACTCTAAAGTATCCTATTAAAACAAACTTTACCAGATTCCTTTAAGATGCTCAGAGTTTTCTAGAATGCAAGATTTATAAACTTTAACATTGATTATGGTCCAATAGGATAGGGGAACCAGGATTTCAAAGTCTCGATAACTCTTCTAAGGCCAAGATATGAATTACATTTTACTTCTGCTTTCAGACTGCTTCCAACTTAGACACCACAGGATTGTAACATGGTGTGAATAGGTATATTCCTTTGTTCCTCATTCCCATTCATTTTGCATTCTTTTGATGCTTTTGGACTTTTATCCTTTTGAGTCTTCCCGAATTGCTTTCTTCAATTGAAATTTGGTTTAGGTTCTTCCATCCATAGTGTCCTTTTGTGTGAGAGATATTTTTCTTTCAGCTCATGGATAGAGAAGAACCTTTGAGCAATCTTATCCAAACTGATTTTATTAAGTATGTCTTTTGATGTATGCTTTCTTTCTGGGAGATTTGACTCTTTTTGCATTTTGGATTTCATTTGTGGCATGGGATTATTTTAAATACCATACAACTGTTCACCTTTCTTCCTTTCCATGGGTCTTTTGTTGTTAGCTTCCTAGGACAAACTTTAGTGTGAAGTGAATGGAGCCTCAAAATAGTATTTCGGACTTTTCTGACCTTAGTTATTTTATAGGGATTAAACATGACTTCATTGTGCTCAAAATCTATTCAGACAGTCTACCAAGCTTAAAGGATCTTTAATCATGATATATGTGCAAATAGCAAGCAGTCCTTCAATCAAAAGATTTTCAGTCTATACAAAACTCTAATGAACTCCAATGCCAAAGGTTGTGCTATTTTATTGAAAACATAAAGTAAAGCAAACAAACTGCAACAAATCAAACTCTAAGAAATCAAAGTGTAAAGAAAGAAGAACTAATCTAAGGAAAACAAGACTTAAACAAATCAAAAGGTTTATTTATGTACAAAGAAAAACCAAACAACATTAAGAAGAATATGGTTTGAGAACTAAACCATTGGCTGGCAAGTTCTCTTCCCACCCTTATAAATCTTGTCATTTATAGATTAAGGGGCCTAACTTCTCTACAATTAGAAAAGGACCTATCATAACTACTAAAATTTAGTGTGTCTTCCCTTTTCATCATGCAGGTGATCCCATTTAAGAACCAAATCACCTACTTCAAATTCCTTCTTTCCGGATTTGTGCTTATCGAACCATCTTTTCACTATTTCTTGTTGGTGCTTAAACCTCTCTTTCGACTTGGATCTATACTCTTCCAACTTTAGCAAAGTATTGATTTGGATTTCCAGGACCTCATTGTCAGTTCCTCTAAATGCTTGAGATAGTTGAGAGGAAGGAAAAAAGATATTGAGAGGAAGGATGGCTTATTTCCCGTAGACTAGAGTATAGGGTGACACACCTAAGGAGTTCTTGGGTGTGACTCAATCAGCCCAAAGTGCATTAGGAAGAGCTATGTGCCAACTTCTTTGATTTTCTATGACTGTTTTCTTCAAAATCCTAATGATATTTTTATTTGTAGATTCTTCTAGACCATTACCTTGTGGATAGTAGTTAGCAGAATAATGTAACTTAATCCCTTTCTCATTTGCAAATGTAGTCAGTCTAATAGATGAAAAATAAGAAGCATATAAAAAACTAGGGAAATTGGAACCCCAAACCTGGTCATAATATGATCTTGCAAGAAGTCCATAACTGCATCTTCATTCAATTTTCGCAATGGGATGGCCTCTACCCATCTGGTGAAGTAGTTTGTTACTGTCTAGATGTACTTGTGCTACAATGAAGAATTTGGATTGATCTCTACGATAATATCAACCCCCCACTGCTCAAATGGTTCGAAAATAATAACTGGCTTTAATGGTCCTGCTACCTTTGCTTGTATTCCGCCGCTTCTTTGACAACTATCAGATTTCCTAAAATAAGCATGAGAATCCTTGAACAAAGTTGACCAGTAATACCCAGCTCTCAAAATCTTATGTGTTGTAGTATATCCTAAGAAATGACCTCCAGCAGGGCCATCATGTAGCTCTATAACAACCTTAGCTAGATCTCCGCATTCCAAGCATCTGAGAAAAACTCCATCATAGTTTTTTTCTAAACAGAACTCCATCAATAATCTGATATGAGGATAACTTTAAGTGTAACGCTCTCCTCTTCTTGGAATTCCAGTGTTTAGGCGAGTATCCTTGTTGAAGATAATGAACCAGGTCTTTGTACCATGGTTCTGGAGCTGTAAATAAAGGACATACATCAACCATGTGTAACTCAACTTCATTCTTCCAATTGTTCTCTTCATTGTCCTGACTCTTAGTCATCAATTTGCAGAGCCCTTGCCCTTTGACTATGGTTGCTAGTTTGAATTCTAAGTCATATTCTTGTAAGTTTGTTACCTAGTTACCTCTTCTTTCTCCTAACTCTTTCTATACGAAAAGAGATCAGACTGTCGGGTGTGGAACTATCACTTTGGTACGGTTCTTCAATATATATGGTCTAAATTGCTTCACTGCCTCAAAAAATGCATAAGCTTGCTTATCAACTATGGGGTAATTCAATTCAGACCCTTGTAGGCTAGTGCTCATAAATGATATGGGGTACTCATCTCCCCCTTCTTCTTTTTGCGTAAGCACTGTTGCTAATGAATTGTCTAAAGCAAAAGTGTATAAGATGAAGTATTTTTCAAAGTTGAAAGTTTTAAGGGATGGTTCATGAGCTATTGATTTTTTGATCTTGTTAAATACACCCTTCTCTGAATCAGTCCACTTGAATTGGACACTTTGCTTGATCATTTGTTGCAAAGGTTTGACTGTCTAAGCAAACTCTGGCACAAACCTTCGCACAAAATTTATTGTCTCCATAACAGACTGCATGCCCTTTTTACTATGGGGAAAGGGGATATGTTCTATTGCTTTAATCCTCTCCATGTCTATTGATATCCCTTTCTTTTAAATTATGTGACCCAATAGTTTTCCTTCTCTAACAGTGAACACACATTTGTTTGGATTTAAAGAAATGCCATACTTTTGATAGCATTCGAAAATATGTTTTAAATGAAACATGTGTTCTTCTCTTTTCTTGGAAAATATCATGACATCATCTAAGAAAACCACTACACTTCAGCCAATCAGAACGTGGAAATCTATATCCATAGCCCTTTGGAAATTTTCTCCAGCATTAATGAGTCCAAAGTGCATTCTTTTGTATGCAAAAGTCCCCCACTTGGTTCTGAAAGTGGTCTTTAGTCTGTCTTCTTCTGCTACTAACACTTGGTTTTAGCATGAGAATCTGTCTAACAGAGAAAATAGCTCAGAGCTTGAGACCATCTGTAATATCTGCTCCATGGTTGGGACAGGGTAATTGTCTTTATCAGATGCATGGTTTAAATTTATAAAATCAACACAGAGTCTGATCTCTCCAGAATTATTTTGTACTGGCACCAAATTTGAAACCCTTTCTGGATGTCTAACCTTGAATATGATCTTAGCATCAAGAAGCTTCTTCACCTCACTTTGAATTATAGGTTCTAGTTTGGGGTGCATCTTCCTCAGAGGCTGCTGGAAAGGCTTGAATCCAACTTTGATTGGAACATCATGTTGTATAATTTTGGTGTCATAGGTTTTGAGGTCTTCATATGTCCAAGCAAAGAAATCTTTGTATTGTTTGAACAAGCTAATGAATTTTATCCTTTCCTTGGGTGAAGAACACTTCCCCAGGTTCACATATTTGGGTTTCAGCCTTTGACCCAAGATTTATTAGCTCGAATTGCAAAGACGAACTGTGTGTCTTAACATTTGTGGTCTTCTAAACTTGTTGTCTAGATCGAACATTTGTTCCAATATTCTGACCCCTTTAGGAATGAAATTTCCATTCTAGAGGTTTACTTGATGTTCTTCATCATCTATTATGTCTCCTTTGAATGTTTCATCATTCGTTATACATTCCGAGATTTGCTGATGATCATCAAACACCCTCAGATTGGTGATATCGTCTGTAACGGAAGGCTTGAAAAGAAATCACTAGTACAAAATGAGGAATTAGCTACTACATGACTAAAAATTCTAGTCACCACAGGTTTTTCAAGTGATTTACTACTAAATACGTGCAATTTTGATTGACCCAACTATAAACAACTAAAATTAACGACTAATTTAGTCACCAGTTAACAAATATGACTAGATAATAAATGACAGAGTTAAAAATGACTAAAATAAACGACCAATTTAGTCACGGCATAAAAAATTACTGGCTAGAAGAATATGAATTAGTCTTTATGTTAGTCACTTTTTATTATGTCATGGAAAATTGCAATTTTGACAATGAAGTGTAAATTTTGTAAATTGTATACTTTCTATTAGTAATATTGGTGCCATGCACCTCGATCTTCATAGATTCAACAAAACAATTCCATGAATTTTATCTTGACCATGTTTATCCTTGTTGCACCATTGAAGCAAACCGTTAACCATGTGCCAAAGAAAAATTAGTTCCTACAATTACGAATTAGGTACTAGAACACGTACCATATTGATACTTGCATCCAGTGAGGTCCCTATAACTTCAGATGTCTGTGGATGTGTTCATTGGCCTCAAGCCTCTTCTATAAATGCAATATTGTGGGCACCTTGTACACTCAAAATTATAGAACCAATTCATATTAACTAAATCTTGACCATGCTACATCGATCAATATCCCTATATCATTAAAATATGTATTAAAAACTTATAATATATAAAATTTACAATATATAAATTTTTTATATCGCTACAAAACATATATATAATATTACATAATATCATATTAAAAACATACAATACAATAACATAACATTATACCATATAACAAGTCAATCATATTCCCATATAATATTACAAAAAAATACCATATATTAGGATAATCCANCCCATTATACATGGCTTCATTATGTAATGACATGTAGGTTAATGTGCTCATCCACTATCCATAATCATGGAGATATGCGACTGATCTAGAACCCACAAACCTCACTTATCTAAGTGCAAAAATGGGATGATGAAAGCCTTTGGAAGTAGTATTTTACAAACAAAATGAATTATTTCAAAATAGGAAAGCTAACTGTGCAAAAATGAAACTAAACTCATATTGGAAACTCCATCGACAAGTTCATAACCTTGGAATATTTTTTTTGGGAAGGAGGATAAGCTTGTGGTAAGGCTCCTTGTTGAATTAGACCTGTGAGAAGGTTTTCCTGTAGGAATTGAATTACAATATAGATTGGGGCCATGTATAAAATATTAAACTAGACAAGGAGGTCGTCTCATTGTGCACTCTTTCATGAAGTAGGGATTTTGTTGAAGGATTGTGAGTATTCCATTAGGTCTCCAAATAGACAGAAGATTTGTATGTCTAGTCGATATGCACCTGAAATCCAAAATGGGTTTGGGAACGATTAATGACTGGTCGACATTCTTGAGTTCCATTTCATGGATTTTACCCTCAATTCCCTGATATATTTCCATATTGGTGCCATAAAACCTTGAATTGGCACCAAATTTTTGGCTTTGGCGGGAAGGGGTGGATTGGGTTTGAGAGGCCATTACTTCTAAATGGGGTTGGAAATGTGGGTTTGATCGTATTTTTTAACCCACTAAATTGGTGCTGGTTGAAAATTGTTGTGATGTGGATTGGATTTTTTTGGGGGGGTTTGCAAATTTGTTATATAACTGCAATTTTTACCATGGAAAAAAGCACATTGGATGGAATTTGGAGGCTCTTGAGGAGGTGGGCAAGGGAGAAGGATTCTACAGCATTGGATTTAGAATATGATACTTCTCATCTAATTGTTATAGATTCTTAGATTAGTAAATGCACATGATGATATGTAGTATTAATTATAGCTAGTTTGAGAAGACACATACTTTATGGAATTTATAGTACTGCTGACAAAACTTCTGCAGATTTTGTTATTTACCACGACAAAGGAATGGAGTTAGAGAGATATACTCTTTATGTTCCAATTATTTTTTTGTTGGTGGTATTTTTGCAAAATATTTTTTCTTCATAAGATTGCCTAGAATCGTAAATAAGATAATAGAAGCTGCTTGATCTTTGTTTTTGCAAGCTAAAGATATATTAAGAAATTGATTGGTTAATGTTGTTTAGAGATATATTAAGAAATTGACTGGTTAATGTTGTTTTGTGTATATGGATGGTTAGAGAAACCCTTATTTGGTATGATCATCATGGGTGATGTTAAATTAATGGCATAAATCTTGCCATGGGTTGTATTTTGTTGGTTTCTTCACTGTTATCTAGGATATTTTGTTGTAAAATGTTCTTTCGAAGCATTTGCAATTATTTGGAGCATTTACATTTATGGAAAGACCTAAATATCCAGTTTGTAGAGCTTGAAAATATGCTTTCCCAAGAACTTTGGAACTCTTTAGGGACATGGGAAACATAAAAAGGATCATAATGGTATTCAAGTAAGTTAAAACCATTCTCACCCCATTTTACTAGACTTGGAACCTTTGGCCCACTAGAAAATAGAAGTCCCCCATTTGAAAAGGTGGGGATGAGAGAGAAAGGAAAACTACCAGGGGGATAGAATATTGACACCGAATATGTCCATAGAAGAAGAGGCTTTTTTGCTCTACTGTATTATTAGGGTTTTGGGATTGAAAGATTCACCCATAAATGATTGTAATGGCATAAACTGGAAAGTGATAAGACATAAAGGGTGTTCTTGAATATCTTGTGCCATCCGCTGATAGCGTGTTTATTTATGTAAATATTTTCCCAATATTTTGTATAAACTTTCCTTACCAATTTTCTCTTGCAACAGATGGTCAATAAATTTTTGCAAATCAAGTGTGATTGTAATTGATTTTCAAAAGGAATCATATTGGAATGGTATCCTAGAATTTAGATCTAATAATTTTTAGAGACCTTGATTGGAATTCAATAACCTGTTCAATTCCATAGATTTTACTTTTACTCTTTTTTTCTTTAGTGGGGATCATAGAGAAAGGAAAATTATAAGGGGGATATATTACTAACATTGAATCTTCCTAGAGAAGAAGAGGCTATTTTGCTTAAGTGTATTTGATTTTTGGAAATTAAATATTCATCCATAAATGATTGTAATAGCATAAATTGGTATATGATAAGACAAAGAGGGTGTTCTTGAGGATATTGTGTCATCCAATGATAGTTACATGCTAATTTATGGAAATGTCTTCTTAGTCAATTTATTTGTTTCCTTTGCATATTTTACAATTCACTAAGGATACCTTAGATCTAGTAGAAAGTTTCAACTTTTACCTCGAGGAAAATATCTTTTATGGTATAAATTTTCCTTACTAATTTTCTCTAGTAACAAGTGTGAAGAAGCATTTACAAATCTACTGCAATAGTAATTGATTTTCAAAAGGATTCACTAGGTATCCAAAGAACCAAACATATTGGAATGGTTACTTAATTATAAGTTAGATCTAATAATTGTTAGAGACCTTGATTGGCATTAAGTAGAATTCTTAATTCAAAAAATTCAACTTTGAATTGTTATGTATGAGTTAAGATCCAACTTTGATTAAATATTGAATTGGTAATACATGATATGTTGCATGCTCATGTATCTAAAATATTGTTCTCTAAGAATTAAGACTTATGTAATATCCCAAATACTGATATTCTCTAATTTTCTATGATAGCGCTAACTCGCACACTCAATCTCATACAAATTTTCAAAATAACTGTGCATGCAAACTCGCCATGCAAAAATGCCCTAAAATATAGTTGAATTAGGGTTAGAGTTTTGCAGTGAGAAATTAACACTTACCACTAATATTCTCACTGATAATGGCTCTAGAGATATCTGCATGCATAAGGATCTAGATGGGTGGTCTAATAATGCTATTTTCCTCCGCTGTTACTGCCCCGCAGTACCGTAAAAACCCTCCAGAATGAAGGTGATGTTTTTGTAGGAGGAGAGGTCCGTTCGGGATGAAAATTTCTAAGCTTATCCATCTACTGACGCTAGAGAGATGGCCTGGCACATGTAGAGGTTTGGATACCTGTAAGTGCCCTAATGAATTGATTAGAAGTTCTGCTGCTCACGCCCCTAACTGATATGTTTAGTTGATAGCTGCTCCAGGTGAGCAAACTAATGGCTGATAATCACTGCATATAGTAGGATAGTCCTGTTGAGAAAGAGGAAGCTGAAATGCAGAGGAAAGACTAGGTTTTGTGGTCCCAATGAATCCTTCTGTGTTTTCCTTGCTACTTCTGGCTGCAAAACATGGATTTCCTAATAACCCTTCAGAATGTGTTGTATCTTCGAATACTGTAGTATATGATGGATGTGATGGATAGACCTGGATGATCTATCCCAATGAGAGACTAGGGAATATATGTCACTGTCGAACCCTCGCTAGCTGAAGACACTGTCTCCAACCCCAACTGTCGCGGTTGCATGCTGTGCTGCTCCTCGAAACTCCAAAGTCAAGCAAAAATAACAATAGATATTCTCTTTGGTCCAATAACCCTTCTTAAATAGAATAGCATGTACTTTTAGGGTTTGCATGTCACTTTTAGGGTTTACGCTTCACTTTTGCATGCATTTAATTCTAATTTCATGTTGACTTTAACACTAAAATAAGGCCTGCATGCTTTATGATATGAACTCTTATGGCCTTCTTACTACACTGATGACTTAATAATTCTGAATTGATGTACCTTTCTGCTCCTAGTGCTATTAGTCCTTGGTTATTCCCTTTTTATAAAAATGGAACATTACAATCCTCCCTCACCAAAGATTGCTTGTCCTCAAGTAATGCCAACGCAAATCCACAATCAATCAACTGAACCAACTGAATCCGGGGATGATCCTAGGGTCCTAAATTATCCTAGGAGATCTATAGCGCCCTTTCCTCAAAACACTACACTGTATGATACTATCACTAGAGACCTCCTGAAAGCATCCTTTAGCAATCACCAAATTGTCAGTCACTGTAATCCCAGCGTCCCAAATCAATCTAAGAATTGCAGAGGTCAAAATGCATCCACCGCTACCCTGTGTAGTATTGACATAAGGAGCATCATGTAGAATCCCAAGTAACGCCATCAATAAACACTATATCCATCCCTCATAAGGTCTTCCACCTGGATCCCATTGCAAACTTGTGCATATTTCATCCCAAATATCTGAAGGCTCTTGTGGGACTATACCCTTGGCTAGGAATTCCTTCCCAAGAATCACCCACTTAATAGAACAACTCTTAATCTCTCTCCAATCCAACCCCCGAAAAGTACCTTGTCCATAAGCACCATCACAAGGAATAATCCTACCAAGATTACATTCTGCCCTTCTGATTTCAATTGGAATACTCATATACTGCTGGTCAATTTCTCAATCCTGGCCAACCTGTAAAAACCATCCACCATTATGCAAATGTGGACTCAAGCTACTGCAAGCCCTATCTATGTACTCCTTAAGAGGACTGGTTTGAAATGCAATAGTATGTTTCTCCTGCTTCCCCATCAAGGAATCTAATTGTTGTTCAATACTAGAAATCCTGACCGCTGACTCAGTACATAAAACTCAAAGAATTGTAAACTCAACATCTCATTGTAATATGGTGTCTCCGAGTATATTGGTCCTCTCTTTCATCGCTAGAATGCTTTCTTTAACACGTTCAATCTTCTTTCGGTGACTATCATTTGGAAGCTCTATCTCATGCATGTATAAACTCTCCCTAACCTCCAAGTGTGATTGCTCACTATCTCGACTACTATGCTTATTTCCTTGCACCTCATGTATTTCACCTGTCATAACTATCTAGACTCCTATTGTAGGTGATGAAGAGTGTACCAACTCCAACTCATCACACGGCTTGTCCATAATCTGACTAGCGAATGTGCTTATGTCACTAGACTCATAGGATGGCTCTAATCTGATCTCCTCATGCACATCCTCATCATGTACTATTAACTCCAAATGAAGCTCACCAACAACTTGTACTTCATGCTCATCTTCCTTCCCTCCACCAACTATGCCTTTAAGTAGATCCTCATCCAAATCCTTGGGCTGGCTCCCGAACTTGATGTTGTAATAATCTTGAAAGGACAATGCTGCACATACCTCATCACCCAAGGCTAGACACTTCTGATATCGAGGCAAGTGTTGAAGTACTGCTAACCTCTACCAATTTCCAGTCAAGATCCTTCTCATTGTCTTCATGTTCTCATGAGTTGGAAAAGAAAATCCTTTGTTCTGACATGCACTTCACCAACATCACTGACATACATTTTCATGTACATGCATGCATCAACATGCACTTTTATTCAATTTCTATGTGCCCACAGCTGGCTACGATTATGCTCAGATACCACTGTAAATTAATAAAGCCTCGAAGATCATATTTTGGCACAAAAAAAACAAGCGCCCTTTCAAGTATTTCTAATACCAAGGCATATTATGCTTCAACATGTTTCTGTAGGTACATCAAAAGATGCAACTCACTGCACTATTTTTGTGCTCTCTTGCTTTCCCTATGGAGTTTATTTAGATGGTCTGCTACCTCTTTCAAATCATCAATGATGGCTAGAATATGTCCAAATTTCTCATAAGATAAATTGCTCTTGTTTTTCAAGCCCTGGAAAGAAGTGGTGTTTGAACGTGATACAACAAGCATTTGATGCACAATAATGTCTGCATATCACCGAATTGGAGATGTGAAATGTGTGTAGAACTCCAAGGCCAGACCAAAATGATAAAAGGAAGAATATTTTGGTACTTCTCCAGTTGATATATATATTCAGCCTCTGACATTGCTCGGGTAGCCAATACTTTAAATGCACCCTCAATTGTTGGATCATTACTGTCCTGCTTGCAATGAAGAGAAGAAGAAAGGGCCTTATTGTTTGAAATGTCCAAGATAAATCTACAAGCCTCACATAACTCTAAAAGCAAACAGAAGTTGTCAAGCTTTTGTGGCCTATGCAATCTTAGCAAGGAAGAATATAGGAAAGACTCATAAATTTGTTGCACAGCACATGAATTCACAAAAATCATCATTTCATCTACAATCCAGTTCATAGGAAGATCAAGCTTTGTCTTAACATGCACTGGTTCTCTACCTTCATCAATATCAAAAGATAACTCTGTACTTGATAGCTCCAAAGCACCTTGTGATTCTCGGAAAGATCTCTGAATCTGGGTTAAAGTTTCCAGATTGTGCAAGTGAAATTGTAATTGAGATAAGTGCTCTGGATCACCATCAATTTCCCATCCATCACACAAAGGCTGTCCATCAAGTATTGCTTGTGCTTGGGCATAAGACATATGATGGCGAGATCGAATGATTGTTCTTCTAGACCAAACATCCAGAACTTCAAAATTATTATCTTGATCAACTGTCCAAATAACACTGACAGCTAGCCTATCTTTTCCTTCACAAAGAGAGCACAGGTTTTCACTCAAGATGGGAGGGAGCATGTGGTAAGTGCTTCCTACTAAGTACACAATTGTACCACGATTGCGAGCTTCAAGGTCTAGAAGAGAGTCTTGCTTAACAAAGTATGACACATCAGCAATGTGAACTCCCACCTCAAGAACATTGTCAGTCAATTCACAAACTGAAAGAACGTCATCTACATCCTTTCTTCTAGGAGGATCAATACTGCATGCTTTGTGTGGAAACCATAGATCTCGACGTTTGGAATATTCTTCTTCTGGTATTACCCATGGATGTTCCTTTGTATCTTCTGGAAGTTCTTGCAATGAAGCAGAACTGAAAGGTGATATATTTATATCATTCTCCACTAAGAGAGCCATATTTTCTACATTAATATCACCAATTGGGCCTAAAGAACGTGCTACATGGCCTCTCGGAAGTTTTGATATCCTATCCCATCAATCTATTCTTATAACAAATCTTTTCCCCAAAAGTCGAGACCTTTGTCTTGATGCCACATGCACCAATGGGATTCTCTGGTCCATTGGAACACACAATAATTGCTCTTGCCTTCTCACTACTACATTTCAATCCAAAACCCGACGGTTTTTTTCTACGGCGCGTGGATTTTTTCTTTTAACCGTGCCAAAAATCAGAAAGATTAATTTTTTTTTTGAAATGGTGGGCATAACCGTCGCTTAAGCAACGGATAGGCTTGCAAGTGTCACATAAGCGACAGCTCTAAAATTGCTCAGTCATTTAAAAAATACACTTAATTCGTTAATTATTTAAAATGGAAAGCGCTGTCGCTTATCTGACGCGTCGGTTCATTTTCCTACACACACTCATATAAATAGATGTATGCCTAGGTTCATTATCTCACACACTGAGTCTCGCACTGATCTCTTGGACAAGAAGTGCGAAATTCTTAAGGGTTTTTTTTTGCCCTTGTGCTTTTTTGGGGATCTTCCCACTTGGTCTTGGATTTTGGTGTTGCTCTTTTGTGGGGATCTTCCCACTTGGTCTTGGATTTTGGAGTTGATCTTTTGTGGGGATCTTCCCACTTGGTCTTGGATTTTGACCTTGCTCTTTTGTGGGGATCTTCCCACTTGGTCTTGGATTTTGGTCTTAGGGTTTGAGTAATAAAATGTCACGTAACAATAATGTTACAAGTAATCAAGATCCGACAGAACAAAATCGGCAATTGCTTGCTAGGTTGTGGGATGGAGTGGAAAGAAGGGGTGATGGAAAATGTTATTGTCCTTGCAGTCGATGTAGGGGCTTTAATACGAGAAGGTTACTGATCAAAACAGCTAAAAGACATTGTAGAGAACATGGACATGTTGAGGGGGGGCATGAATATCATCCATTGGTAAGTCAATATAATTCATGATTATATATCATTCGGTCTTTATATTGAGAGTTTTTGTAATTGTATATTGTATCATTTTTATTTTTGTTACTTAATCGACATGACTAACATTCTTTGTTTGATGTTTTAATTGTAATTATAAAGAAAGGGCCTCCTAGGGCTGTTCCGAACATGGAGAATGTGGTAATTACGCGGGAACAACTAGCGCAGGAGGAACGCCAATATGTAGGTCCTGCGAATACTGATCATGATCAAGTTAATGATGACATGGAATTAGACGATGATCATGACGATAACATAATTGAGGATGATGGTGCAAATGCATTAATCAATGATGCATTTAATGTTAGAATGGACGATGATCAACCTCATGCATCACCAATTGATGACTTTGAAGATCTTCATGATTTACCTACACTTAAGAAGGCAGACGAACCGCTTTTTGAAGGCTCCCGCATAAGTGTTCTCTCTGCTGTGTTGCTGATAATGAACTTGAAGGTTAAGCATGGTTTTTCAAACACAGCCATCACGCTGGTGTTAAGGTACATATGTGATTATATGTTTCATCGATCGCATATATATATGATTTGATTTATGTTGCTATAATATTTGTATTGGTATACGTACTTCATCATAAAAATAAATAAGGATGTATTTGTTGTCGTTAATATTAAGCTCTTCAAATATTTATATTATTAACCATTTTTTTTAAATTTGTTGTAACAGTTTGATAGGTGAGTATTTGTTATCGCCATCAAATAAATTACCTCGTACATACCGAGATTTAAAAACTACCATGAACTATGTTGGAATGGACTATCAAGCAATTGATGCATGTCCTAATGATCATATTTTATATTATAATCAGTATGAGTTTGCAACAGAATGCCC
>LPNX010036546.1:0-17111 GCA_001517045.1 Pseudotsuga menziesii
GCTAGGCATCTTCCAGGTTCGAGCTGTGAGTTTTGTGGCATAGAAGGTCGAAACAAAGACTGAGTAGTCAAGTCCTAGCTTCGAGAGGATGTCCAATACGAGCTTATCATATTTCTTTTCGATACCACACTACTTCAGCTGCAAAACTAGTGCTTTGAACTTGGAGAAATATAGCTGCAGGGATTCAAAGCTACTGGGACTCAGAGAAATCAGCTCATTTTTTATCTGATGTCCCCTCATCTCATCTTTCTTTCCAAAAATATCAAAAATATTCTCCCATACTTGATCCGGTGAATTTAATCCATCGAGATGGAAAAGGAGGTCTCGGGAAATACTGAGACATAGGAGGCCATAAGCCTCATCTCTCCGATTATGCCATTTGATCTTCTCTGCAGCTGCATTGGGCTCTTCTTCTATTGCCATAGTCACTCTGTAGAGGCCTTTCTCTCTCAACAAGATCTCCATCTCTTCTTTCCATTCAAAATAGTTGAAGGGAGTCAAGATAGTTTTCTGTGAATCCATAGATTTAGAAAATCTGTCCCGACTGTCAGTAGAAGGCTCCCAGTCTTGATGTCGAACCTGCAAAACAATTTTTGAAGGAGAGTAACAAGCTACAATGGCTTTGATACCATGTATAAATTCAGGCCAGCAGTAGATTAATTTTACCCACAACAATTATCAATTGATCATGCAAAATTGCTAACAATGGAGACTGAATATGGAGCTGTAACACAAAATTATATTAACTAAGTGTACAATAGAAAACCCTATAATAACATAGTTTTTTGAATATATAGAATACATCAAGAGGTTGAATGCATAAGGAGGCATCCAAAACTAGCATAAAGCAGGCTTACCCAAAATAGGCAAATCCCCCATAGGTGTAAAAAGCTGATCCCAAATTTGTCATGAGGCTCACGAATTGGAAAGGGTGCATGGGCAAGCTAATGAGTGGTGGAATGGAAGATCATACATGATTTTGCATGGATGAAATATTGGAGGATGAAAGGGGAAAAAAACAAGTTCACCTCACCTAGTCTCGCTTTCCTATGTGCCTTAAAACACTGAAAAAGTAGGCAATAAAGCAGAAAAAGTAGAAGGGTGCCTAGGAGGCCAGGAATAAAGCAGATTTGATTCCTAAGGATTTCCCAAGTGCTACATGAGTCAAAGATGGCAAGTTTGACCTCTATGGATAGGCAATTAGCAACTTGCACATGGTGGGACTCATGAACTAGGCAAATAAGACAAAAATAAATGAATTAATGTCTAAGTGGGTAATACTATGGGTTTGATTATTCTAACAAGGTGTAGCACTAGACTGATTCACAACCTTGTCCTCCCCTGCACCCAAATCCTCCTCCTCGATCTCTGAACCCTCCGTAGAATCCTGCTCGGACCCCTCCTTGTTGATACTGCAGTTGGGCCATTTGTTGCTGCAGTGGGTTAGGTTACTACTGGACATATTGTGTGACTTGAACATATTGTGGCTGATTATACTAGAGGCATGGTGCTTGGTTATATTGTGGTTGTACCACCATTTGTGGCTGTGGTGTGAATTGCGGCTGCACCATAAATTGTTGCTATGGTTGCGTAGGGACAAACTACAATGGAGGCGGTGGTGTATATGGTACCTGTGTTGTTGGTTTTACTACTTGGGGTTGTGCTTGTGCTATATGAGGGTCCTCTCCTTTCATAAAGTATGAATCATATGTCCTTTCCTGGAGAAAACCATAAGCACTACAATTTTTGTCATCATGTCCAACCGACTAACAAAATGTACAGTACAAACTTTCTGCTTTGGTAACCATCTTCTACATATAATCACAGTTCTCGTGTCAATGCCCATAGACCTGGCAGATGCGGCACCATGGTGCACCAGCACCACTCAACAGGTTAGGCGATCCTGACAACAAATAGTTCCAAAATGTTGGACAGGTATCCTTGGTATGTCCGCTTGCATGGAAACAGGTGCACCAAATATCATCATGATCTTCTTTAGCCTTTTTTATGTCTTGTAATTGCAGGGTTAAATTGGCCAACAGTGCCTGAATCTGATTCATTCCAATGGCGGTTTCCCCTACTAGCGATGCCTCCAATTTCATCGCGGTCTCCAGAGCCTCGCTCTGTTTGCAATATTTTTCTATATTAATGGTTGTCAGATATGTGGGACAAGCACTATGATAAACCATTCTTTATGTTGAACATCACTAATCTGAAAACTGACCCAAGCCATCAATGTCTTAAATCACTGATCAAAATCCCAAATTGTTTCATTGGGAAATTGTTTGATCTCTTTCAATTCAGTAATGTACTGAGCTTCAAACTTCGGCTTCTTAAATTCCTCAAATAGCCCTGTTATGATCTCATCCAATTTTTTCGCAATACCTCCCTGAGGCACCAGTGTGAATCTCATAAACCATCCCAATGCACGACCCCTCAGAGTAGTGGCTAGCTGAATTTTCTTGACATCATCATCGATATTTTGTCAAGCATTATAGATCGCTTCACATAAGAACCATTACTGCTTTGGATTGTTGGTGCCATTTCCATTGAATATTGGCAACTTCATTTCATCTCCTGCCATTTTGGACCTTCTTCCCCCTGCTAGTGCTCTATTACTAGACTATTGCTAACAACTCGGGAAAGTCAACATAGAATGCACGTTCCTTCCTTCTGGTGGAGTAGTGCACGGAGGAGTAGACACGTTACTGCTAGGGTTCGATCCTGTCATTCTTCTGGGTGTAGCATGGGATTGTATGTCCTTATCATCACAAAAGGTCACTTCATCCTATGTCATTGTTCTTCATGGTATCACACTTCAATTTCAGTAGGACCTTCTCCCATCCTCTGCCTCTTTTCTCTAAACCTTGCTCCTCCCCTCGTACAACCACTTGTTTCTTCAAAAAAATTTACATTCTCACCAGATCTCATGCCCATCTACCCCTTACTTCCTTATGGATTTCCCCCTTTCTTTTGTAGTGTTACATCCCCTGCACACCATATTCCACTACTCTTGGTCCATCTTTAGGATATCGTTTTTAGAGACTAGTTTCTTAATCGATAGTTGTAGCAACAATAAGAATATTCCTCAAAGTCCACTAAAAAACTCCCTTTTCGCTTCGCTAAAATGTTTATTAGTATCAATGGCAAACATAGTGATGTGTCCTTCTAAGATACTATCCAACCATACCTTGACTACCTGTGATGCCTTTTTGTTGGTTTCTTACAGTAGCTGGATCAATTCTAGGGTCTAGGATGTCAGCTCTCCTCCTTGAAAGTTTATTTTCCACTTAGAGAAATTTTCCAACCATTCATGCAAGAGAACAGGGAATTCACAAAAGAACCATTCATGAGGACCGCCGTGGATATATCTATCCAACTAGTGGCTCGTCGACAGCTTAGGATTCTGCTTTTCGGCTTCAGCAAAATCCCACAACTTCAGATCAAACCATCCCTCAATATATGATCGATTCAGATGCCAGAACATATCCCCCTCCTATTTTCAAATCGGTCCCAACAACAGAACCATTTGTTGGTGAATCCCACCAACAAATATTCATCGATAGGGGTTCCCACTATGTCAACGCCCTGCAGCACAATCTCCTTGAGCACCAGCCCAGATAGGTTTTACCCTGCCCAGCAACATTTGTGAAGCAGATGAGGTCTCACCCGAGGCATTCAAGGCAGAGCTGTCAGAATCGAGTTTTTGACAGTGGGAGAAAAGCATATGGCGATTCAATGGAGGGAGATCATAACTTATGCAATCATCATACAATATCAAAATATTGCAGCATTATTCATGGAATGTCATAGCGCATCAAATAGAAACATAGATTGCATCAACTTAAAACCAACAAATCACATTGATATAGCAGGAAGAGACTGAATCACATTTATATCATGTCATTTTAACAAAACAGAGTCACAGCATCACAATAGATCTATAACAACAAAAAAGAATTGATCCATACTCATCGCATCATATATTAATCCTACGCAAATACGCCATATTACACAATCCTTCTCCAAAACCAGAGACTGCATACATCAAGAAGAAGCCCAGATAAAATCATAGTCAAGATAAAAAAGTCTCCATAAAACAGATCACACCAGATCTTCTCCCTTACAATCGCACATGCAATCACACACAATTGTTCACAACTAATCACACATGCCTCCTTCTCTCAATTGCCCCAAAATAGATCTATAAATAGGCTTATGCCTTTACATCAAGGGTCCACTAATAACTGACTTCTAACTGCTACTAACCTATTGCAACAAAACTTGGTCAAAATATACATAAAATATTCAAAAAGAAGTTATTTTCCTGGTTACCGTGCTGATCTTCCCTTGCATGGTACGACGTGAGCTTGCACAACTACCGTGACACTGCACAACTCACTCGCCCCAAACCCATTTCCAATAATTTGTGCTCGTTAAACCCTAGGACTAAGTTTTTGAGTCAAATTTTACCACTTTTTAGGACTCGTTAAACCTTTTTATGAAAAAGAAACCCTAACAGAGTCCCATTTCATCTATTTTCTGGCTCTTAAAATGTGAAAATATCACCAAGTGAACTTGTCATCTTCACACTCAGAAAAGGACCTGAAGATTCATCTTTTCGATGGTATTTTACCCCTTTTTTGGTTCATATTGACTAGTTACGAAAAATGTATCCTCTAGTCGTTTACTAAAAGAGTTCTTCAGGGTATTATTTTATACCTTTTCGGGCCTAAGAGACTAAATTGTACAAAAAGGGACATTTTGGAGTCTTATTCGGTTTCGTTCAGACTCTCCAAACATGAACAACATCGAGTTTACTTTCAATTGACTCATTAAAATAAATACTCAAAGACCCTTTTTGGGAACGAACCCCTCCTTTCTCAGGTTCGAAAAACATATGAGAATGGACTTGTCTCACGATAAGCTATAATGAGTGTTTCTTACTCTCTTTGAAATCATAAAAATGAAAAGAGTCACTCATCAATCATGATGGGGAAGTAAAGGGAAGGGAACTGCATTTTATTCGCAACAATGGTAGTTTTAAGTTACCTTTGAACATGGAACCTGTATACATTTCATCCAAATAGTTTGGTATTCATATTGCCTCTGAGTCGATCCACTTTCATGAGTCATGTCACTCCTTTGAATCCTTGAAATAATGCATTATCCATCATCACATTATGTCTTATACCTTGGTATATGCCTCGTCAAGTCAATGCCACCATGTCTTCTGTTGTGCTTCCCAATGTTCAAAGGAAAGTTGTGTTAAGAGTTTTCCTCTGCAGTCCAAATTACTTTTACGACAGTTACCTTTGAGTCATTCCTATGGTTACTTCATACTCAAATTCTAGAACTTTGTTTCGAGTTTCATGTCGTTGATTTTGGATTCATAATGGCCTTCCTTAAACGAGACTATTCCTGTCGACTTCAATACATATTCTGAGAATTAGTCGTAGAAACAAAACAATACCTTGATGTATATATACATCAATGACAGATTTTTCTCGCTTTCGACAATAGGTTTACATCATTGACCTTTGATAAAATATTCATCCGAGTGTTCTACATCAGACCATGTATTCACATTTGTAGGAATGTACTGAGGTACCTTGGCAATATTCAACATTAATGGTGATCTCCCTCGCACTTATTAACGGTTTTCATCATTGGCCGATAATCAAGTGGTTTCTACCGTGTTCGAATTCAATACATTTATTAGCATGGATAAAATCACACTTTGTTGAAAATGAGGCGAAGACCCTAGGTGTATTGTTAAGGGATTATTGCTTTCCCCAAGTTGCAATGGAGTATTTTTATGAGTCATAGCATGGATCCAAATTTGTATGTTAGTGGTTGTGCTCGGATTTACATCTGCATGACATAGATATACATTGTATGTCTACAAGCTATGTCGAAGTTTGAGTCTTCTTTGCATGGATCTACGATGTATTTTAGTAGCCATGATTGTTTATATCTCACATGGATCTACATTGTATTGGTCGACAACCATGTTCTAAGTCATATAGACATGTATCAAAGTGTAAATGTACTGGAAGATGACCTTGGTTGTTGAAGATTTTTTAATCTTTGGACCATTTTCTCGAAGTGATAACGTGTTCGTATTAAGCATTTTCCTATCATATCCCTCTATCCTCATGCTTTGGGGGGAATTCTGTTATACCTAATTCTCATTAACATCATGTTGTGAGACCAAAATCTTAGTATTTTCCTTAAATCCTCAAGTGTTGAAGTTGGAAATGGGAAAGGATCAACATCTTCATACTTTTGTCCACTGCCTCACTTTCCCTATGGGAAAGTTAGGGTACCTATATCAGTAACACCTATTTTCTAGTAGAATTAAGCGGTTCCACTGCTTGTTACCCATGTACAATGTGTAATTCCCACTTGGTAACGCCTTTGATCCATGAACAATCTATGGTGCTCGAGTTATGAAGGAAAAAAAGGAAGATTCGAGAGGCTTCTCGAAGCTATCCTTCATGGAGCCTTATCCCTATGGTTCAGAACACCTAGAGCTTGAGGTCCCCCATTCTAGGATCCTCCCTCCACCTCTCCCATGGAATCCTCAACCTATCATATCCTCTCATTCCTTTATATATTAGCTTACCCTTCATGGGTAAGAGGAGGAAGATGTTATTGCATCCAAATTTTAGAAAAATTTGGTCAGACCATTGAGGTGATTTGTAGGAAAGCTTGAGGCTTTGAGGAAAGGTTCAATTAAGAAGAGTCTCTCAACACCAAGGAATTGGTTGTAAACTCTCCCTCTTTGTACTTTTAATACAAATGTATTTTATTTTCCATATGCACTTGTATATATGATTATTGTTTTGTGTTTATTGTTTAACTCCTGGGTCTTATTCATAGGATTTTAAGCTATCTTATTACTCTTACTTGTTTGTTGTTTTGTTGTGACTCTTGTAGGTCATCTGCATAGATCAAGCAATTAAAGGATCAAACCTTGGCAGCCTGTGGAAGGTAAGAAGATCATCTAATTCAAGAGCTTTATATAATTCTAGGAAAAGTTTCTATGTCTTGTTATCATTTTGTTCTAGTGTTGAGTGTTTCAGGAGAGGGAAACAACCTCTATCCACACTAGCTGAGTATTTCTAGTAACAATCATAGACCACATCCATCAATGGCATAGAAGATGAATTTTGTGTAAAATAAAGATAGACGATAGGATCTTCCTTGACTATTTTTTAAAGTCTCTGGTCCTAGCCATCTCTAAGGATTTTTTCTTTGAATTCCCATAGATGTAAGAAGAGGATATCATATAATCCCAATAGTTTGATTTGATCTATTCCTAGTTAGGTTACATGTACACCATTTTTCTAGATGCACCTCACAATGATTATTCTCATAAAGACCTACCAGGGGCATCACACACCACTGATGGTGTTATTGGTTATGTCACATCCATAGCTCAACAATATGCACATATCCCTCCCATAATGAATTCTATGTATATTAATCCCTCTAGATTCACACCACCGATGATGGGGCCTTTCATCATCCCAGGTTATGTTCCTAGTCTCTCTCAAGAAACCTCCAATTCTAGAGAGACACCTTCCTATGCGCCCTCAACCCTGAATCCTCAATCCCATGGTTCACCTTATCCAATACCTACCTACATGTACCCCCCTCAAGGGTATGCTCCACCCATGAGATCCAACCCTTACTACCCTTTCCAAAAACTCCCTTCATCTACCACTGCGTTGACACCCCCTTAAGCTCCCCCACACCACAGTGACAAGTGTATGCTTAGTAGAACCAACCACCAAACCAACTTGCCCCCAATAACTAACAAGGGAAACCTAACTGGAGATGAGGTAGGAACCATGGAAATAATAAATGTCAGGGAGGGGGGAGTCCTCCTCCTAAACCCTGAGTGAATAAGAGAGACAATCCTACCAAACCAAACCCTAATCAACTGCCCAAGCAAGGAAAGAACCCATAGTTAAGGATTAACCACCCATTTTCTTTCTGTGATTTCTACAGACACTACACACACCATTTTCCACACTTAGCCTTATCCCATCAACTTTGGGATGAGGATAACCATCGCGATACTACCACCACCCCTCAGGCTCAACCTCCTCCACCTCATCCAACCCAAACTCTAATGGTATTGAAAAAACCTTTTCCTACTCAATATGTGGCCATAGCCCAACAAATGACATAGTATGATGTATCTCAAGTCAACCATATAACTCGTGAATGCAACATTTATTCACATTGTCTTCTAATGTCAACCTACAAACTAGGTGAAACTAGCATGGGTCAACCCCCGAGACCACTTCCACTAGTAATCCTACTGACTCTTCGCATGTTGAACCAACCTTCTAGTTACCCTAAACCCCTACAGATACAAATGCTAAAGCTTCAAATTTTCCCTTGTGTCGCATCATGGACAACCCTAATGCTTGGTTGTCTCCCAATTACAACATTGTGGATGATTTGGAATAGACCCCCACATCCATGTCTACCTTAGAATCTCTTAGGAACTTCCCAACATAGATTAAATACTTGTTATCTACATTAGGGTCCATCAACCGCACCGATGCATGTTTGATTACCTTTGAACTTGATCAATCTGAGTGATTTATGCCATCATCAATGTCTTTCTAAAGAACTATTACAATCCGAAACCTTGTTATTCACCATTGCATTGTCGATGAAGATGCATCAATGTGCGTCATTTCTACCTTTGTGAAGCAAAAGGTTGAGTCACCCAATCTAGATCCATCCTTGACTTCCTCCCATGCTTAATATGGGCATGTGACCCAACCTCAAGGCCTCCTTCCAAACACACCAGTTGAGTTAGCTGATAAGAATGTGCTCATAGACATTGAAGTCGTCAACTCTTAGCTTGACTACAACCTCATCTTTGGGCAAAGTTACATGTGCACTATGAAATTCATCGCCTCAATAGTATTTCAAACCATGATGTTCCCTCATGAGGGGAATATGGTCAAAATCAATCAACTAATGTACTAAAACCCCAAGGGACTCACCACCCTAGAAAACATCCTCCCCATGGTGGATAACACCATCAACAACTCTTATATTTCCTCATTGTCTTATATCACCCTGGGTGTTTTTAAAAATCCCCCCAAGACTACTATGTTTTCGACATTGCCTCCACCTCCGACAGTGGTCAAGATATCAAACCTTTTCACCCTCTCATCCAATACATTGGTGACCCAAAAACCACCTTAGTCACAACCACAACTACAACCAATGTTGACCGTTATCTCAAATCAGTTACTAGGAAATCAATGGGGAGATATGTCCATTCAACATATGCCTTTTGTTTTTCCACCTTCAAGTATTATCAGCACACCCATTGTGGAAACCCTTAACTTGTTGGGTTTAAATTTTGGCATTCCAGTTTGGTACCGCACACCACCAAACCCTTCCCTGACCCCAGAGGTCATTTTGACACCAGTGAAACCCATTGATACGTCCAATCGACCAGCTCCTGCTATTTTTGCGCTTCCATCCTCGGTCCCCTCATCTCCTCCAATCACATAGAAGGATACTAATAGCAATTTCCCACCTCCTCCCAAGAATAATGCAAGCGAAAACACACTAAACACAAATAGAAAAAAAGCCATGAACCCACCTCCTACTACCTCAGCTTGAGATCCACCTCCTTTTGCTTTGTGCGATGTTATGGGTCATGATACCAAGAATTTCGCTAAGTTTCCCATCTTATGCACTCATATACATACATTAGATTGTGATCCTATGAATAAGGTTACCATTTTCCACTTACCAACCAATTCCATTATATAAAAATTGAGTCCCTTCACATAAAACACCCTTGCACAGTCTGTGGTATCTATGGCCACTACTCTCACCATTACCGAGATCTTCCTGAGTACCACTCTATGGTATTCGACTTGTGCAAACTCTCCATATAACAAAAAGTCACAATTATCAAATATTTTCATCCTCCAGTGACTTATTCAAGCGATATGAACATCATTTATTTAATTTCATGCTCTGATGAGCCTTCCTCATCATCCCATACCACTATGAGCATGTAGAAAAAAATGAGTCCCTCCAACCTATCTATTCTCCCATTTAAATCTAATGATAAAATATCATTCCTATAGCATGGGGGTAGGAATACATACCTTCCTAATCATCTTCATCATTTGGATTCCACGTCGGTGACACTGGGGGAAAACACCCCAGCGGAGGCATCCCCCATCATCATATCACCAAGATAGATTTCCACCGTAGTTATCAGCCTCAACATACACCCCTCTTCCAATAATTTCTCGATGCCATGTCAATACCTCTTCATGAGAGAATCTGCACCCCATTGACACCTATGGACTAGGGGGCATGAACAACTACCTCGACGTTAGAATAGGGGGAATAATAACTCATTTTGAACCTGAACCATCACCTCTGTCTTAGTATCTCAATGATCCCATAACTCATCACCGCACATATGTGATCCATAATCACAAACCCCATTCCCAAAACATGGGGGCATGACCTTAACCTTGCTCACTTTTTCACATGCATGATCTCGACCATTTTATGAGGTCACAAGTAATACTACATCTATTTTTTGCACCATTTGCACTGTTGAAATCCATATTTTGTGCCTTTAGTGATTAATGGTGAACCTTTCATTAGATCCAGTTTCCATGTTTGGTAATTCTCTTTTGGGCCTACCTTGGTTTGCATGTGATCATGCAATTCATGTATTATATGTGTTTGTATGCATTATTTACATTCCAGACACGCATTTATGCTTTGGTATCATTGTTATGGAAGTGATCCCTCGTCGTGGTACCAAATTCTTCTACAAGTATAACCCTTAAATGGAATATAGGACATCCTCCTCATCTATTGAGTTGATGCAATGCCTTAGTATTTCTCCCTTGATCCTGTAGGATCCCCTGTTGTCTGAGTAAGTGGACCTTTTGAGCCACCCCTTTCATTTTCCCTTGCTTAGTTGTAGAGCCTCCCCTCACACGGGTGACTATTTTATAGAACCCATTGCATTTGGCACCCATTTTGTTCACATCTCTCTAGGATTGGGAGTCCCTATAGTTTGGCATACTAAGTTTGAAGCCTCATGCATTTCCTCATATTGTCACTCATTGGAATGTACCCCCAGAATCCTAGCATGGATTTTCTGTTAATCTATTTTCTGACTCCTTAAACAATGAAAATATTGCTGAGTGATCTTGTTTCTTTCAGACTCGTTAAAGAAAATGAAATAATGTGTGTGGTATAAGTTTACCCATTTTTCAGGCCAGATGGATTATTTATGAAAAAGGAATACTCTAGTCCCTTTTGACTAGAAGAGTTCTCCATTGCACACTTTTATTCTTTTTTGGTCCCTAGTGACTAAATTTACAAAAACTAACACCACTAGAGTCTTCTTCCTATTTACAGACTCAAAAATTGAAAACACCAATGAGCATCAATTAACCTAGGATCGATAAAATGAATGGGATAGTTCCATCTTGAGCACACTTTTATCCCTTATTTGATCTCCTTAAACCATGAAGAAGGCCAAACCGGTGCTTCTCAGTGCCCCTGCAGATCACTTCTAGTCCCTTGTGTCAACAACATTCCCAATTTTCTTTGTTCAAATTACTCTTTAATGAGTCACCCTTTGAGCCACCCTTGATATCACCCTAGAGTTCCCCTATCCTTCATTATTAACAAATTTTCCGTCTAATGTCATCCTGCTACAGTTATCCCCCTCCATCTATGTTCCCCTCCTATGAGATTAGTTTCATATGCTTCTAGTCTATCCCTGTCGTCATACTCTGAACAAGGGAAGTTTTATTCCCATTACTCATTCACCCTAGTATCCACCTACAATGTCTCAATCTAGTGTCTTGTTCTAGTTACTCTATGGTTGTACACCTGACACTCCTATCAAGAAACCATTATTGTCTTGGTGGTTGTAGGTATCCATCTATTGATGCCAGCACATCTATTCTGAAGGAAGACCGATAGGTTCATGTTCCTTGGCCTCACCTCCAACATCGATGAGTTCTAATAGACCATTTTAGGGGAATCCTTAATGCCCTTTCAGGTGGTTGTCTCTCACGTGCTCGACATAAACCACATCATCGTAGTGCTAAGATTCATACAAGGTATTGGTCCCCTGATTATTTGGTTGAATACCATGGATGCCCCTTGACTCTAGCACATTGGTGAGTCACTATGGAACCTAGTCATTATTATTATGTTCCTTAGGGTATTTGGGATGTGTTGATGATAGTGTTTCAAATCCCTTCATGCTTTCTAGTACATCCATTTCTAGCTGCAATATATTGTACCTCTCATATTCAAATCCTTGGTTTTCTAAATCCTTCTAGTTATTGCACCTTTTAGAGCATCAGTTGTGACCATGCATCCATGTTGCATGCCATTAATTCCACTATTTGTCTTTCATATAAACCACCATTGGAACACCAATTTAGTCCATTTATGATTCCTCATGGTACCCCTATGATGTACATAACATATATTCATGTATTGTTAATGCCCCCCTATGGACCTCACCATTTATGTATACTGAGATACTGATACGAGCATGGGTATTCCCACATTCCCCATATATTTGTGATTATATTTACCTCATCTATTTTGAGTGTTGTATCTAAATATTTCATCCTTGCAGCCCCAACAAATAGTTTGATTTCTCATTTAGTGAATTCCTTGGGTATCCACACTCATGCCACACTCGTACTTTGTAAAACAAGTCGTATGTTGTCTATCGATCATACGATGAGCTCCTAACCTCACACATCATGGGGGAAAACTATTAACACAAAAAGTGTACATACATCATAGCCCACTTACCATTTCCACATCAGTAGTCTCCACACCAAAAAATCAACATGTTGAACCTTCATATACCAAAACTATGGAAAAAATTTGATGCATTATGGAAAATGTACTTATCCCAAAATGTTAGGAAATTTCACTAAAATAGGGAAAGTCTGCATTAAAAGGAAAGTACTGCTCAAATTCAAAAATTACCAGTGGTAACTGGAAAAAAACCATGGTTTGGAAACCCTAAACCCTAAGTATTTTTATATTTATGTTACATGAAGGTTCCCATTCATATAATCTCCACCTTGAGAACCATTACATTATTGGAATTCTCTTTGAAATAGTAACCCTTTGTTATCACTCTCATTTCCCCTCAGTTTAAATTCAACAACTTTGTGACAGGGATGTGGAAACATCAGGTTGCTTCGCACCAGGGGAGCTACACTAGACCCAACTATAAGGGCCCCCATTGTATGAGGTATTCTTATTCTGTGTGTAATCCTAATTCTTTGAATAAAAGAGAAACGATTATTTCATGTGCTTCCTAGGTGTGTTGAAAAGAAAAGTTTAATTTCTTGTCTTTACAGTTATTGTAGTACCATTTACATTTATTGTTCACCATTTACTATTACTATGTGCAATTACAACGGAATACATACATCTTTTTTTTTCATTTATGGCTCATAAGTCATTGAACATTAGCTTATATATCCATTTGCATAGTTTAGTCAATGTTTTTACTAGTTTTTACTTGTTGTTACCACACTATTCCACACGATTGTGTTGTAAGAGACACTCTCATGTGTTCCTTTTACCTTGGCTTCCTTAAACTGGTAGAACCCCTTTTTTAAACTGTTGGAGTGCGAAAGAACTGACAACACTTGAAGCAAGAATATTTATCACAACAGTATTACATAAGAAGATGCTTGAGTTCTTTGAACTCCAATTGGGTAACATGACCATGGATGAGTATGAAAAGAGATTTTTGGATTTGTTAAGATATATGGATTTCATACAACAGGATAAAGTAAAAATTTTGTGTTTCCTTAGTGGTCTACCAACATTCTATAAAGACCGAATCAACTATGATGAGCCTCTTACATTGAAGGACTACATATGGAAGGAAAAGTGAATGTATGAACAATGTAAGGACAGGAAAGACCTTCATAAGAGCTGGAAGAGTAATCTAAAGGTAAAACGGGAGAAGAGGAAAAAGGGGTTCAATCACGTTGGTGGTAAGAATGAACACTTCAATTATTTCAATTAGGAACATTAGAAAATGGAACCAAGGATAAATGAACCTACAAAACATAGGAAGTATGCACTGATTAAATGTTGGAGGTGTGGAGGTGACCACTATCTCAACGGTTTTCCTGAGAAGAAGAACAAGGACACTAGAGTTTATAATTTTAAGGAAGCATCTATAGTCGGTGATGTAGATCATAACATTCTGCAAATATATTTAGCTTTGAAAAATTGCCAAACGAATCATCAATCATCACTGATAGAAATTGAAGGTAAAGTAAACAATTTACTAGTTTGAATTTTAATTGATTCCAGAGCTACATTCAGTTCTATTAATTCTAACTTAGTTGAAATATACAAGCTAGTGGAAAAAAAATTACCTAAGCACAGGTTGGTGCAGTTAGGTACAAGGATGAAAATGAAAGTTACAACAGTGGTTGAAGATTGTAAATTTACCATGAATGGATTGCACACAAATCTAGTTTGGACATAATTCCTCCAGGATCTTATGACATTTTGTTGGGGATGGATTGGCTTGAGTCGTATCATGCAATTCTGGGCTGCCATTGCAAGGTTGTGACTTGCTTGGATGAGGACAAAAATTATGTACAAATAAAAGGAATACCTAGACCGATTTTAGTAAGGGAAATATCGATCGATCAATTAAAGAAATACCTTTGTAAAGGGTGTCAGTTGTACATTATTCACATTGAATAATTGTCAGTTAAAATAGATCCATGCATAGAGGTGATTCCAATTCTCAACAAGTTTGAATACGTATTCCAAGACGTGTTTGGGTTGCCACCTAAGAGATACGTCAATTTCATCATCGATTTGGTAGCTGGGGAAGTTTTTTTGTCTAAAGAACCGTATAGGGTGAATACCCCAAAAATTCGAGAATTGCAGATGTAGTTTAAAGAATTGTTGAAGAAATGGTACATCTACCCTAACATTTCATCTTCGGGAGATGTAGCACTATTCACAAGGAAGAAAGATGGTAGACTACAAACAACTGAATAAAGCCAGAATCAAGAATAAACATCATTTTCCAAAGGATTGATGATATTTTTTACCAGTTGAGAGGGTAAAATGTGTTCTCCAAGATCGATATGAGATATGGGCATCACCAGGTGTGCATTAAGGATGAAGACATCAATAACACCACTTTCTAGACAAGGTATGGGAATTACGAGTAAATTTTAGTACCCTTTGGGTTATCAAATGCCCTAGCAACATTCATGTACTTAATGAATGGGGAAATGACGGAATTTTTGGATAAATTTATTATAGTATTATTAAGTGATAATTTGGTTTGTTCCAAGTTTGAAGAAGAGCATGAGGAGCATTTTAGGATCACTCTGCAGATTCTAAGAGAGAATTAGTTGTACGCTAATCTCAATAACTATTATTTATACCAAAAACAACTATTATATTTGGTCCATATCTTCTCTGAAGAAGGTGTAGGAGTGGACCCTTTGAAGATAATAACTATTGAATATTGTCCTACTCCTAGGAATGTGACAGAGTTCAGATCATTCATGGAATTGGTAGGTTACTATAAGAGATTTATAGAATCCTTCTCTTGAATTGAAAACCTAATCACTTATTTGCAGAAGAAGGGAGTAAAGTTCATCTGGAATAAGACATGTGAGGACAGTTTCAGGTTGTTGAAGGAATTGATTACTCATGATCTAGTGTTAAGGCTTCCAAATCTGTACAAATATTATGTTGTGTGCACTAATGCATCATTAGAAGGACTTGGAGGATTCTTGATGCAAGATGGTCACTGATTTTATGTGAATCATAGAAGTTAAAGAACATGCGAATAACTATGATGCTCACAATTTGGAGTTGGTATCAATAATTCGTGCACTCCAGATGTGGAGACACTACCTCATGGGGAGCAGGTTTGAGTTAAAAACCAATCATCATAGTTTGAAATATGTATTTTAACAACCTCATTTAAATGATAGGAATGCTAGATGGATTGAATTCTAAAGTGAGTTTAATTTCAAAATCAAGTACATAAAAGGAAATGAGAACATAGTGGAAGTTGTTGATGAAATTGTCATTGATGCCAACATGGACTTGCAGTGGCCCCATGGGATGTCATTGATGCCACCAAGTCCCACCTGCAGTGCCTTGATCCCTTACAGAGTCGGTTTGTGACTTGAAGCACCTTGTACCCAGTTGACAAGGTTCCTGTACCCACAAGCTTGAATCTTGAAGCCACAACCTTGCTGAAGATGTTGATGTTGGCTATCTGGGAAGACCCGGGTTTACTAATATACATATACCAACAATACCCCTAGCTCACTGGCCCTTTTGGAAACATACCACAAAACGGCTTGAAGTCTCACCCGAAGTGATCTTATGGGTTGGCCGAAGACTCAGGTGTCCTCAACTAGGTTCTATAGCATCCTGGGCTCTCGCGGTTTCTCTTAGCCAGCGAGATCTCTCTGCGACGCGCGGTTCTCTCTTACTCGCGGGTTCTGAGGGAGGAAGGAATCCTATCACATCGCAGCGACTCGGGCGGTGTGCAACTCTCCCTTTCGCTTAACCCATGTTCTGTGATATCTTACACCACAGCTCCTCTGATGGTGTGATATTGCCTACTGTCAATGTGATATCTTCTATAGCACAGCCCACTGCGACCCTCATGGTCCAAAGGCTATCTCACTGGGTGAAATGACTTGGCTAACTTTCAACAAGATAGTAAACACTCTGACTTGAACTTCCACAGTTCAACACACTCTAACTCAACTATACTTCACTGGCCAAATAAGTATATTGGAAACACATTAACAAAATGACTTTTTACTATGTGAAACAAGCACTGATAAACTCATATGCAGACGCTTGATACATGTAAATCCACCTTTAACCTCCAATAATGATGTAACTGAATGAGGAAATACAAACATTTACTAACTGAGATACAACATTCATGTAACAGATAACAAATATCAACTAAGTAAAGCACAATCACATGAAATAATCACATAACACACTGGTTTTACATG
>LPNX010036546.1:17937-165266 GCA_001517045.1 Pseudotsuga menziesii
TGCTCTCAACTGCTATGCTTCCTATTGCAAGCGGTTCATCTCTGTTGCCTTTATCATCTTCGCAAGAGATCCTAAACTCTTGATTTCTTCCTTCATTGCTGATGTGGCATTCTCTATCTGTTGAATGATTTGCTGGAGTTCTACTCTCTCGGGATGCTCATCTAACTTCGACCATGTGTTCGTCGCATCAGCTAGCACTGACTGTGCATCGTCTATGCGAGATTTCATCTGTGCAAAAGTGAGTCTAAAGGCCTCTACTCTCGCTTCCTTGTCCGCCTAGGGGGTGCCCGGTGCTCGAGCCTCAAGCTCAGCAATCTGTGCTTTGTGGTCTTCTTCCATCTTGGTTACTGTTTCTTCCAGAGCCTTTGCTCTGTCTGCAACTCTTCTTACCTTCTGTGTGAGAGGTAAGGAAAACTCAATGTTACATTGGGGTAAATCCAATGCGATTCACTGTAGGACCTAATTGAGATCCTATTCTCTTTCTTCATATGTTCTTAACTCCTCCGCCTTTGTCTAAAAACTTGTGGTGAGTGCTGCATTCTTTTGTTTCAGCTGTGTGTTTTGTTTATAAGTCGCGAGCTCTCTATCTCTGAGCTCCGCGCTTAGCTGTTGTTGGATCATCTGTAACTGATCAACGTGAAACTCTACGAGGTTAACCTTGATAGGTTTCCTAATCAGTATCTGTACGTCCATCATTGAAGCAAGGAATCAGATGCTCCCTGGTGGTATCAAGAATGTATTGATGCGATCCTTTGCCAAGATTTCCTTGCGGGAAATCGACTGTGTTGAACTTTCTCCTGTGGGCGTCTTGATTAACTGAGTGTGGATCATGGAAATCTTCTCAGTTAGTGTTTTTAAGTCCGCAAGCTACTGATCTATCACCCCCTGCAGCTTGCCCTGCGATGCTTGCATCGCCTGAAATGTGTCGTCCATTTCATCTTTTAGTCTTGCTGCAATTTGTTCATAGTCATCATCTGTCAATGCAGTCTTCAAAGGTAGTTTTGTGTCTTTCTACTTTTTCTTCTTCATTGGTGAATCTAGTGGTGCCTCCTCTGGGTCTTTCCTCTTTTCTCCTGGTAGTGGCACTTTTGCTGTATTTTGCGTCTGGGACCCCACTTTGTCTTTGCCTTTGTCCGATGGGTCTGTCTGTGCGGTACCTGATGGTAGTGCTGTGGTATCCTCTAATGCTTGTTTCCAATCATCGTCAAAGTCTTTGATGACATCTTCGACATCCCGCGCTATCATCCTGAACCAACCATTATCCCAATTGTCCCTTTTAGACCTTTTTGGCCTCAGGTAGATTCTATGGCTGTCTGCCATAAAATCAAGCCGGTTATCATATATGTCCACAGTCTCCGTGCTGATCCACGACGTCTCTTGGATGATTCTCTTCAATAGTTTATAGTATTCATAGAATACTATCATATTGTTCTTTTTCTTGGCTGCACTGCTGCTCTCCCATAAGTTGGTATAGCACGCACCTCTGGGCTCGCCACTTGCTAGCTGTCGAAACTGGGTATGGGGCGGCTCCTTCCACCCAACGAATGCACATAGTATAAGCAGCCACAAGAAATGGAAGGGGTGGTTTGCCTCATCCTGGGTTGTCAAACAATCTTGCTGAAAAATATTTAACAAAAATAAACACCAATTGAACTGTTCACCTTCTGCAACTTGTATGGCAACATGAATTACTGATCCTGTGACTTCCTTTGGGAGACCTTGGTTAACAGTCTACCTGCAAGAAGACTGGCTGTAAATCTAAGTGTATCGTCTGTTAATCTTGTGATGTCATAAGCCTGTCCTCTTCTCTGTAGCTTATACTTGGTAACTAGGGCTGGTGGTAGCTTGGAATCCTTGGTATTTCCTATTATATGTGTCTTAGGGTCCTTACCAGTCTTGGACAGTCTGGTGATGCGGTGTATTAGGTCGATGTTTAGGTCGACCTTATTACCTAGCCAGAGGTAACCTCCATGTACACAAGAAAGTATGACGCATACCACGACATTAACCTCTGCACCTCATCCAAAATGTGGTATTCTCAACAAATTGAGCAATCCTGAGAGCTCAAGAGTCTGGACATGTTCCATAGGAACATATTCATCTGCACATGTCCTTGGGTTCTTTTGAATCATAAGATACTGATCTGGCGGGAACGGAGGATATGTCTTACTGTCTCCAAGGTTATAATCTATAAATTTGACATTAGGGGCATATCCTAATAGATCTCCATCTTCCTTTACTCGAGAATCAATCGGTGGTATGGGAACAGGAAACTTAGCACTCTTGGGAATGTTTACCTCTGGTGTGCCTTCAACTCATGGAACAATATATTCTGGTGTGCTATGAACTTCTTCCTCCGGCTCCGGATTGGATTCTTCTACTATCTGAGATTGGCTCCTCATCCTTGGTAGCTGTCTGACCTGTGATGAACTTGGTTTCATACCCTTGAGTGCTGTCATCATAGCGGACACAAGGCCTCCACGCTCGAATCATCTCAAAATGTCTTCTAAAGGTTCCTCCTTGGACAGAACCCACTCAGTGCAATACTCTGGATTAGCAATGGCTAAGAAATAGGAAAATCACAGCACTTTGTAAGAAATTATCTCTGCATAGGGAAAACTTAACAACTTACTCTATAGCTCTCGGATCTTGAAAAAGTAACCGTCCTGAATGAATGATCTCTGCATTTATGCTGAAGGCTATAATCCCGGACGCAACGGTCATATAGGCTGAACCCGTCGATGGTATTAATTGCATGGACGAGACCACACTCGTCATCCCGATCCTTATTAAATGCTGAAATCCGATCAAATTTCCCTCGAAACTTGTGTGCAGGCATCGGTCTCATCGAAGATTTACTAGATCTGGAAAATTTATGATGATGTTTCCAAATCTATGGTAAGGTATACCAGTCATTTCTTCATTAACTGCCTGTCAGAAGGTGAATTGACTAGCCCTCTGTGTCTTTTCGAAAGTGTCTACGTGGCACATGGAATCATCGCCTTACCGCGATGTCACATCGCATCACTTGTGCAAAACAAACTTAACAAAAAAAAAAAATTCACAAAAAAAAGAACTCTCCTCATGCGAATGCTTTTTACCTACCGGTGTAGACTAACTACCGGTGCGATGCCTCCTTCCAACTACACTGGAAATCTGCACTCTCATATCTGTCTGAGTTAAGGCTAGGATATGGATTGGCTAGCACTATAAAGCTTAAGCCTACTTCCATTAATGAAAGTGGGAAGAAGCTCCTCGTTCAGTTTGCTGAGCTGAACGGCACCTCCATCTGTAACTTGCTGAATCTCGTATGGCCCCAACCAACGTGTCTTGAATTTTCCTGGAAAATTCACAAACTTACTGTCGTAGAGGAGGACTAGGTTTCCTATCTAAAAAATCTCGTTCTTTACATGCCTGTCATGCCAAGATTTCTCTCGTGCCTTCTGTACTTGCTGATGGAATCCTGCGATGAACCTATCTTCCTCTAAGGCAAGCAGCTACGCTAGCCTTTCATTCATCGTATCTATGTCTGTCATCCCGGTGATCTGAGCAATTCTTAGACTGGGCATAATATATTCCATAAGCATAACAGCCTCTTGTCCATACACCAAGCTGAAAGGTGTATGTCCTGTAAGTTTCTTGCATGTCGTCCTATAAGCCCATAACACAGCATTAACCCTAATGTCCCAATCGTTTCTTTGGCTGTTGCAGATATTAGTAAGAGCATTTTCTAGAATCTTGTTAAAGGCCTCCAGCGTACCATTAGCTTGTGGGTGGTAGGGAGTGCTCTTATGGTGCTGTATTTGGAATTCCTCTGTCAAGGCCTTAATAGTGTGGTTCAAGAAATGGGTGCCTTGATCTCTCATCAAAATTACTGGACATCCAAATCTACTTATGATGTGCTCAAAGAGGAACTGTGCAGCTGTAGTAGCATCACAATTCCTTACTGCTTTAGCCTCCGCCCATCTGGTGAGGTATTCTATTCCGGTGATGATGTATCTCGCACCAGTTCATTTTCTTGGTGGGTTGATAGGACCCACAAATTCTATAGCCCACTTGTCAAATTCCCGCAGCGTAATCTATGGTCGCAGCAGCATTTCATCTCTCCATGAAGGTTTTCCTACCCTCTAGCAGATATCGCAACACCTGCAAAATTCCTTAGTATCCTTATGCAAAGTAGGCCACCATAATCCTGCGGTCAGGATTTTCTGCACAGTCCGCTTTCCTGCAAAATGACCTTCTGCGGTACCAAAATGTGCTTCTCTGATAATGGCCTCTTTCTCATGCGGCATGACGCATCTGCGCAGGACTTCATCTGGCCCTAACATATATAATTGTCTTGCTATCAAAGCGAAGTCTACTGCTTTGACAACTAACTATTTCTTTTGCTGCTTGGTAAACTCAACAGGTTCCCATCCTGTAGTGAGAAAGTGAATAATATCAGCATAGTACTCATCTGTGATCTGAATAGAAAACAATTGCACATCGGGCAAGTTGTCTTCTAGGTTACTTGGCTCTTCTCCTGAGTCTATCTGCGACAGATGATCTGGTCTGGCATTTAATCTTCCTGGTTTTACAATGATTTCAAAATCATACTCCTGAAACAGGAGTAACCATCTACAGATTCGTCCCCCTAATATTGGCTTATTGACCAAGTACTTCAAAGCGGAGTGGTCAGTGAATATATTGAATGAGGCGCCTAGCAAGTAGTGCCTGAATTTCTGTAGAGCATACACCATGGCTAATCCTTCTCTCTCTGTAGTGGTGTAGTTCTTTTCTGCAGTGGATAGTTTTTTGCTTGAGTATGTGATAGGGTGATCGATACCTCCTTCTCTTGGCTGGGTTAAGACGACCCCCAGTGCGATGCCAGATGCATCCACATGTACATGAAATGGCTTGGTCCAGTCTGGAAATACTAAGATGGGTGCTGTGACCATATTCTCTTTAAGGGTGTCTAGACTTTTCTGGCATTCCTCATTCCATAGGAATTTTACATCTTTCTTTAACATCTTTTCCATAGGTGATGTGATCTTTGCATAACCTTTGATAAATTTTCTATAGTACCTGGTATGACCGAGCACTATCCTCAACTGCTTGACTGAGTTGGGTACTGGAAGATTTACGATGATGGCAATCTTTGCAGGATCTACCATCAAGCCTTGTCTATAGACAATGTGACCCAACAAAGTACCAAATGGCACATAGAATATGCATTTCTTTAAGTTTAGAGAAATCTAGTATTGCCTACATTTCTCTAACATCAGTCTTAAATCACCTATATGTTTGTCGATTAATCCAAATACAGTCCAATCGTCAAAATAGACTTCTAAGAATTTATGGATGTATTCTTAAAATACAGCAACTACTACTCTTGAAAAGATAGCTGGTGCATTATTAAGACCAAAGGGCATTACCGTATACATATTGGAACGAGCCCCATTCTGTCGCAAAAGTGGTCTTAGATCGATCTTCTGGATGGATTCTGATCTGGTGATAGCCTGAAAAGCCATCAGTGAAGGAGTAGACCTCCTGTCCTCCCACATTGTCTAGAACTTCATCAGTAAAAGGTGTCGAAAATGGGTCATGAAGTGATGCATCGTTGAGTTTGCACAAATCGACACAGATTCTGATTTCTCCTTTGGTTTTCTTCTCTTACATGACCATGGGACTAACCCATTCACTTTCTTCCACTAGCTCAATGATGCCTACTGCTAGCATCTTATCGATCTCATCCTTAAATTTTTATTTGTGCCGAGGATTTAATCTGTATGGATGCTGCTTAACTAGTCTAGCATCCTCTTTCAATGGTATCCTCATTACTCCCAAGTCTCCAACTATTCCCTTCATCTCTGTGAACTTAGTGGGGAATAATTCCTAGTAGTCACGTAACAGATCTGCAATGTGTCCTACCGTTTCATCGTTCCAATAGTCTCCAATGGATGCAAACATTGGTTCTGTGTCTGTGCCAATGTTGATATTCTTAATCTTGATAGGATTCGTGATAGCTAGAGTCTCTAGCTCTAGTCCATCAACATCGCGAGTGCCTTCTGACTCTGGGATGTTGATGTTGCAAGGATCCTCATCCTCCTCCTCTAGTTCTGATGCAAAGTTATAGCACTCTAGCTCCTGGTCCAATTGAACAGCCCAATCAAGTTGAGTTGACACTGATGGGGTACAGTCCTCAAAGATATTAATATTTATAACGTCTAAAGCCTGATTAATGCTTGGGTACTCATATTCAAAAGCGAAAGTGAGTTCAAAGTTGTTTATCATAAGTGGCCATGTAGTTGTTCCTCTGCGCAACTCTGTCTCAGTGTACCAATTCTTTGGAATTTGATCTAATGTGTGAATGAATCGGTGAACCCATTCATCCTCGGGAATGTCTGACCAATTCTGTTCACAACTCTGAATGTGTGACCTGGGGTCACTTTCTCCTGTATATTTCTTCTGTAGACACTCTTTGTCATTGGAAAACCTGATCACCATCAATCTCTTGAAGTCATCCCATGACGCGATATGTTGCTTGTGTGCATGCCACCATCTTGCAGGTGTGGCTCTTACTGCAAGGTCAATCGCTGAAATCCTCTAATCTTGAGGAATTTCTTGTTCAAACTGGTATGAAAAGTCATTGACATCTGCTAAGACATCAAACAATGGAATATCCTTAAGCTCTGCTCTGATCCATCGTAGTGACTTAGTCAGATATGCGAATCTACGAGCTGAGACTTCATAAAGTCTGTTCTGCTAGTTATCTAGACCAACATCCGAATCCAATGTGCATGTGTTGTTGCATCGCCAACTGATATTTCCTTCTGCGGTTGGGTTGATGTAGTCGCTCTGATTGGTGGTCATCTGATAGAGGCTCTCCATATTACGCGCCTTTTCCTCTGCTTTTATAGGTTCAATATATCTAGGACCCTGAAAAGGATCCAACGGTGCGATGACCCAGATCTGTGTATCCTCAAAGGTCATTTGTCTTTTCTTTAAATCGATAACAGCCATGTTATCGATTGCCCAATCAATACCTAGTAGAGCTGGATACGGTCTACTATCGCCAATGATTTCTATAACTTCAAAGTCTGCAAAACTGCGAACTCCGTCAATGTCAACTAGCACTTGTGGTAATCGACCTAGTGGTGATACCCTCTGTTGATTGGCTAGTCGCAGATGGATAGGTGATCTAGTTAACTTGGGGCTACCCATCTATTCCCATGTCTGCTTAGTCAGAACATTTACCTCTGATCCTAAGTCTAGGATTACCTCATCCATTTCAAATTCTCCAACTTGTGCTGTGAGTCGCATCTCTCTTTCCGTTCTTGTATGGCCCATAATATTATGAACAACACGTTGCACACTTCTCATGGAAGAAGATGGCGGATACTGATCTATGATGCACTGAAGCTCTCTGATAGATTCTCATTTCTTATGAGTTTCAAGCAACTCCGCAGGAAGGATTGCACGCTTCCTGTCAACTCATCCTCATCGCATCTTCCTGATGTGGTAGCCTGCGATGTCTCCATAGGACTAAGGCCACAAGGTGTTTGCTGCGGTATGCCCCTAGATGGCTGTACCTGGGGTCCTGATTGTATAGGTTCATTAAAGAAAGTTTTAGCTTCCAGAAATGTTTCTTTATTCTTTTGCAGGTCGAGTGGTGTTGATTTATTAGTAGCTTTGCGCACCCACTCCGGTCCTATGTTCTTTTGAGTATCCTGCGGTGTCCCACTAGTGGAAGCACCGCTGCAAGTCACAATGTTGACTCTTGGTTCTGGCTCTTTCTATTCAGCAGTAATAAGTTGAATGTTCTGGTGTACTGCTGGCTTAGGTTCCCTGATCTTGGATATCAAGGTAGGACATTCTTCTATAGCATGATCGTAAGATTTGCAATAATTACATGTCGTAGTAGGGCTCTGACAGTCCCTAGCATAATGTCCTACAACTCCACAGTTGTAACAAGTAATCGGTCAATGGCCACGACCAAATCCTTCACCACGGCCAAAGCCTCTTCCATGGCCTCGTCCTCTGAATCCTCCTCCACAGCCTATGGGAGCCTGTTCATGCTGTAGTCCTGCTGCTGGACCTGGTGTCTCTGATTGGACTCTGCACAAGTCATGTTTTCTATTGACCATGAGATTGTAGGCTCTGCAAGTATGGTCTTCGTGTCCTACTGACTTACAGAAGGTACAATATAAGTTCTCAGGTGTCTGTACATACTTCTAAAGTAAAGGGAATTGCTGAGGTGGATGTCCTCTTGTTCTGCATAGTTCACACCATGGCCCTTGAGTTTTTGCTAAGGGGTTAGGAGCCCCACTTGCTAAGTATTCAACAAATACTTGACAGTTATCTTTAGTATGGCCTTGTGCTTTACACTTGATACACCATATGTCTTGTGCAATCTCTTTTCCTTTTCTAATCTCATGCATCTGTAACATGAGATTTTCTAACTGGTTTTGTAGGTTTGTCATACCTGTACTGGTCTCAGTTAGAGGTGATGCCTCTAGTTTCTTTTCCATCTCCAACGCTTCATCCTGCGTATGGAGTCTCTGCTGCATCAGTGGATGTCTAATATGCGGGAGCAGTGCTGTGATGAACCATTCCTTATGCTGCTCCGGTGCAAACTCAAATCTAACTTGGTCTATGAGAGCTTTGAATTTCTGATAAAAGTCCCATACCGACTCTGTAGGTAACTGTTTAATGTATTTGAGCTTTGTGATACACTGATTCGAACTTGGGATTCTTAAATTCTTTAATCATGGCAATCTGGACCTGTATAAGTGTTCTAGGTATCACTGAGGTATACTTCATATACCATGTTAAGGCTCGTTCCCTGAGTGTGGTGACCAAACGTACAAGTTTAAAATTATCATCATGGATTCCTTTAATGGTCCACACAGCTTCACATATAAACTAGTGCTGCTCTGGGTCTTCTGCCCCTGTACCCTTAAAGGTAGGTAACTTCATGTCATCCCCCATTCTATTTCTATGTAGTGGATGTTGATTTGTTGTGTTACTACCACTTTTCGGTGTAGATGTAGGCGATGTAGCGGTAGTATGTGCTGTGGGTGAACTACTAGATGGAGTTCCTATGGGATTGTTATGAGTCCCAGTTGTTTTCCGTGGGGTATAAGGGTGGTAAGGGATACCCCCTTCTGTTCTTTCTGTATTACTATGACTCTATGTCTAGTATTATCTGAACTATTTTCAAATATGGAAGAGCTAAAATCTACTTTATATTTCTTGCCACTATGTGTACATCCAATATCATCAAAATCACTCTCAAATTCTTGTGACACCACACTTTCTTAGCTTACTGGTCTGAAACTATATCCATTACTCCTTTTTCATATAATAACATATTAATGGACAAGTTTAAATATTTTAGGTACTTACCACGATATCCTTTGAAGAAGTACCGCTCAGCCTCGCTGAGGCTTTTTGTCTGTTCAACTGCAAACTCTGTAACAAAGCCTTCTAGCACACTTGCAAGCCAGAAGTCAACTGCTCATGGAATGGGATTGTCTATGCTCTTCACAGTGTGAATCAGCTCCAGTGTCCACATGATGTTTCTTTTCTTTCTGAATATATTCTGATCAGTCAGCTTTGATAACCAGTTCTACAGCTCATTTCCATAGGTCGCAAAAAAATATCGTATGCAGGTCTCTGTAGATATGTTTTTGCAACCAGTCCTCTGTACTCAGTCTAGGACTCTTGTTCTCTATCATAGAAAATTATTTTTCTGTAGACTCAACCCACTGGTTGAGCTCGTCTCTAGTGGGATGCCAACATAACATTAGCTCTATAATGTGTTCAAAGCCGGAAATCGAACCATTTGTTGGCTATCTGGGCAGACCTAGGTTTACTAATATACATATACCAAAAATACCCCTAGCTCACTGGCCCTTTTGGCAACAGACCGCAAAACGGCCTGAAGTCTCACCCGAAGTGATCTTATGGGTTGGACGAAGACTCAGGTATCCTCAACCAGGTTCTGTAGCATCCTGGGGTCTCACGGTTCCTCTTAGCCAGTGAGATCTCTCTGCGACACCTGGTTCTCTCTTACTCGCAGGTTCTGACGGGGGAAGGACTCCTATTGCATCGCAGCGACTCAGGTGGTGCACAACTCTCCCTTCTACTCAACCCACGTTCTATGATATCTTACACCACAGCTCCTCTGATGGTGTGATATCGCCTACTGTCAACGCAATATCTTCTATAGCACAGCCCACTGCGACCCTCACGGTCCAAAGGCTATCTCACTGGGTGAAATGACTTGGCTAACTTTCAACAAGATAGTAAACACTCTGACTTGAACTTCCACAGTTCAACACACTCTACCTCAACTATACTTCACTGGCTGAATAAGTATACTGGAAACACGTTAACATAATGAATTTTTACTGTGTGAAACAAGTACTGATAAACTCATATGCAGATGCTTGATACATGTAAATCCACCTTTAACCTTCAATAATGCTGTAACTGAATGAGGACATACAGACATTTACTAACCGAGATACAACATTCATGTAACAGATAACAGATATCAACTAAGTAAAGCACAATCACATGAAATAATCACATAAAACACTGGTTTTACGTGGTTCACTTCCAGGGTAGAAGCTACGTCCATAGAACTGTGTTTATTATATCTTGAGAGAGTACACAGTTCTGCTGCAACCTATTGTGCAGCTAGAGATCTTCTGGGTAACTCCGCACTCACTGCCGGGAGCCCTTCTCTCCTAGATCTCTTCTCTTTCTCTATATTGCCTTCTTACGATATTCTCTCTCTCTCTCTCTCTGTCAATCCCTATGGATTGTTACATACATACTCCTAGAATCGGCTACTGGTTATAGTAAGGTAACTATGGACTAAATAGCAGAACCAGAGCTCGACTCTATTAAAATACAAAATAACTATGAGATAATAGACTACTGGACTCTCATACTGGCTAACTGTCTTACTAGCTACAGGTTATCCGACTAGCTAACCTTTTACAATACAGTTTACATCCCTTTATAGGCAGCCCGAAGGTCTCTCCATTACAACACTGTGGGCATGTCCCAACAGTAACCCAAAAACCCTAACTATGATAGTCGGTCTATCTGTACTCGAATTTCCGCTTTTCGTCACACCACAGCTCTTTGCAGTCTTCCACGCTTCCCGACGCTGATCGTGGGTACTGGGCACCGCTTCCTTCTCTGTCCTTCATCTTCAATACCTCGGCCTCATTGCCCCTTTTTCCTTTATGAGGGTAGCTAAGCCCTCCTGTCTTCACCGCTGCCTTGAATGTAGTGGGTGAGCTCTCTCTTCTCAGTCACTGCCTTGAATGCAGCGGGTGAGCTCTCTCTTCTCGGCCGCTCAAGTACTGTCATATTCTTTGACTTCTCTACCCCGATAGTCACAGTTTTCGGCTCTGATCTGCAGCTAGAAACATTCTATGGCATCGTATCTTTACCTTATCTCTTATATCTTCGCCAAAACTGTCTATCCACCAAAATGGCATCTTCTCCTGTAGCTGCGGGACCCTAATCCAACAGTTGAAGACCCTACTGATGATGCTAAAGACCCTGGAGATAGTCCTGAAGCCTTGATGGATGTTGGAGAATCCCTATATGGTTTGAAGAAGCATTAATGACCCATTCTATGGTCATTCATGCTATGATGATGTCTTGATGTATCTTGACCATAGAGGTCCCCGTGCATGGCTAAGGTGGTTGAAGAAGCCCATGAAGCACCCTCACTTGGTAATTTGATGGTCCTTGCATTCTTGAAGGTTCATGGGGTCTTAGAACCCTTGGAGATGGTTCTAGGGCATGATGAAGTCTTTGCACCCACTTATATGGTGGCATGATGGAACTTCGATGATGACATGTTAAGAAGGACATGACCATGAAGAACATGGCACTTGGAAACATTTGGAAACTTGTTGATGATGCATGGTCCCTCTTGTGGGCTTGATGAAGCATTTAAGAGCCCTTGAAGTGTCTTAAAGAAGCCTTGAAAATGCCTTGAAGAAGCCTCCAGAAGTAAGGTAGGGTCGGCCCTAAATAAGCTAATGTGTTAGAAGAAGTTAAACGCTGGAAGAAAACAAGAGACAAGTCGGCTCAACAAAAATGATAAAAATAAAATACAACAAGTCGGCTAGCCTACAAAAGATTAAATTTCAAATTCAAATTTAAAAATAAAAAATAAAAATAAAAATATTTTTTTAAGGTCGGCTCCAGAATTTATGGTGGAAAAACCAGTATAAATACCCCATCAAAATTCATTTTGAGATGTGTCAATTTCGGAAAGAGCTCTGAAGAAAAATTTGGAGGTTTGACTGAGGCAAATTTCGGAGGAGCAGTCCACTGAGGAAAACGCAGGAGTAGTCTGTGTAAAATGCAGCAGCAGACATTTTTGAAGTCTGATATTTTTTTTTTGAGATTTTCGAAGGTTGAAGGCATCCATGGTAAGTAAATTTCGATGGAGATGGAGATCTAATTTTCGGACTATTCCTGAGGCAAATTTCAGAGGCAGCAGAGAGGTAAAAAAAAAAACGCAGACCCAAATTTTTCAAGACTAACATTTTGGGGTTTAAAAAGCTCGAATTGCAGCTTGTCTTGTCCTGAATTTGCAGCAGCATTTCTTGTTTTGTTTTGAATATTTATAGTTGGAAATCCAACGAAGGTGGAAAAGAAGAATAATTTACTGGCTCTTTGACTATGGTGGACTGAGGTCAATGTTGAAATTCAGAGGTAATTTGCAGCAGTAGTCTGGGTTTTTATAGAGCAGCAGTCAAGGTTAATTGACAGTCCCATCTTGGACATGTCTAGAATCTTCCTCTAGCTGTCCAAATTTACAGAGAAATTTTTTTTTGGAGCAGAAGAGATCTGAATCTTTTATTTTGAGATGGTTGTTTGAAGATGAGCATAAATAGTTCGGAGTCTCTTTTGCATTTTCAGCAGTGTTGAAGGCATTCTGCACTTGCCTAAGGTCCTTTTCACAAGCATTTAAACAAGCCCTACACAGTCCTGAATTGCATACTTTATCAGCATTGGAACAGACCCAAAGCTCGTGAAAGTATATTGAACCAGTCACGGTTCTTTCCACAGACAAACTCTTCACGCAGTCCAAGATTATTTGAGGAGTGACTAATGGTTGTTGTTGGCATGAAACATTCCAAAATATTCATGCTTGAAACAGTCCTATTTTGAAGGCTATACAATTCGAACCCATTTGGAAATTGACTGCTGAATTGTTCTAGCACTTGCCTAAACAGTCTTGGATGGTGATGAGGTTTCTCTTTGACCTTTGTCTCATTCCTAAAATAGTCCAAAATTGATGGAGGTCAAGGATAGAAGCAGAGGGTTGCTACAGCAAATGATGGTTTAGATTTAAATTTGGACTTGTCTAGAGTGTCAAAACAGTCCCAAATTTTGTCAACAGTTTGAATTTGCAGCCATTGAGATACGAGCTTTGGAGGGGGACTCCATCTTGTTTGAGGTTTTATATATTTATTGTGTGAATAGCAGTGGTACATTTATAGAGAAGTGTGCAAGTGTGTACATACTGCGGTATATTAAACTACCATGTACATTATGATGCCCTAGTTACATACAATAATTACATACACTATGATGATATACTTCTCCTTGATGATACTGTATGATGGTGCATGCATTGATGTTGCTCATATGATGCAAAGTTTCACTCCTACGGTTGATGATGATGATGACACTATGATTCCCTAGTTACATACAGTAGTAACAGTAATGTTTCAGAAGTGTATACACGGTTCAATGGTCTGCTACAAGTGACAGTGCATTTACAAAGAGGTATGTACAGTGATGTGTATGCTATATACTTGTTGACACAACAATGAATATGTAGTGAGGTGTATACAGTGGTATACTTACAGTAATATAAACACAGTGAGAAGTGAATAGATACAGTGGTAAATTAATGTTTACTATGACGTTATATATGATGTCCTACATGATGATATGTTGATGCACATACACATTGTGATGGAAATGCATGATTTGATGATGCATGCTCTCCTATGATGAACAACTCCATGATAGATGCATTCTACAGTATGATGATCTAATGATGATGGTGTATGCTACACATAGCCTTATATGATGATGTAGACCTTGATTAGACCAACATTATTGATGATGATGATGCATACTTCATGCATACTCCTTGATTATCTCAGCCAAGACATGACAAGTTGATGGCAGCAGCAGTTCATTGAACAAAACTTGATGACTCAACAGTGTATTGAGCAGCTGTGATTGATGGTTGATGTGCACAGATACTTGAGCAGAGATTGAGATGATGAGCAACGATGATGATGAGTTGTTGATGAAGATGATGCACAAGAGTATATCCTTGTAACAGTTGTATGATGACTTGACAGTGACCAGCAGGATTCCTAACATGGTTGATGACCAGACCTATGATGAGCAGCAGTGAGAAAATGAACAAGATGACTAATGAGCAGTGTTACAGCAGATTTTATATGATGAACAGTGTTGATGATGTGACAGAGATTGCTTGTGTATGATGACACGAGTATGGTAACTCAAGTATACTTTAATTGTATAAGCAAGCTTGTCTTGCTTTTGGGTTAGGATACCTCAAACCCTTCTTAGCAGGGTCTAATAAAACCAGGCAAGGTCCTGGATGTAGAGTAGGTGCTCTTCATATCAGTAGGTGCTGATTTTACCTCACGGTTGTAGTCGGACCAAAACTAATATAAAAAGATTACAAATTTATATGGTGTTATGTTCTTTTGTGTTATGGTTCTTGATGATTCAAATGCTTCTGATATGTTTATGAAATTATTATGAGATTAATGGAATGATGAATTGGTAGTTAATTGTGACAAGTTAAGAAAAGCTATAAAATTGCTTTACACTGATTCACCCCCCCTCTCAGTGTCTAACAATTGGTATCAGAGCCGACCTTCATCACAAGCCTAGCAGGCTTGAAGGACATCCCTAGACACAATGGAGGAAAAGAAAGAGTCATCAAGAAATGACATTCCTGTACTTGATATTACAGATTATTTCAGTTGGAGGAGCAAAATGAAGGCTTATATGAAGAATTTTGGTATTTGGAAAATTGTCATCAATCCACCAGCTCCATCAAACAGGAAAGGAAAATCGGCTGCACAGAAGGAAGTAAAGAAGGACAACACTATAGCCTTGAAGTTCCTCATGGATGGAATTCTCAGCTCAGTGAAGGAAAGTGTAGGAGAGTACACATCAAAAAAAGACCCATGGTTCAAGTTGGAGAGTGAGTATCAGAAGGCAAGACCAGAACCCAAAAAGACAGATAAAAAATCAGAAGACAAGCCCCCAGAAGAGCTCAATCAAGAAGAAGATAAACAAGAAAAGGACTCTAGTAAAGGTATGGACTCTTGTGATTATAATGATAGCTTGTGTGATGAAATTGAGAAGGTTCTTGCAGAAGATGATGAAGGGTTATCAAATACTGCACATGAGATACATCTCACGTTGCTAAATATTTATCTTAGAGCCAATTGGTTCCTAAACATAGTAAATCTGAACCAGAGTGATTTCACAATCTTCAAAAAGAAAATCTTGGACTCCTTGAATGAATATCAGCAGAAGACTATGTCAATGAAAGTGCTGCTTCTAAAGCTCAAAGACAAGGACAAAGAGTTGCGAGATCAAATGAAATACAAGGATGCTGAAGTTGAACAATTAAAGAATAAATTGATCAATCAAAAGGAAGAATCAGAAAATCCTGCTCAAGAGCTTGAAGAAACTAGAGAGGTCAATCATGATCTGAAGACTCTGCTGGAGGAAGCCAAGAGGACAGAAGAAATATTGAAGAGTCAGCTAGAAGAAAAGGAGGAGATAGTATAGAAGTTGGAATTGGAGGTAGTTGGTCTCAGGAAGAAAGGTAAGAAGAACGAAGCCTTGGTCAAGCTCTAGGACAGCTCAATTGTCCTAGATAAGATCTTATATTGCCAAAGATCTCCACTCGACAAAACTAGTCTTGGTTACAAGAAGAACAAAGAACAATATGAAGATGACACTTGGTCTCTGAAGACTCCAGAAGCAGGTCCATCAACGTCCAAAGCTGCTCCCCAGGCACCTGCACATGACAACAAGGATTTTGGAAGTTCAAAGATGAAACAAGAAGCTAGGTCTATTCCTCAAAGCAACTTCATTAAGGAAATAGCTCCAAGACCCAGGTATGAAAATGGCTTCAATGGTTATTGTTATTTTTTTTTTTAACTTTAGTCATAAGGCTATGGATTGTAGTTTCTATGGAAGAAGAAGGGCTGGAAGCCCCAATAACTCAGTTAGATGTTGGACATGCAATCAAGTCGGACATGTTGCTTCCACATGTCACACATTGAGATGCTACACCTGCAATGGGTTTGGACACAAAGCCCATGAATGTGCCAGTCAAAGAATTCATCCAAGAAGGAGTACTCCATACACATCAGCAAGAAGATTTGAAGATCAGAAGACAAATGTCTACAGTCTAGGAAACTCTCAATCATGGAGAAATGAACTTGATCAAACAAGTGTTGGAAGTTCCAACAGCTCAGTCAGATGTTGGTCATGCAACAATGTTGGTCACATTGCTGCACATTGTCGTACGATGAGGTGTTATAGCTGCAGTGGCCTTGGGCACAAAGCTCAAGATTATTGGAGTACATGAAAACAATCCTTGAGAAGTTACCTAGACAACTCATCAAGGAAAGCCAGTACAAACGAAGGAACAAATACTCAAAGGACAGATGCAAAGAAGCAAGTATGGGTGAGGAAGACAGAGCAGTTGTAGATAGGAGAGGTTGATCAGAGCAGGGAGGATGGCTTCCATACAGCAAGCCAAGTGTAAGGTCTCTCAAAGACCTTAACACACCTTGATTTCATGAGGCTGGAGAATGAACTCAAAGGAGAAAGGATGGTTACTCCAGGCATACAGATAGGTCCTAGGATCGTACATATTGACAGGGGGAGCAAATTCCAGTGAGCAGTGATCAGAGATTTCAGACACATGTATGTGGACACCCTTTTTCCATTGATGCCAAAGGGGTAGAAATGAAGACAAAGGGAGAGATGAAGATAAAAGGGGAGCATGCTCATAGGGGGAGCATGATTTGTTGTCATCAATGACAAAGGGGGAGATTATTGATGAAATTTTCATTGATGCCAACATGGACTTGCAGTGGCCCCATGGGATGTCATCGATGCCACCACGTCCCACCTGCAGTGCCTTGATCCCTTACAGATTCAATTTGTGCCTTGAAGCACCTTGTACCCAGTTGACAAGGTTCATATACCCACAAGCTTGAATATTGAAGCCACAACCTTGCTGAAGATATTGAAGACCCTGCTGATGATGTTGAAGACCCTGGAGATGGTCCTGAAGCCTTGATGGATGTTGGAGAAGCCATAGATGGGTGGAAGAAGCATTACTGACCCATTCTGTGGTCATTCATGCTATGATGATGTCTTGATGTATCTTGACCATAGAGGTCCCCGTGCATGGCTAAGGTGGTTGAAGAAGCCCATGAAGCACCCTCACTTGGTAATTTGATGGTCCTTGCATTCTTGAAGGTTCATGGGGTCTTAGAACCCTTGGAGATGGTTCTAGGGCATGAGGAAGTCTTTGCACCCACTTATATGGTGGCATGATGGCACTTCGATGATGCCATGGCAAGAAGGACATGACCATGAATAACATGGAACTTGGACACATTTGGAAACTTGTTGACGATGCAAAGTCCCTCTTGTGGGATTAATGAAGCATTTAAGAGCCCTTGAAGTGTCTTAAAGAAGCCTTGAAAATGCCTTGAAGAAGCCTCCAGAAGTAAGGTAGGGTCGGCCCTAAATAAGCTAATGTGTTACAAGAAGTTAAACAATGGAAGAAAACAAGAGACAAGTTGGCTCAACAAAAATGATAAAAATAAAATACAACAAGTCAACCAGCCTACAAAAGATTAAATTTCAAATTCAAATTTAAAAATAAAAAATAAAAATAAAATAATTTTGTAAGGTTGGCTCCAGAATTTATGGTGGAAAAACCAGTATAAATACCCCATCAAAATTCATTTTGAGATGTGTGAATTTTGGAAAGAGCTTTGAAGAAAAATTCGGAGGTTTGACTGAGGCAAATTTCGGAGGAGCAGTCCACTAAGGAAAACGCAGGAGTAGTCTGTGTAAAACCCAGCAGCAGACATTTTTGAAGTCTGATATTTTTTTTTGAGATTTTCGGAGGTTGAAGGCAGGCACGGTAAGTAAATTTCAGTGGAGATGGAGCTCTGATTTTTGGAATGTTCCTGAGGCAAATTTCGGAGGCAGCAGAGAGGTAAAAAAAAATGCAGACCCAAATTTTTCAAGACTAACATTTTGGGGTTTAAAAAGCTCGAATTGCAGCTTGTCTTGTCCCGAATTTGCAGCAGCATTTCTTGTTTTGTTTTGAATCTTTATAGTTGGCAATCCAACGAAGGTGGAAAAGAAGAATAATTTGCTAGCTCTTTGACTATGGTGGACTGGGGTCAATGTTGAAATTCAGAGGTAATTTGCAGCAGCAGTCGGGGTTTTTATAGAGCAGCAGTCAAGGTTCATTGACAGTCCTGTATTGTACATGTCTAGAATCTTCCTCTAACTATCCAAATTTATAGAGAGAAATTTTTTTTGGAGCATAAGAGATCTGAATCTTTTATTTTGGGATGGTTGTTTGAACATGAGCATAAACAGTTCGTAGTCTCTTTTGCATTTTCAGCAGAGTTGAAGGCATTCTACACTTGCCTAAGGTCCTTTTCACAAGCATTTAAACAAGCCCTACACAGTCCCAAATTGCATACTTTATCAGCATTGGAACAGACCCAAATCTCGTGAAAGTATATTGAACCAGTCACGGTTCTTTCCATAGAAAAACTCTTCACGCAGTCCAAGATTATTTGAGGAGTGACTGATGGTTGCTGTTGGCATGAAACAGTCCAAAATATTCATGCTTGAAACAGTCCTTTTTTGAAGGCTATACAGTCCGAACCCATTTGGAAATTGACTGCTGAATTGTTCTAGCACTTGCCTAAACAGTCTTGGATGGTGATGAGGTTTCTCTTTGACCTTTTTCTCATGCCTAAAACAGTCCAAAATTGATGGAGGTCAAGGATAGTAGCAGAGGATTGCTACAGCAAATGATGGTTTAGATTTAAATTTGGATTTTCTAGAGTGTCAAAACAGTCCCAAATTTTGTGAACAATTTGAATTTGCAGCCACTGAGATACGAGCTTTGGAGGGGGACTCCATCTTGTTTGAGGTTTTCTATATTTATTGTGTGAATAGCAGTGGTACATTTATAGAGAAGTGTGCTAGTGTGTACATACTGCAGTATATTAAACTGCCCTGTACATTATGATGCCCTAGTTACATACAGTAATTACATACACTCTGATGATACTGTATGATGGTGCATGCATTGATGTTGCTGATATGATGCAAAGTTTCACTCCTACGCTTGATGATGATGATGACACTATGATTCCCTTGTTACATACAGTAGTAACAGTAATGTTTCAGAAGTGTATACACAGTTCAATGGTCTGCTACAAGTGACAGTGCATTTACAAAGAGGTATGTACAGTGATGTGTATGCTATATACTTGTTGACACAACAATGAATATGCAGTGAAGTGTATACTTACAGTAATATAAACAAAGTGACAATTGAATAGATATAGTGTTAAAGTAATGTTTACTATGATTTTATATATGATGTCATACATGATGATATGTTGATGCACATACACATTGTGATGGAAATGCATGATTTGATGATGCATGCTCTCCTATGATGAACAACTCCATGATAATGATGCATTCTACAGTATGATGATCTAATGATGATGATGTATGCTACACATAGCCTTATATGATGATGCAGACCTTGATTAGACCAACCTTATTGATGATGATGATACATACTTGATGCATACTCCTTGATTATCTCAGCCAAGACATGGCAAGTTGATGTTAGCATCAGTTCATTGAACAAACCTTGATGACTCAGCAGTGTATTGAGCAGCTGTGATTGATGGTTGATGTGCACAAATACTTGAGCATAGATTGAGACGATGAGTAGCGATGATGATGAGCTGTTGATGAAGATGATGCATAAGAACAGATCCTTGTAGCAGTTGTATGATGACTTCACAGTGACCAGCAGGATTCCTAACATGGTTGATGAGCAGACCTATGATGAGTAGCAGTGAGAAAATGAACAAGATGACTGATGAGTAGTGTTACAGCAGAGTTTATATGATGAGCATAGATGATGAACAACGTTGATGATGACATGAGTATGGTAACTCAAGTATACTTTAATTGTATAAGCAAGATTGTCTTGCTTTTGAGGTTAGGATACCTCAAACCCTTCTTAGCAGGGTCTAAGAAAACCAGGCAGGGTCCTGGATGCAAAGTAGGTGCTCTTCATATCAGTAGGTGCTGATTTTACCTCACGGTTGTAGCCAGACCAAAACTAATATAAAAAGATTACAAATTTATATGGTGTTGTGTTCTTTTGTGTTATGGTTCTTGATTATTCAAATGCTTCTGATATGTTTATGAAATGATTATGAGATTAATGGAATGATGAATTGGTAGTTAATTGTGACAAGTTAAGAAAAGCTGTAAAATTGCTTTACACTAATTCACCCCCCCTCTCAGTGTCTAATAGAATTTTCACTCAGCAGAAGAGGCCAACTAATGAAAATGTGACAGAACATTAGACCTGAAAGTAAAATTGCATGAGGAATTGATATTAGATAATAATTATCAACAGGTTGCAACATCCTTATAGTTAGGTAGGAGACCTGTAAATTTTTCTAAGTATTCAATGACTGAAGATGGAATTCTTCAATTTAATGGAATAATTTATGTGCCAATTGAAAGTGAACTTAGGAAGATACTAATTGAAGAGATGCATAATGTACCATATGTAGGACATCCAGGGTATCTAAAGACCTTAACAACAATTAAGAAAGAATTTTATTGGTAAGGTATGAATAAGGAAGTGGATATCTATATTGCTCAGTGTTTGGAATTTCAAAGAGTTAAAGCAGAGCGTAAACATCATGATGGTATACTCCATCCATTTCCTATACCAGAATGGAAGTGGGATGTGGTAAACATATATTTTATTACCAAGTTTTCAAGAACTCATAAGAAACATTTTTCCATCATGGTGGTGGTTGATAAACTAACAAATTCATCCCACTTTGTGCCCATTCAATCAACTTTTAATGCAGCTAAGATTGCATAGGATTATATGAAATAAATTACCATGTTACATGGAATACCTACGGAAATAGTTTCAGACCGCAATCCAAAGTTCAATTCAAACTTTTGGAAAGGATTGTTCAAGAAATTTGATACTAAATTAAATCTTAGTACAACACATCATTCGCATTAAGATGGAGAGACTGAGAGGGTGAATAAAATCATTGAATAAATGCTTAGAATGTACATGATGGAAAATCCTAGTAAGTGGTAATATTATTTATATATTGTTGAGTTTTTTATAATAATGTTTACTAGGCATCACTGAAGATAATTCCTTTTAAAGCACTTTATGGAAAAAAAATACAGTTTTCTATTGAGCTAGAACAAGCCTGTGGATAGGATGATTGTGGGACCTGAAATGCTTCAAGAAATGGAACACTAGGTAGAAAAGATCAAACAAAATTTGAAGGAAAATCAAGACATGAAAAATAATTATGCAGATAAGGACAAAGTACAAAGAGAGTTCCGAATTGGGAACAAGGTATTTTTGAAAGTGAAAAGAAGAAAAAGTTCATTGAGGTTGGTAAACTGCAAGAAGTTGGAAACTAGATTTTTTGGACCATTCCAAGTCCTGAATAGAATCATAGCTATACTTTAGGAGATTTCTCTTCCACCTATGATCAAAATACACAAATTTTCCATGTATCATTATTAAAGAAATATGCATATGATCCTAATCATATTCTTAATTTGTCTATGATACAGGTAGAACCCGAAGGAGAAATTCAGGTTTGACCCATTTGAATATTGGAAAAAAGAACAAATATGCTTCTGAATAGGGCCATTAGATAGGTAAAGTTCCAATGGACTGATTAAAATCTTGAATAAGTGATCTAGTAGTTGGAAGATGAGAAGAGGGAAGAGTATCCCCATCTTTTTGAAGTATGATAAATATCTATAAATTTTTTGAAAGTTTATTCTAAAAATTTTGGACAATGTGAACAACAAGGATGGTATATAATTTAAGGGGGAGGTGAATGTATCAACCTTGGTTTGAAACCCCATTGTTTCATTAGTGTAATTTTGTAAAATACTATGAGTTCCTGTAAGGAATAACTAATGTTGTATTTCTTTTTGTTAATATAAAAATTAAGCTGGCAGTGGCAGAGCCAACATGCTAAATGAACAGATATTCATGTATTCACTTAGGTTAGTTGGGGAAGGTGGAATATAGCACAAATATAAGTATGACCCTATTTAACCATGCTTACCTTATAATTTTGATAAACCCATAATTTTCCTAATTAATTCTTCAAACTTGTTTTTGAAGTTAAAAAGGAAATTAAGAGAGGGATTAAGGAGTTAATGAAAAATTGGACAAGTGTTGCAAAGATGTGAAAAGGAAATGTAAGGTTGGTGGAATGCTGGGAAAATAGGATAGAAAACATAGAGTGAAGGAGTAACATGTAGGAGAGAAGGAATATGAGGGAAAGAAACATCAAGTAAAATGCAGAAGAAGAAGAGAACAAAATTTTTGAAGAAGTTAAGGAGAAAACATGGTGTGCCGCATGAGAATGTTGTAACATTGAAGAGAATTATGACTGAGCGTAAAATTCATGGTTAATTAGAATTATTCAAGGAAGAGAAACAAGTCCATTTCTATAACTAAGTGTCCAATTTGTCCACATTTTGTGGTAATTAATATGATTGAGAGGACTTGTAAGCCCAAGCCTGATTTGTTAACTTTTTGGTTGATATGGAAATGGTGTAAGAAATACTTCAAATGGAATGCTATAATGGGTTTTCACTATGGTGCTAGTTAGAATAAATATAAGGGAAGGAATTACACAGTTGGCATGGATTTGGTAACAAACCAGTAAATCATATTTTCCAAGTCAGGAAATCCCGAGAGAGGCTAGGGACTAGTTAGAACCTATGGTGAATGCATGAGTCTCAGATCAGGGGTGGATATCTACTGAGATAACAACAAGTAGAACTACTATTGTTGGGTGTAGTGTAGTTTCCATGAATCTAGTTTTCCATTTCAATTTTTTGGCAGACAAGTTTAATTTCTGGAGATGGGGTTTTTATGTTCATTAATATTTATTTATTTGATGAATGGAAAACAATTTATATGGTTCTTATTTTAATTCCTTAAATTGGATACTAAATTACGAGTTCATAAATTGTTTGGTTGAATTTACGTTTATGGAAAAAGTCGAAGTTTAACTCTATGATAATGCTTGGAAATTTCATGAATGGGAATTCTTTAGTTAGGTCGAATTCTGGGAAACGATTCTGTGTAATAGTGAATAATTTATGGGTTCATAAATGTATTGTTCAATCAAATTATGTTTAAGAGTACAATGTTTGGAAAATTGTGTGAATGGACAAATAAGTAGGAATTCCATTTATTTGATTATTTTTCTTTAGCTTAGATGATTATTTGTAAACAATTAGTTTTTATTGCAAAATCCTATGTTAAATTTTTAGTTTCACTATGTAGTTTAGTTCTTATCGCACAACTCCTAAGTTAAATGATATTTTTACTACGCAGTTCTAACGAGTTAAAGTAAATCACAAGCAAAACCATGTGTTAAGGCATGTTTTTAGTTCCTTCCAATGAGTGGTATTGTTGCTTTGAAAACAATGGGTTTAATTTTCTTAATCAAATAAGTTTAAATGTTTTAAGTTCAACCATGCTAAATTTTTCCAATACCATGTGCCAATTATGAGTGGTATTTATTTTTAAATTACAAGTATTGAAATCATAGGGTTTGTGTCGAAATTTCCATGGATTGAATTAATAATTTATATGTCATTTACCTTTCATACATTGCATGTTAAAGAAATGTAACTACAAAAGATATTATATTTTGTATTATTATTGTTATCACCCCTTCCGGAGATGTTGTTCCTCCGATTAGGGATGTCATTGATGTATTTGGTCATGTAAAGTCTTGAGGTAAAACCTCCATTGTAAGTCGGGTCAGGAGTACCCACAAAAGTATTATTAAAATGTATTTTTGAGTCTTCCAAGGAAATTTGGCCCTGGAAGCAAGGAGAAGTAGGCCCACTTGGGTTATTATGCATCTCATATGATCATTATAAATAGGAGAGGCACATCCCTCATTTGGAAAAGCAGCATAACTCAACAGTTGTGCTAGAGAGAGAAAGAGTAGTCCATTTGGGAGAGAGGAGGAAATCCAGTATTATTATTGGGTTCTTATAAGTCTAATTCTATGTTTCTTACACTGTACTTGGTTGAATTTTATATCAAGGAACTTTTTCTGGGTTTTCTTCCCCATGAGGGTTTTCCATGATAAAAATTTGTGTTCTTTTGCGTGGTTGTGCTTGTCTTTCTTTCAATGATCCTTTTGTATATGGTTATGATGTTATGATGATAAATGTTTTAGATATTATATAAACATTCAAAATAGTGTTACAATGGAAGTTACTGAAGATTAGGGTTTCATGCTTGAAAACCCTAGAAGACAAAAACTAGCCATCTTGGGACTTTCTCTATAAATCGATATTGGATAAGGATCAGGAGATGAAAATTTTACAAGAAAAAGATAAAATATTGATGTACCATTTGTGAGAGTTGCAGCCACATATTCTCTATACTTTAGAAGATATGATTCCTCCAAATTAGGATTTTGTTCTCCTCTAGAATCCAGTCTCAAATAATAAACCTAGGGAGAATTATTATATCTCAGTCTAGAAAGGTCCAAATTAAATTTCTCAAGATGATGCTGATAGGGAACCAAATTTAGTTTATGTGGTCCGATTTTTTAACCTCGAAGGTGAAACATTGACACATATCAGGTTGTACATGTTCACTATGCTGAACAATCCTAAAATAAGTCAATTATGATATAACCTATGGGGTTGGAAATAATACAGATAAGGTTATATTAGGGTGAATTTTCAGACCCATAGGAGCAGAAATTTTATATATACAATATAATCAATATTAGATAATTCTGCAGAAGGAATTGGAGAAAAGTAGGGCTTCCTATTTCGGCCATTTCCTCCACTGATAATTTGAAAAAGAAGGAATATAAAAATATCCTTAGGAGTGTGAATATGTCTATGGAATAATTTTCTCATTGTGTGGATATCCAATGTTTTACCTAGCACTACTGCCAGAGAAAACTAGGGCATTGGATATTTTGCAATTCCATCCATAGTTTTGGGAAAATGAGTATGCTTCTCGGCTCACCTTGAAGAGTTGAATATTTCTATCCAATCCGATATGAAAGATACCTAAGTTGAAAAATTAGGGTTTTTCTATCAAACCCTAGGTCCACCAAAAGCTGTCTTCTAAAAAATATTTCAAGAAAGCATCAAGTTGAATCAATATCATTGGTAAGTTCTATCCTCTCTATTTCCATTTGAGGTTCTCATTTTATCATGATGACAAATAGTACCAATATTGAGAACAAGCTTGAAGGAACCGATAACCTCTAAGCATGGAAGTATAGAGTGCTTCTCATACTTGAAGAAGCATGACTTAGTGAACTATGACAAAGAAGAAGCTACGAAACCAAAGGGAGTTGAAGACAAAGAAAAATAATGACTTAGTCAAACCAAAGAGTATTATTTCTGTCTCCATTGGATCTCACATGTATCATTCTTTTAGACTCCCAAGGATATATTCGATGCAATGAACAAATTGTATGAAAATAATAATATCAACAGGAAGATGACCTTAAAAACTCAACCCAAGGATGTGAAGATGCAAATATCTCAGATCAAGAATCAACTAGAAGCCATTGAAGATAATGTTAAAGAAATTAAAGTGGAGATTAAAAACTTGAATGGGATCCCAATTTCATGGGATTCATTCATTCAAGGAATATGTGCAAGAAGGAATATGATATCTTTCAATGGACTATGGGAAGAATGCATACAAGAACAATATTAGCTCATAACAAAAGAGGAGAAGATGGGAGCCACTGAAGATAAATATCTCACAAATTACTTTAGAAGAAATCATAGAAATAAGGAGGGCCATCATCACAATAGAAGACAAAAGGAATTGATAAGAGACATGTCCAAACATTTGATGCTACACTTGTGATGATAAGGGACACTACTCTAGAGATTGTTCCAGAAATAGAGGCTCCTTCAACAAGAAGTCAAACAAGAAAAGACATCATGTTCACACCGTTGAAGATGATGAGCCAACTAATAAAAGATTCAGAGAATAAAATGAAGATTACTCAAGTAATCAAGAATATTAATTCTACTGGTGAAGACAAATACCATACTATTATCCATTTCAACATTAGATAAGAAGGAATGCAGTTAGTGGCACTCATAACCAATACCTAGTTCCTAGAATCAAATGATGAAGTAGAAGGATCCAGTTATTCTTGCAAGGACATAAGGATAAATAAGGTGTACACCCACCAAACAAACAAAGACAACTTCCTAGAATCAGAGTGTTAGCACCTAATTATCACCAATGCTACATCTTGAAGATATTTTGCAGATGTGTTAGCACTATTTTGGGTTAAACAGTTGGCAGGGGAGTAGGCAAATGAAAAGGAGGAACATGGTCTGAAATTTCCTTATCATAGAACCTTGAAGGATCTAAATAAGGTTATGCATGTTATGCAGTGGTGAATATGAATGATGTAGATACATAGCAGAGCAGATCAACGGTTGAGCAATATTTTTTCGAGGAAAGATGCACGGTTTGTAAAGTTGTGGAGGATTGTGAAATTTGTTATATCCTTCATGTTTCAATGGCTGAGATATAAATATTCTTAATATCTATGGTGAAAGCATATTTCATGGTGGTAATGTGCACAGAGGATAAAACATGTTGGGCTTCAAAATCACGTAGGACCCGCATAATTGAACGGTCAGGATTTTAAATGGAGAATATACATGAATGATATCTACTTCGCATCCCAGACATGTGTGAAAGTTAGCAAGAGGAGGGGCTACAAAATGTTGGTAGACCTTGCACCTCTGGATGATGGAGATCTGGATGAGATATTATCAATGGTCCAGGTTAATTTTTCAATGGAAACATGCACGAAAGTTAGCAGGATGAGGTGCTGCGACATTTTGCTAGACCCCATACCTTTTAACAACGGAGATTTGGGTGTTGATTGGATATATGGTCCTAGTTTATTTCGTGATGGAAATATGCACAAAGGTTAACAAGATAAGGGATTGTGAAATTGTGTAGGGGTCACATCATGGGATGGTTGAGATTTCTAATAGAAGAGATCTACGGCTGTAGTTTATTTCGAATGATCAAAGGTGCAAGGAGAAAAAATATCAGTGTATGTGTGAAATGGAGATGAAGCATGGATAAATTTAGTGTTGTAGATTTAGCCTCATAGAGTAAAACCATTAAGAAGTGCTCTGAAACATCATTTTCAATCAAGCAAGCCTCCATCCCAGACACCGCATTGCCATTTTTTTATCCAGCATGTATGCTATCCTATATTTCCTGTTTTATGTGTAAATCATGGTGAATATGCCACCTCAAGAGTTTGTTAGGATTTGAAATGATGATTCAGGATTGATTCCCAATTTTGTAACTAAATTCAGCTTTGTTTCGAGGTTGGTCCCGGGAGCCCATGATGCTATAAATCTAACCTAGATAGAGGAAGAAAGGGTTGGAACTTTCATTCAGAAGCCTTTCACTCTTGGTTTTTATATATCTGTAAACTTTCTTGGAAGTGTTAATAAGAAATATTATTCTGTGGCTTTGAGATTCATCACGGTGTTCTACATTCAATTCATTTTTTCTGTTTTCATCAATTTCATTTCTGTGAGTTTCTACTAATGTTTTCTAGTTGTATGTGAGGAGTTCGTTTCTTTAAGCACTCCCCGCGTCAGATATTTCATTTGTGATGTGTTTATGATGATTGTTATAGAATTCAACCTCTGTTAGGTGCTCTGTATCAGTTATTAGCATTTATTATTGATGCTGCTAAAGGTGGTGCAAGAGATTTATCCATAGATAGGTGTGTCTTGCTTCACTAGGCTCATTCTCCTTTCTCCTATCACCACTTGAATATATTTGACTGAATGTGACACCTACTTTTCCTTAGAATACAAAGGACAATACCCACTCATTTTCACTATAATACCCTTGATTGATTAAGGTTGTGACTCCATTTCCCAATGGTATTTATTGTCTTTCTGTTTCACCATATTTGAATCTTCAAATATCCCGTTCTAGTTAGAAATCTATCCTTCTAACCGCTTGCTTAAATCCATATGTGTATGTGAATGTTCCTATGACAAAGAGAGAGCCTTCTCTAACTGTATTGGCTAGAATACAGTATAAATATTGGTTTGAAATGGTTACCCCTCTGAATTTCTACTAAAACCATAGGAAACTTATAGGGTGATAACATCTTGGTGCTGTTGAAGGGGAATAATCACTATTATCTCCTTGGGAAAATGCCATTGTACTAGATCTATGACCTGGTTGAGTAATCAGTCTTAGACACACAATTGGTTGTATATGCTATGGAGACTCCACTCTAAAAACATTTAGAAGGTGACTCCACAGGAAATACTAGAAACCAAAAGAGTTAATATGAGGAGCAACCCTACTTCCAAGTCGTTTCAAGAAATCTTCGATCCGAGGAGCCTGATTCGAAAAGCCAACAAGCTGTAGAGGTTAGGCATAACTTTATATTTACCTACTGAAGGTGTTATTTCAATTAATGATATATGTGAACATTGTGGTGAATAATTGGAGCTAGTGCTTCTGAGGACTAAGTCTGAGTCCAACCTATCTGAGGTTATCTTGGACCCCTCCTCATTCGAATTTTCCCATACATCCTGGTCACTCGAGATCTCAAATTCTCTGGTTGGTAATTATTAGTCCTTGTCTGACTAAAAGTTCCCCATACTTACCTCTGATTTAGTGCTATTAAATTCCTCTGTCATGAGGTAGTCTATCGCTGCATATTTTTCTCCCACTCCTTCAAAATAGAATTAACATTCATCTTCCAGTTTCAAAACTCCATGCATTCCTACTATTAACCCAAAAATCCCCCACTAAGTTCTCAGTGGCCTACACCACCCAAGGACACCATCTCACGGCCCTCATATCACTCCATTAGACCCCCACACCCTCAAAATAGCTTAAGGATGAAGAAAAGGGCTTAAAAACCCCAAAAAGGAGCCCAAAATAGTCTCCTAGGAGCTAAAACCCCCCAAAAGGGGATAAAACCCTAAAAGGAGCTAAATTTAGGGTGGAAGGGGCCAAAAGCCCAAAAATGGGGCTAAAGCCCTGACCAATGGCTTAAAACCCTAAAACCCCTTGAAAAAGCTATAAAAGGAGGGTGGGGGGTCACTCTCAAAGAAATTCTCCCTTGCATATTGTTATGTTGCCCATGGATTCCTTGAGACACCTTTTCCTCTCAAGCCACCCACTCCCTCTCCTCCATTTCCATTGAGCCAAAGCTCCCCATCCAAGAGAGGTGCTTCCACAAGCTAGGGCATGGTGGCCCATTTCAACCAGAGAAGGTATAGCTTGTCTTTCATGTCTTGTTTATTTGTTTTCTTTGCTTTCTAACCCTTGTTTCCATTTGCAGGTTTTACTATAGCTTACGATTTGTTTGCAGGTCTTTGGAGGAAAAACCCTAACTTGTGTTTGCAGAGGGGTTCACCATTGCTTCTCTCTTCTTTCTGTTCGTAGCTTAGTTTACTGTTCTATCCATTTCCATTTCTGTTTTTATTTTCTGCATTTACCCACTAGCAGGAACCTACCCTTCTATCCTATAGATAGAAGGGAGCCATTCCTACCCCTGTAGCAAGGAGAAATCCCTGCTACAGAACTGGCAACCATACCAGGTCGATCCCACAGGATCCCTAGTCCAAATTTTTAATTTTCAAGTTTTTTAATTTTTTGCCCTAGTTTTCAAAATTTTCCTATTAAAATTCACTTTAAATTCACTTTATTTTATGTTTTCAATACTGTTGAAGCCTCTGCTAGGCAAAACTAAGTCAGATTGGCCACAACACAAGTTACTGTCGGCCAGATCTGACCATGGACCACAAAAAACCCCAAATACGAGGCAGGGCACTCTTATCGGGGTTGAAAGTGAGGTGAGGGCGCACTTAATGGCCAAAAAGGTGTGCCCAAGGTGCACTTAATCCCCTGATAAGTGAGAATTCAACCCAGAAACACAGACCGTGACTGTCTGTGGATTCTGTGTGACCCCCTCGCCTGTTTCTGAAAAAATCTTGTGCTCCCCTCACCAGATTTGATAAAAAATGTGCAACCTGTCAAACAAAACTTCAATTTCAGTTTCATAAGGACTGTCAGTGCAGTCCAGCTGCCTCTGTCCAGCACTGCAATTTAATTTCAATTTTTGTTTCAATTTCATGCAATTTATTTTACAAACAATGTGTAAATGCCAAGTAAATGTTAATGGCTTAATCAAATGAACCTAGCCTAACTAAAATCAACCTAAAATTAACTGTCTTACTTCCCCTTCCTCCTCTACCCAGTCATCACCCTGTAGGGTATTCTAGGATACAACGAAGGGCAAGCTCATATAGATCTAGGAACTCCACTATATTGTTCCAAACAATTAAAACTGGCGGCGTCGTAGTCTATGCAAAATCCAACTTGATGACAGGATCTTCTTGGATTGGTTCCTTAAGACCTTGCTCCTACCCATAGCAAAAGGCATCGCATCCAAATGTCCCCAATCCAAAGAAGAGCCCATACTGAAGGCCCAACAGTTTGACCTTATCTACGCCCAGCCTAGATATCTATACATCGTAATTCCAAATGATCCCCGGCCGAGTACCTCATACCGTGATGCACCAGGGGCATCCCATGCTGTGGATGACATCATAGGATCGGTCTCCCAACAGCCACAGCCTCGACCGATACCACCTGTCATTACACCACAACTAAGCAACACTGCTAATGTTGCTTACTAAAACCAAGCTCTGGACTACGTAAGAATGATGTCTCAGTCTAGAGCAACAACTTCCTACGCACATCCTGCACCACCATAGTAGGCTCAGGCCATGGCTTGGCCAACATAGCAGTATGCAGGGAAAATGCCCACATTTTTGGCACCACAACCCCACAAATATAATATGCACCCCCAGTGCAACTAGTTCAAATCCCTGCCCCCGCTCCACCTGCCCCAGTGGGACAAGTGTTCGCACAACAAAACCGTCCCAACTAGCCTACCCCCAATAATCAACAAGGTAAAGCTTGAAATAACCGACCCCGTAACCAAGGAAATAACCAATCGTAGGGAGGCAGTCAACAACCGAACCCTCCAAACAATGCCGCAACAAACCAGCCAGCCCAAAACCCCCCATGATAGAATGCACCAAGACGTAACGCCCCGTTGCACACAAACCAACCGTGCACACTCTGTGATGTTTATGGGCACTACACATTTGAGTGTCCCCTCATGGATTGTGTGAAGTAGGCCATTCAAAAAAAGGCCCAGCAGGCTGCCAATCAATCCCAACCCAACCCAGCACCATAAGGACCTCCTCCTATGGTGCTTCAAAACCCACTCCCTGTCCAAGGGTTGGTGGCAAATACACCCCCTCCCCAAGCCAATCCCAATGCTTTGGGGGCACTTCCCATAGCCGAAATAGGTGTTCACCACCTGCTAGCCATGACGAATGAAGAGGTCAACTTGCAAACTCGACGGAATCAGTATGGTACCACCACCAAACCCGCTGACACATTAGCAAAATAAACATCCAAAACGGTCAACCTATCTCTTCAGTGACCCCCGTTCTCGTGCCCCCCCATACATAGAATTGCTAAGAATGCCACAGCTCGAGTTGCAGTCAGCTATATCATTGTGAATGGTTTGGCCCAAACATCAACTGCCATGTCCACTCTTGAGGTACTTAAAATGTGCCCAACATAGCAGAAAGCCTTACTAGACACCCTAGGGGTAGTAGACCCCTCCAACTCCAAGTTTATCACATTCGACACAGAGAACAGAGAACCACGCATGCCATCAACCATTTCCTTTCAAATCTCGGTGTCCATCTAGAATTTGGTTGTGCACTGGTGCATAGTGGATGAGGGGGAATCCACGTGCGTTATGTCTACCTTGGTTTGGCAGAAACTTGGATCACCAATTCTACAATTGTCCTCCACAAACCTGTGGGATTATGATGGTCATGCCACTAAATCCCAAGGAATCCTCCCCCATGTCCCCATTACATTAGTGAGGAAGACAGTGTTGATCGACATAGAGGTCGTCAATGCTCAACTGGACTACAACCTTCTCCTCGAGAGAAGTTACATGTACGCCATGCGAGCTGTCGCATCAACTGTCTTCTGTCTCATGATGTTCCCCCACGAAGGGAAGATTGTGACAGTTGATCAGCTCACCTACCATGACCCGCAAGGGTTAACGACACCTACCAACGTTGTCCCTACTCTCACCACTATTAAGACGCAAGGGATGACTACACATGCCAATGTCATCCCTGCAATTAACACCATGGTTGAAAACACACAAGCCTCCCCATTGTTGAATGTGGGCCCTGGGTTGTTTGCCTATACCACCATGATGGCTCCTTTCCCATTAGTGTCACCACCACCGACACAAAATGAAATTGCAGACTTGTGCATGGTCTCATCAAGCATCGCTGCACCCAAACAACAACCGCAGCCATAGCTCCAACACAACCAAAACATCATCCGTAGCCACAACACCAACAATAGCTGAAACATCCCTCGCAACAACAACATTACGCATAGACACAACCACAACCGCATCCCCACATGGAACTAGCTGAGAGTTATGTGGGCTCATCCCCAGTCCATATGATCCCATTCCTCTTCCCCCCACCTGGTGTCATGAGCAAGCAGGTCATGGCCACCTTAAGCCTACCCAACTTTATGTTGGGAATCCTGGTGTGGGATCTTGATCCACCATCTCAACCAGCAATGCACTAGGTTGTCTTAACCCTGGTGGAACCCATCGCAGTCAAGTCTCACCCTCCACCCACTCCGCAAAAGCCAATGGTCACACCTACACCCACCTTGCCCCACCCGAAAAGGGCCAGGGGTAAGAATGCCAAAGCCACCACAGAACCATGACAAGTCCTGCCTTGCATCGTCTGTGAGCAATAGGGCCATCCAACTTAGAGTTTTCCTGAAATCCCAATGATCTATGTGCAGTTAGATGCCATGGATACAAATGAAAACATCCCCGTGGTTGAACTCCCAACCACACCGATATTCAGGAACAAGGCATTGAGAACAAACCATGCTTGTGGCCTTTGCGGCTTGTATGGCCATTATTCTCACCATTGCCAAGACTTGCCTAAATTTCGAATGGCTCTAGTTGACCTCCGTCAACATTCCCTTGAGTCTGAAATCACCTTGATTGAAGAATTTCACCCCCCATCACCTTCTTCAGACACCATTCCCATTTACATGATGTATATTTCAACAGACCCTATTGTCTCCACCATCACTGATGGTCCATCAGACCTGTCTCTTCCGTTGTTTCCCCAGCCACCACTGCAACCTCAGTTGTAACCTCAACCTCAATTACTAGGGAAAAAGTGGGGTTCATTCCCACTCAACATGATCATTTTTCTTTTCCTTTCCCTTTTTCTTTTCCTACCATCCAATATCATGAGTAAGTCTGTCTTGGAAACCTACAATCTACAGGATTTCACACTGGGAGATCCTGTGTGGTACCTTAAACCACCTACCCTACCTCTAAGGTACCAATATGTGTTGACTCATGTCCAGCCAATTGAGATGATGTTACACCTACCTCCAGGTCCATCAAATACTCCTCCTATCTCCAGGCCTTCCCCTCTTCCTCCAACAGAGACTAGGGGCAATGCCACCAAAACCACAACCAGTACCATTTACATGATCTCTAGCACTAGTTTCCCTTCCATCTCATCGACCATGGAAGATCCACCTGATCTATCTTGGCACCACTTACACGATGACAGAGAGATCTATAAGACCGCCTTCGGTTTTACCCCATTCGATTTAAACCATAGTGTGGAATCGGTTCTTCCCATAAAAGACCATATTTTGTCACCCTGCCTTGCCCAACGACATTTGTCTCAGCAAGGGGGATTACCTCTTCGCTGACTCAGATGGTCGACTCTTGAAGAAGCCACGCAACAGCCTCCACCTCAATAGATCCTATGCCTAATACCACCACTATGAGTCCCTTATAGTGTAGTTTTTTCCCTTGTTTTTCAACATTTTTTAGCAAAAGTCAGGGGTAGTACCATCAGTTGCTAATCCAAAGTCACCCAGAACCAGTTCAACACACCTCTTACACTTCCGGGCCCAAATTTCCATCTGATGAGACCATTGTCTCATGTTTAATAAATTAATTTCGAGACCATTTCCCACAAGTAACCTCAATTTATGAAGCCATGACATGATGATGCAAGTGTCTACAGACCTGTACTTGTATCACACTTCCCGACCGCTACTCATGTGAGTTTTCAGGCCACCACCCATTAAGGAATGTAATTTTACTTTTATTTTTGTATTTATAATTGCCTTTTCCACTGCACCTTACGCAGACATCTGTACCATCGTCCACAGAACCCTTTATTTTTCTTCCATGTATTTGGCATATAAGTGCCCCCGGACTTGTACTAAAATTGCATGTAGTCAAGTCTGTCCACCACAACACACACACACACTCTCCTAACCTCTATCCAAGAGCCACTTCGGTGTGTGTGCCTCTGCCGCACCGACTCATGAGCCTCTGCCGCGATCTATCCCATGCATGTATTAGTATGTTTGAGAGCCTTCTGCTCCATCCATACTGTGCATATGACCTTTGGACCTCTGCCCATCATCTTGACATGGGGCACTACCTGTGCCACTGCAATCAGATGACCATATTGGAGTTTCGTTTAAGCTCTTTTCTGACTCCTTAAAACAATGAAAATATTGCCAAGCGGAGCTTCTTCCTTTCCCACTCGCTAAAGTATAGGAAAGGGCATCTACATCATCTCGTTTACCTCATTTTGTGGACCATGTAGACCACTCAAATGAAAAGGAAATCCTTGGCACACTCAAGCCAATACCGTTCCCCTCTGCATACTTTTATGTTTTCTCGATCAAAGGGACCGTACTTTACGAAAAAGCTCACTACCGGTTGTTGTTAAGCTCTTTTCCAGCCTTCTCATCAAGAAAATATTGCCAAGCAAACTTGGTTTCATTCATGCTCGTAAAAGTATCTGAATGACTATCTATTCAGTATAGGTTTAACCGTTTTTGGCCTGATTGGACTACTAATGGTAAATAAGTCTCTCATCCCCTTCGGGATGGGAGAGCTCTCCTATGTATACTTTTATCCTTTTTCAGGCACAGAAGACTACCAACGAAAAAGCACCCCCACTGGAGTCTTCTTTGTGCTTTTAGACTCTCTAAAAGTGAAAGCACCATCGATCATTTACCTTCTTGGGATTGCCAAAAATCCATGATATCGTACCATAACGGTGTCCCTAGACACCACCCCACAGAAAAAAGTTTGGCAGCATTCCCCCATGGGGTGGCCTTTGTTCAGAGTACTCTACAATGTGTCTTCCTTGGATCCCATCAGTATAAAAAGTGTCTACCTCCTCCAAGTATTTCCCATATGCAGTGGTATCCCTGGTATTTCAGCTATGATCCCATTCCCATGAGTAAGTTTCATTTGTTTCCTGGTCCACCTTGCCGTCATACTCTGAAAAAAGGAATTTTGAGTCTCCCTACCCCTACCCCTATTCAAATCTCCTGCCCCCCCCCTCCCCATTCAGTGAGTCAGTCCATAGATTGCTTCACACCTTCTAGTTATCTCCCTCGCGCTCCTGGTCAAGGAAACATCATTGGATTGGCTAGGGGTAGGCTCCCCTCTGTCGACACCAACACACATATTCCAGAGGATAGACCCAGAGGTCCCTATATCTTGGTTTCGTTAACCTCATTGATGAGTTCCTTGGACCACTTGAGAGGAGTCCATAGTGCCTCTCAGGATGGTTGTTTCTCACGTTCTTGACTTCAACTACATCATCGCACCGTTGAGATTCGTACAGGGTTTGGTCCACACAATACTTGGTTGAAGACCTCAGATGTCACCTGACTCTAGAACATTGATGAGTCTACTAGAGGGACCTAAATAGGTTATGTCCCTTGTGATTTTCAGGTTGTGTTGGAGACAGTGTCCAGAATCCCCAGAAGTGCTTCTATATACCTTTATGATTGATGCAGCATACTTGTACCACAGAGACTTTGACTCTCAATCAGTGAGTCCATACAACTATGTACCATTCCATATCCAACAGATCATAAGTCATGAAGATATAACATTCCATGAGAATGCCATGGGTCCAATATACCATATCAACATTGTATTCAGCCTCACATGGAAGCAACCATTATTGTAATATCAGTTGTATATGATCGGCTCTTGTGTTTTAGAGCATAGATCAAATTATTCCTTCGACATTGTCATGAGCATGGGGATGCCCGCCTCATCCATATACATGTCACACATTATTTGTATCTCACCCATTGATGGGAACCATATTAATACAAAAACCAAAAGCCACCATGCCCCAGCCCCAGAAGCACCACCTCTACGCAACAAATCCTATGATGTCCATTGGCCATACGTTGAGCTCCTTCCCTCACACATCAGGGGGAAATATGTTAACCCAAAATCCCCCACTCAGCTCTCAATGGCCTACACCACCCAAGGACACCATCTCACGACCCTCATATCACTCCATTAGACCCACACACCCTCAAAATATCTAAAGGATGAAAAAAAGGGCTTAAAAACCCCCAAAAGGAGCCCAAAATAGTCTCCTAGGAGCTAAAACCCCCAAAAAGGGGCTAAAACCCTAAAAGGAGCTAAAGTTAAGGTAGAAGGGGCCAAAAGCCCAAAAAAGGGGCTAAATCCCTGACCAAGGGCTTAAAACCCTAAAACCCCTTGAAAAAGCTATAAAAGGAGGGTGGGGGGTCACTCTCAAAGAAATTCTCGCTTGCATATTGTTATGCTATCCATGGATGCCTTGAGACACCTTTGCCTCTCAAGCCACCCACTCCCTCTCCTCCATTTCCATTGAGCCAAAGCTCCCCATCCAAGAGAGGTGCTTCCACAAGCTAGGGCATGGTGGCCCATTTCCACCAGAGAAGGTATAGCTTGTCTCATATCTTGTTTATTTGTTTTCTTTTCTTTCTAACCCGTGTTTCCATTTTTAGGTTTTATGTTTAACATTGTTTTGCAGGTTTTACTGTAGATTAGGATTTGTTTGCAGTTCTTTGGAGGTAGAACCCTAACTTGTGTTTGCAAAGGGGTTCACCATTGCTTCTCTCTTCTTTTTTTTCGTAGCTTAGTTTACTGTTCTATCCATTTCTATTTCCATTTTTATTTTATGCATTTACCCACTGGCAGGAACCTACCCTTTTGTCCTATAAATAGAAGGGAGCCATTCCTGCCCCTGTAGCAAGGAGAAATCCCTGCTACACCTATAGTTACTCACAACTTACCAATTTTTGTCACACTAGTCCTGGTCCCCCTTGTAAACCCTATTATACCTCCAAGGATAAAAAATAGGTTTTCTCCTCTTCGTCTTCCTGCTGCTCTTCATGAACTTCCTCTAGGATACTCCCAAAGGCTCAAACAGTTCAATGGAGAGAGGGTGTATTCAGCTGAAGAACACTTGGGATGGTTTTTATATTAGATAGACCTAGAGGAGGTGGACCATGATGATGTTAAGGTCGGACTATTTTCTCAAATTCTGGCTGGAGAAGCAAGAAAATGGTACAAACACCTTTCAGGTGACTCTATTCTGAGCTATCAAGCCTTTGAAGACTCTTTCAAGGATAAGTGGGTGGACAATACCTAAGAAATATCTCTCTTAATATCATTCCATGAGGAGAAGGGAGACTGAATCTATCCAAGTGTTTTTTGACAGTTTTATGAAAGTATACAATGACATCCCTGCCCAGTTCCAACCCCCCATTGGTTCTTCCTAACTCCAATATGTTGAAGCATTCGATAGTGAGTTTACCTTATGGCTAAGTGAAAGGAAATCAGCCTCCTTGGAAGCTATTATGTGTGGAAATTGAACCCAAGAGATAGAACAATTACACTCACAAAATTGCTAATCAAACATGCAAAATTAACACCAAAGAAGACTAAAATTTGAGCATAAAACTAATATGTATTGAGTAAGTGTACAATAGAAAACCTTATGAAGTAATAAGCTGCTGTAATATATAATTACATGAGAGATTCGAATGCATAAATATTCCATTCGAAATAGTCAAAAAGCAAGCTTAACAAAACTAGTCAAATCCCCCATAGGTGCATAAAGCAGTTTCCAAATCTAGGTAGATGCTCACGAATTGACTAAGTCAAGTGGAAAATATAAAGAGGGATGGAAAGAAAACTCATACATTCTTTTATTTGGAGAATAGGAGGGAGGATGATGTGGGAAAAAAACAAGGCAGTTACCACTAGTCTAGCTTTCCCTTTGCCTTAAATCAGAAATAAAACAAGGCAGCTTTACAGGAAAAGAAGATATGCACTTTCGAGAATATGGAATAAAGAAAACATGATAAAATGGGTTTTCAGGATGTTTCCCAAGCGCTCCATGAATCATTTTTATCATGTGTTGACTTCTAGGACATGTAGAAGGCAACTAGCATAGAGTGGAATATAGGAAACTAGGTAATAAGACAAAAATGATTAAATTAATGTCTAAGGTAGGTAACTATGGGTTGATTATTCTAACACCCCCCCTTAAGCTTGACTTTATGAGTAAATATCAGAAAACTATAGGAGTAAATATCAGAAAACTATAGGGCCTAGTAACAAGGCTTAGTCACCCTTTACATATTTCTTGTCCATACAACCAAGGAAAGAGGCAGAAACCTAGTGGGAAAATCCTCCCTTAAACATGGACAAGAAAACAAAATTTGGAAATCTTGTCATCAATCATAATTCATAGCATGATCATCAATCCCCAATAGTGATTTGAGATTGCTAAAAGTCTTCTCACAAAAAAATTTGGTGAATATGTTTGCTACTTGTTTTGAAGATGCACAGAAGTGTAGATGAACAGTACCATCATGCACAAGCTGTCTAATGTAGTGCATATGGATCTCAATGTGCTTGGTTCATTATCTCTTAACTAGATCATTGCAGATTCGAATGGTTCTATGATTATCACAGTAGATAATAGTTGAAAACTCTTATTCGAACCCACATTCTCCAAGTATTCCCTGCAACCACAAACATTGAGTTGTTGCATTTACAACTCCTCTATACTCTACTTCTGTAGATGAGAGTGCTATGGCACTTTGCTTCTTGCTTGACCAGTTGATTAGCCCTTCTGCAAGAATGAACGCATATCCTGATGTAGACTTTCGATATATGTTGTCACCTACCCAATCACTGTCAGTAAACCCAATCAAATCAAGATCAAATTTTGCTTTGTAGAAGATCCCATGAGTTCTTGTTCCTTGAACAAAGTTTAGGATCATTTTGGTTGGCCTCCAGTGGATCTCATGAGGCTGATCCATGTATCTCAAAGCCACACTAAATTCATAAGATAATCCAGGTCTATTGTGTGGAAGATAAAGTAAACACCCAATTAACTGCCTATATAGTGTATTATTTACCATAGGAGAAGAACCTGCTTCTTCAAGCTTAACTCCTGAAAGGAAGGGAGTCTTGCTTGGCTTGAAATATTTCATGTTGAACTTGTTCAAAAAATATAAGGCATACTTGGACTCATGTACTTTTATTCCATGTTGGGATTGAGCAATTTTGAGACCCAAGAATTGGCTCAACAACCCCAAATCTGTCATAGAAAATGCATGGTTCATTGCATCCTTCAAGGGGGAAATCTCTTTCTTTAAACTTCCTGTAATCAGAATATCATCCACATACAAGACAATAATCATAAAATAACCATGAATTAGCTTCAAATAGACATTAGTATCATACTTGCATCAAACAAAACTTAGTGATAGGAAAAAGCCATCAATCTTGGCATACCAAGCCCTGGGGGCTTGCTTGAGCCCATACAATGATTTCTTTAACATGCACACTAAATATGGATTAGAAAAAAACCCTTCAAGTTGATGCATGTAAATATCCTTAGTGATATCTCCATTTAGGAAATCACACTTCACATCCATGTGATGTACCTCCCACTGCTTCGAAGCTGCAATGGCTAAGGCTAGCCTTATGGAGTCCATCTTTGCCACTGGTGAAAAGGTGTCATTGTAGTCAATACCATGTATTTTTGAGTATCCCCTAGCTACCAATATTTCCTTATATTTCAAAGGTGAACCATCAGCAGCAAACTTAGTCTTGAAAACCCACTTACATTGAACTAGCTTCCTCCCTGGGGCAAGATCAACCAATTGCCAAGTGTTGTTCTTCTGAAGCGAGCTGAATTCTTCTTTCATGGTTGTTTGCCATATTGGATCATGTGCTGCATATTAATATGTCTATGGGTATGATTCAACCATCAGATAGCACTTCTCAGCAAATAGGGGATCTTTCACACAAAGGGTACTCTCAAATTGGCATCTAGTCCTCCTAGTGTCATTAGGATTTCCAGATAGTTCCCCAGCTGCATGAATGGTATTTGCTGCCCATTTTGGTCTTGTAGTACTATTAGGATATTCAATTAAATTCATTATCAAACATATCCAAATCAGCAAACCCATTAGTCTCTTCACTTACAATCAATGGTTTAGGTGGTGAAGAGGACTCTCCAACTTCAACTGCTGCTAAAGACTCTCCTTGGAACTGAACACTTATTTCAATGAAAGCTTTGTTAGTGCTCAAGTTGATCAACTTGTACCCTTTTGAATCTTCATAATATCCAAAAAATAGTCACTCTTGGATTTGGGGCTACAAATCCTTTCTCTTTTCAGTTGGAATTCTAGCCCATTCCTTTAAGCCAAAAATCCTGAAATGGGTCACATCTAGCTTGTGTCCACTCCAAGATTCAAAAGGAGTCATACCATCAAGCTGCTTATGAGGCACCCTATTCTGGATGTAGGATTCACATTTTATATCCTCATCCCAAGACTTTGGTGGAAAATTCTTAGCCTCCATCATGCAGGTTTCCATCTCCTTCAATGACCTGTTCTTTCTCTCAGCAACACCATTTTTCTGTGGTGTGTAAGGGATTGAATGCTGCATCTAAATACCTGCATATTTACAATAATGAATGAACTCAAACTTGACATACTCACCACCATTTTCAGATCTGAGGATCTTGAGTTTCCTCCCAGACTGGTTTTCAACCAAGGCTTTAAATACTTTGAAGAGGTCAAAAACTTCAGACTTATGCTTTAGGAAGTGAACCCAACAATGCCTGGAAAAGTCATCTATGAAGGTCAGTGCATATTTGTCTCAACTCATGGAAATATGAGGGAATGGACTGGAAATGTCACTGTGGATCAACTCAAGAGGTGCAAAGGTTCTCACATGACTAGCTCTCTCATATTTGTGCTCTGGGTGTTTTCCTAGGGTACAAACTTGATAGAATCCCTTAGAAAACTTGATCTTTGGTAACCCTATGACCATATATTTTTCACTCAAATCAGAAAGATACATGTAGTTAATATGGCCAAATATTTCTTGCCAAATATTTCTTTCCTCATTAGCATGAATTAGAAGAGCAGAGGGGTTTGAGTAGGGTAGAAAATGGGAAAACATGTATACCTTCGAAGTGTGATCAACAACACCTTTTGCTATGACTTTACCATTTGAAATATCTGTGATTTCAACATCATCAAGGGAGAAGATGAACTTCTTTGGAGACCCAATGTGAGTCATCTGATACACTGACAAGAGATTAAAGGCAAGACCTAGAACATACAACACATTATTGAACTTACCATGGTCAAGATCAATCCTTCCCTTCCCCAAACTATCAGTGAGAGAGTCATCTCCCAAAACTATTGGTGGACCTTTCGACATGTCAAGAGAGGAGAATGCCTCTTTTGTTGAAACCATATGTCTAGAAGCTCTAGAGTCTATGATGAAGCTAGGTGAGCTTGATGTGCCAGCAACAAAGGCATGTAATCTTTCTCTATCCTCTGAATTTGATCCTCCTTCCCTCTTCTTTGAGATATCAGGAAGGGAGATGTTATTCTTCTCCAGGAGTTGGGTCAACATGTCAATTTGCTTCTTCATTCAAGAGCTCTCATGATGATAGCCCTTACTATAGTATGTGCACTTTCTCATTTCTCCTCTGTTATTCTTCTTTTGGGAGTTCTTCTTGGAACCTTTGGGCTCCTCTTCAGACTTGTTCTTGTCTCTCTTTTGCTCAGGTGTCTTTTTAGCTTTTTTCTTGCTTTTTGAATCCACCCTTGAATCTCCAACAAACAAGGCTTGGTATTTGGAAGGTTTGATGGTTCCCATCATCACCAACTTATCTTGTTCCTATGTGAGGGATTCCATGAACTCTACAAGATTAGGAATCTTCCAGGATCAAGCTGTCAAATTGGTGGCATGGAAGGTCGAAACAAACACAGAATAGTCAGGGCCAAGCTTAGAAAGTATGGCCAAAACTAGTTTCTCTTCCTTATTTTCGATCCCACACTATTTTAACTGCAAAACAAGGGCTTTAAACTTGGAAAAAATAGAGTTGCAAGGATTTGAAGCTTCTAGGACTTAAGGAGATCATCTCATTCTCAATTTGATGTCCTCTCATCTCATCTGTCTTACCAAAAATCTCTACAAGCTTCTCCTACATTTCATTGGGTAATGTCAATCCATCAAGATGGAATAGGATGTCTCTTAAAATGCTTAGACATAAAATACCATAGGCCTCATCCCTCCTGTTGTGCCTTTTGATTTTCTCTATAGCTCCATTGGGCTCTACCTCAATTGTCATAGTCACCCTGTAGATACCTTTCGCTCTCAACAATATCAACATATCAGCTTTCCACTCAAAGAAATTAAATGGATTTAAGATGATCTTATGAGATTGGTCCATAGCTCAGAAACTGTGCCCTTCAATAAACATAATATGCTCCTTGTTATCACTCCAGGAAAATCCTCCAGGTTGTAGCTTGAGGATGCCTGGTAACTTAACTATTTTTATGGTTTTCCTAAATGGATCAAGTAATATGACCTAAAGGACCTCACACTCTCAAGACATGCATAAAACTCAATCAAAGATAAGGATTCCAACTTGTTATCTCCCAAAATAAATTTATTTTAATAGTATGAAGAATTGAATTCATGTAATGAAAGATCTTAGTATGACTAACAATTTGAAAGCCACTGTTTTTGATTTGGTGGAAAATTTTAAAAGTTATAGATTTTGGTGGCTTAAGAAAGGCTTATATTAACTCATTAGCCACCCGAAAGATATGTTTGGGTGGCTAAATAGTTGAACGCAGGGTAAAAGTGTTCCACCGAAAGAGGGTCAAGCAAGCAGAGTTAAAATAACACTTTCGGTGGCTTAGGAAAGAATCCTGAAGACTTATTAGTCACCAAAAAGGGGTCACTTTTGACAGCTTAGAGAGAGGAACAGGAAGGATTTTAACTGTCGAAAGCAGGAAGTTAGCAACATTGGAAAAAGTACATTTGGTGGCTTAGGTGAGGCTCAAAAGACTCATTAGCCACTAAAAAGGGTCACTTTCGACAGCTTAGAGAAATATTCAACACATAGACTAACCACCAAAAGCGAGAAGATAAGCATCAGGTAAAAGGTACTTTTGGGGGTTTAGGTGAAAGCTAGGGCATTTCATTAACCACCGAAAAGACATACTTTTGGTAGTTAAACAGGGTTTCCAACGAGGCCATTATCTGTTGAAAGAAGGATTTCACCATGGAGATGGGGTAAAAGTTTCGATGGCTTAAGCAGGAAAGACAACACTTCGTTATCCACCGAAAGCCGGCTTTTTGGCAGCTTGTTGACAAACTCCTGGAGGCTATTAACCACCGAAAGGGAAAAGTAAGAAAATGGTTAGAAAATAGTCACATCTGACCCTGTCAATAAGATAAACAATCAGTGGGGGGCATGATTAATCACCAAAAATATCTGGGCCTGCATAAGCATGTGGGTAAATGAGTAAAAAGGGTTGTTAGGAAACTGTCAAAGGACTGATCTGACTAGAAACCCTCATACTCCTTCCACCTGTCCAAAAGATCATCAGAAAGCCCATCGAATACTATGACTAATGTAGGTTATGATTACTTGGGAAGGGATATCTAGAGGATCAGCTGCTGCCATCATCTTATGACCTTAGCCTCCATAATTACAGGAAAAAACTCATAATCAGTGCCAAGAGGCTCCATCTGATTTCATCTTCGAGCTTATAATTTTTCCCCACCAGAAAAACTAGCTCTGAAAGACCATCCTGATAAGCATACTGTATACATAATTGAGAACTATTTTACAGGTACTTAGGAGAGAAACCCATCAAGATGAAGGAGAGTGGACCTGCTCTCAGGTAGGAGCTAGGTGATATCAGTTACTTAGAAGCACATCTAGAGGTCTATAGACTCTTCTAAGAGGTTGGTTGCTACAAGTTCTGTGAAAATATAGAAGGCTTCCATCAGTAGGTGGCTGAAGAATTTTCCCTCTCGTTCGATGGTTCAAAAGAAGTCATAGGAAAAGAGGAGTTTCACATAGATAAAGCACTAATCACTGAGGTGACAGAACTCCCTTACACAAGAGAAAAATGGTTCAAGGCCACCATACCCAAAGAGGTGGAGTTCAGGTCTTACCTTAAGCCTGAGCATAGAGGAATAGTGTGGAAGAAAAGTGTGCCATCATCATGGTTGGAGGAGAAGTGGCAACAACTGCTGAAGGCCATTGTGGTCTATCTAACTTGTGAAGGGAGATATAATCGAGCCATGATATACCATTTCAAGTTGATGAATCACTTCACAGGTAAAATCCCTCTCAATTTTCCCTTTTACCTACACAGAAGTATGGGAAAGATAGCACATCAAGTGAAATCCCATCCATCCAAGATTTCTGGCAAGATGTCCCACCATGGTCTTATCCAGCTATTGGTCCAGGAGTTGTTGAAGAGAAAAAATATGGCTTGGCCTTACTTTCTGTTTTGGAATGGTTTTGAGACAGGCCTTTAGCCTGAAGATAAAGGGAATTCTCCTGCCAAGAAATCCAGCACACCAAGGAGTGGGAGAAGAAGGAGGAGGGCCATCTCCCCAACAAAAGCAACAGAATAGCCTCCCTCCTCTTCCAATACCAAGAAAGAAAAAAGGAACTTGGACTTCAGTGAGAAGGGTTAGGAGGCAGAATCACACCATGAGAATATCTTAAATCTACCCTATTCAAACTCTGAGGAAGAGCAAGAAGAGGATGCATCCCTAGCTCCGCAAATTGTACCAGTGTCTGAAGCATTTCCATCCCCCACACCAAAGGAGCAAGAGGAACCAACAGAGAAGGCTTCCTCCAGCAAGCCTAAAAGTCAAAAGATCAATAAGCTACTGAGGCAGATTTATGAAATGGAGGTCTTGGAAAGAGAACTAAAGAGAAATAATGAGACATTGACAAGTAGGAACAAGCTAATACACAATTCCTACCTGGAGCAGAGAGAAAGATACATTTTCTTGAAAAGGCTGAACACAAGGTACCTAAAATACAATACTAGATTATACAGGATGGTTAGGCTCCAAAGGATGCAGCTGAAGGAAACCAAAGCAAACCCTAGTAGCCAGCCCACCTTAGAAACCCTAGCTGATGTAGTATTTAGTCTTCAGCCTCCTGAATCTAGCCAAGGCACTGTTAACACTCCTAGCACAAAGCCTGCATAAGAGGAAAGCTGAGCAAACAGGCTTGATAAGACATTTTTGAGAAAAACCTAATATTTTTTGTAAAATAGGGCTTTCGGTGGCTTAGGCGGATGCTGGGGCAATTCATTATCCACTGAAAGCACCACTTTTGGCAGCTAACGGTTTCGATAGACTGGCCTCTTAACCACCGAAAGTGGATAGAGGCTTAAAAACAAATTTTGGTATACAGGACCAGTTTTGGGCAACTACAGATGGCTCAGGGACATGATCTAGAGATGGAATACGCTGAGGAAAGTATCAAAAATGGATTTGTTTAAGATCTACTATGACATAACAGCACAAAAAATCCATCAACCCTAGTTGTCAAGAGAAATAAATGGCTTAACTGGTAGAGGGCTAGTAGCAGTAATCATCAGCAGTTACTTCAATTATCTAGGAGTTCATTCAATAGATTGATTCTTTAGTTTAGTTATGACAAGTAGTTAATTTGCAAAAACTATTACTCTTAGCTGTCACCCTATTAGCATGTAGATTGATTTGAATTATAAACACCATCCTTATCATGATTTAGCCATTTATATGCATCTGCATTGTATGTAAATCTGCCATCCTGATGAGTTCTTCATCCCTGCACCTTATTGTCAACCTCTAAACAGTGGTAACTAAAGCCTTGGACCTTACTTTGTTCATGCCTGTATTGAGAGTGGAAGGTTATATAGGTCACCTGACTTGACCCATATTAGAAAACCCTAAAAACATTGTAAGTTACTAGGCATCCTCGAGCTACAACCTAGAGGAGTTTCCTAGAGTGATAACAAATTGGCGCCGTCACCAGGGAGAGGAGACTGAATCTCAGCTTCCCTGGGAGACGACATAGATCCATGCTTTGATGATAGAAAAATCTTGGACACTATTCTAGTTATAATCATCTATCTGATGAGTCCATTGGAATAAGGTGGCTTCAAGAAGACCAAGTACCAGAGAAAACCCTACAGGGCCACCTACAACACCGGTTTCAGATCCAGAAGAAATTTTGAGAAGATCCAGGGCTTCACTAAGGCAGACCAGCAGTGCTACATAGGAAGCTACATAAGGTATTTCAAGAAATCTTTCTGCTATTATTTATTCTACTGAAACACTTAATTCTCAGGAATTTATAAATACATTAGAAAATTCTAGGGTTTGGGCATCTTCAAGCACTATTGCTTGTGAAGATCCAATCCCCGGTGACTCCATTGGGATAAGTATACCACCACCACCTTCTCAGCAAGTTCCTTCATCAGTGCTACCTTCCTCAACCCTATCCATACCCATTTCCAAAATGGTTTCCCCTCAATTGACCAAAATGGAAAGGGTCCTGGTAGATGGTATGCCCCCCTAAATTTGCCAAATCCCCTCTTTTCCATGCCTACTAGAGATGACCTCAAGTATATTCCTAAGTTCAAAGGAGAAGGGGATTTCACAGCCGAAGAACATCTAGAGGCATTTTACAGCTATGCTGAGAACATTAACATAGAGCAAGAAGATGTATGGACTAGGGTTTTTGTGAAAATCCTAGATGGTCAGGCTAGGAAATGATTTAAGGAACTACCTGCTAGATCAATGGCAGGCATTGAGGACCTAAATGACATATTTCTAAAGCATTGGGGAGAGAGGAGAGACCACCTCTACTATATCACAGAGTTTAGAAACCTAAAAAGAGAAAATGGGGAGTTTGTCTCCAACTTCACCAAAAGGTTCAACAATATGTACAACAAGATCCCCATTGAAATCAAGCCCACTAATACCTCAGCTAGGATAACTTATGCAAATGCCTTTGACTCTGATTTTTGCCTAATTCTCAAAGAAAGGAGGTCTGCCTCCTTATCATTCATGCAGGATGCTACCCTAGAGGTAGAATCAAACATTTTGGCATCTTAGAAGGTCAAATGAAAGATAGACAAGAAGAAGCTGTCAGCAGACCCTATTGGGGCTTCTTCATCATAAAACAATATCGACAAAATGACCAAACTATTAGATAACCTAATTGATGAAGTGTCTAAACTGAAGGACCAAGGACAGATATCTGTGAGGGGTAGATTTCCAGGTGACTTTGCTCCTCGAAACCCTAATTGTGTCCCTTATAGAAGAGGAAAATCCCTAGTTCATATTCTCAGAAGGGAAAGGAATCAAGGGGAAGATCAGAGAATAAGAGCTCCATTTCAGAATGTTGTATTAGAAGAAGAGCCAAAATCCATTGAAGAAGAAGGAGAATCTGAAGACAACATCCACTACATGGAGGATGAGGTGAATTGTTCTTTTCTAACATAGACAGAATATGAGGAAGTCCTAATTGATGAGTAGATCAATGAAGAGGATGTATATCATACTAATGGTCAGGGAGGGTACAATATAAGGTCTAGGCTGGTTTCTCCTCTTAAGAAGAATGTTGTTCTTGTCAAACAGCCTGCTACACCAGCTAAAAAGGTTGTTGTTTTACCAAAGAAAGGGCTTTCATATCCAAAGCATTGCAGAAACCAGCACCTTCAGCAATTTCTTATCAGATCCAAATCAAATCTCCAGTGCATGAGGTGAGGTTTCTAGCTAGGCTACATTATTCTTTCAGCCTTGAGTCAGAAATTCAAAAATTGAAGATCCCTTTTCCATTAATTGAGCTAATGAAAAATTATGCATTCAAGTCTTCCATTTTGAATTCCCTTCAGCCAAAGGTGCATATTGACACTAACTTTGTGAACATGCAAGATGACAAGCCTGTTGTAACCCTAGGCCCCATGATTGAATACCTAAAGGAATCATGCCCACCTTTCTACATATCCTTGAATATCCATGATAAAATCCTCCATAACTGTTTGCTGGATTCAGGAGCCTCTCATAACCTAATGCCAAAGGCTATGATGGATGAGCTTGGTCTCAGCATCACAAAGCCCTACCATGATTAATTTTCCTTTGAATCCAGAAAGTTCAAGTGCTTGGGCCTCATCAAAGACCTTGTTGTGAACCTAACTTAGCTACCTTCAAAAAGCATCATGATGGACATTGTAGTGGGCGATATCCCTCCAAAATTTGGTCTCTTGCTGTCTCGATCATGGAGCAAAAGACTAGGTGGCACCCTTCAGATGGATCTTACATATACCACCATCCCCATTTTTGGAGGAGAGATTAAGAGGCTGTACTGGAAAAATCAGCTGGCCTACATCATAAGCAAGGAGAGAAATTCAGTGAATCACCCCATCTATGCAGTGGACACTGATTTTGCATCATGCATTTTGCAAATAGATTATTCTCAGCAAACATCATTCCAACTCACTAAGACCACTTGTCAGTAGCCCTATGAAGTGACCACAATAGTTTGGAGCATGTATTTTTATGGGGCTAGTGTTATGTCCTTCCTAGATGGCTTCTCTAGATACAACCAAGTTGTTGTGCACCTTGATGACCAAGAGAAGACTGCCTTTACCACCCCCTAGGGAACCTTCATGTATGCTAAAATTCCATTCGGGCTAATGAATGCCGGGGATACTTTTCAGAGAGACATGGACATAGCTTTTGTAGGGTTGAAAGATAAATTTGTGCTCATATATTTGGATGACCTAAAATTTTACTCTCACAACCATCATGACCACTTGCAGCATTTGAGGAAGGTGTTTCTGAAGTCCAGAAGGTATGGAATATCACTCAACCCTAATAAATCCCAGTTTGCACTCAATGAAGGAAAACTCCTAGGCCACATAGTCTCAACTGAAGGTGTGAAGATCGATCTAGTAAGGGTGGAAGCAATCCAGAAGATGTCAATACCAAGGTCCAAAAAAAAAATTCAGTCATTTTTAGGTAAGATAAACTTTTTCAAGAGGTTCATCCCTAATTTCTTCGAGCTGGTAAAGCACATAACAGTCATGCTGAAAAAATATGTAGAAATAAAATGGACTGACCAGGCAAGAAACTCTTTTGAAGACATTAAGAAGGCTATCATGGAGGCCCCAACCCTGATTAGTCCTAACTACACCAAGAGTTTTTACATTTCTCTTTTGCATCCTATGACATAGTGGCAGCTATACTACTATAGAAAAATGATGAGGGTCTTGATCATCCAATTGCATTCTTCAACAAAACCTTGAGAGATGCTGAGATGAAGTATGATCCAATTGAAAAATAGGCTTATTCTCTCATAAAATCTTTGAAGACTTTCAAAATTTACATTCTTCATGCAAAGGTCCTTGCATATGTCCCTTCAAATGTTGTGAAGGATGTTTTGAATCAGCCTGACATCGATGGGAAGAGAGCCAAGTAGATTGCCAAACTAATTGAGTTTGATATAGAGGTGGAACCTACTAAGATAGTGAAGGGACTAGGTCTGGCCCAACTCATGGCTAAAGAAAACCGTGAACTGATGGGAATAAAATTCACATGTGTCAAATCAGCAAAAGTGCAGACTGTGGTAGCAACAGAAGTAGATCAAGATCAGAATGACATTCCATAAGTAGCTGAAAACCTATGTTCATGTGAGTAGTACTCATGTATTATTCAATTTCTGCAAAAATTAGAAGTTCCTCTTGACCTCACTCTCAACCAAGCACGAGCTCTTAAGTTAAAATTTGTTAAGTTTTGCATAGTTGACAAACTGTTGTACTGGAAATACTGGTCTAGAATTTTGCTAAGGTGTCAAGATAAAGAAGAAGCAGAATAGGTCATGCATCACTTTCATTCCAGCACATGTGGGGGCCACCACTATTGGAAAACTACCGCCCACAAAATATTAAGAGTAGGATACTATTGGCCAGTCCTTTTTGCTGATGTATGCACTTTTGTAAGGGCCTGTGACCAATGCCAAATATTTATAAGGAAGTTGTAGCTCAAATACTTGGCCCTTAGGCCTATTGTGGTGAATGGGCCTTTCCAACAATGGGGTATAGATTTCATAGGTGAAATAAATCCATATTCCAGTGGACAACATAAATTGATCTTAGTATCCACTGATTACTTTACCAAATGGATAGAAGCAGTACCCACTAGGAATGCCACTCATCAAGTCATCGTGAGATTTTTATATGAGAATATTTTTAGTAGGTTTGGCTGCCCAGTAAGGTTGGTATCTGATAATGCACCAGCTTTTAAAGCTGGGGAATTAGTTAAAATGTGTGAGTTAATGGGAATTCAACTGGTACATTCCACATCCTATTATCCTGAAGGAAATGGCTTGGCTGAGTCATCCAACAAAAGCTTAGTCAGGATCATCAAGAAACTACTAGAGACAAATCAGAAAAGCTAGGATTCAAAGCTTAAGTTTGCTTTATGGGCTGATAGGGTAACAGACAAAATATCTATAGGTACATCTCCATTTAAGCTAGTTTATGGTACTGAGGCCATCTTTCCTATTTAGCTCATTCTCCCATTGGAAAAATTCTTCCAAGAAGAGGAAGATGAACCAAATGATATGGTGAGGAGGATGATGGACTTAGTGGAGTTACAGCAAATCAGAGAGCAAGTTATCAGAAAATAAGAAGCCCATCAACAGAGGATAAAGGGCATGTTTGACAAAAGAGCAAAGGCAAACAACTTCCAGGTTGGAGATTGGATCCTCAAGTGGGATACTATCAGACAGGACAAGGGAAAACATGGAAAATTTGACTCTTTGTGGATTGGCCCTTTTGTGATAGCATAGGTACATAAGAATAACACCTTCAAATTGAAAAATCTAGAAGGGGAAGAGGTATTTGATGGCCCAGTGAATGGGCATTTTCTGAAACTCTACTTTATTTGAGGCTCTGAGGCCTTATTATTGTATATTAGTAAATAGTAGGATGTTTTTTCTTACAGAATAAACTCCATGCCCAATGGAACAATAGATGATAGTGTTAAGTTATTTAATTGCTTTTAGGGAAAGGCATTTTGGTCTGGGATTCTTGGGACTTCACTGGGAGGTTCCCATCCCCAAGTAGGAGCCAAATGTTATCTCCCAAAATAAATTTATTTTGATACTATGAAGAATTGAATTCATGTAATGAAAGATCTGAGTATGACTAAATTTGAAAGCTGATGTTTTTTATTTGGTGGAAAATTTTAAAAGTTATATCTTTTGGTGGCTTAGGTGAGGCTTATATTAACTCATTAGCCACCGAAAAGCTATGTTTCGAGCAAGTAAACCAGGGTAAAAGTGAACCACTGAAAGTGGGTCGAGCAAGTAGAGTTAAAATAACACTTTCAGTGGCTTAGGAAAGACTCCAGAAGACTTATTAGCCACCAAAAAGGGGTCACTTTCGAAAGCTTAGAGAGAGGAACATGAAGGATTTTAACGACCGAAAGCAGGTAGCGAGCAACATTGGAAAAATTACATTCGATGGCTTAGGTGAGGCTCAGAAGACTTATTAGCCACCGAAAAGGGTCACTTTCGGTAGCTTAGAGAAAGATTCAATGCATATAATAACCATCGAAAGCAGGAAGATAAGCATCAGGTAAAAGGTACTTTCGGTGGTTTAGGCGAAATCTAGGGCATTTCATTAACCACCAAAAAGACATACTTTGGACAGTTAAACAGGTTTTTCGGCGAGGCCATTATTTTCCAGAAGCAGGATTTCATCGTGGCAACGGGGTAAAAGTTTCAGCAGCTTAAGCAGGAAAGGAAACACTTCGTTATCCACCAAAATCCGGCTTTTTGGTGGCTAGCTAATAAAATCCCGGAGGCTATTAACCATCGAAAGGGAAAAGTAAGAAAATGGTTAGAAAATAGTCACATCCAACCCCATCAACAAGATAAACGATCAGTGGGGGGCATGATTAACCACTGAAAATATCTGGGCCTGCATAAGCGCGTGGGTAAATGACTAAAAAGGGTCATTAGGAAACTGTCAAAGGACTGATCTGACTAGAAACCCTCAGCCTCCTTCCACCTGTCCCAAATATCATCAGAAAACCCATCGAATACTCTAGCTAATGTAGGTTATGATTACTTGGGAAGGGAGATCTAGAGGATGAACTGCTTCCATCATCTTATGACCTCAACCTCCACAATGACAGGAAAAACCTCATAATCAGTGCCAAGAGGCTCCATCTGATTTCATCTTCGAGATTATCATTTTTTCCCACCAAAAAAACTAGCTCTAAAAGAGCATCCTGGTAAGCCTACTGTATACATAATTGAGAACGTTTTTGCAAGTAATTAGGAGAGACACCCATAAGGATGAAGAAGAGTGGACTTGCTCTTAGGCAGGAGCTAGGTGATATCAGTTACTTAGAAGCACATCCAGAGGTCTGCAGACTCTTCCAAGAGGTTGGCTGCTACAAGTTCTATGAAAAGATACAAGGCTTGCATTAGTAGGTGGCTGAAGCATTTTCCCTCTCGTTCGATGGTTCAAAAGTAGTCATAAGCAAAGAGGATTTTCCCATAGATGAAGCACTAATCACTGAGGTGATAGAACTCCCTTGCACAGGAGAAAAATGGTTCAAGACCACCATACCCAAAGAGGTGAAGTTCAGGTCTTACCTTAAGCCTGAGCATAGAGGAATAGTGTGGAAGAAAAGTGTGCCATCATCATGGCTAGAGGGGAAGTGGAAACAACTACTGAAGGCCGTTGTGGTCTATCTAACCTGTGAAGGGAGATATAATCGAGCCATGATCTACCATTTCAATTTAATGAATCACTTCAAAGGTAAAAGCCCCCTCAATTTTCCTTTTTACTTACACAGAATTTTGGGAAAGATGGCACATCAATTGAAATCCTAGCCATCCAATATTTCTAGCAGGCTGTCCCACCATGGTCTTATCTAGCTATTGGTCCAAGAGCTGTTGAAGAGAAGAAATATGGATTCGCCTTACTTTCTGTTCTGGAATGGTTTTGAGACAGGCATTCAACCTGAAGAGAAAGGGAAGTCTCCTGCCAAGAAATCTAGCACACCAAGGAGTGGGAGAAGAAAGAGGAGGGCCATTTCCCCAGCAGCAGCAACAGAACAACCTCCCTCCTTGTAGCAAGGATTTCTCCCTACTACAGGGGCAGGAATGACTCCCTTATGCCTATAGAACATAAGGATAGGTTCCTGCTAATGGTGAATGCAGAAAATAAAATCGAAATAACAAAATAAGAACAGTAAACTAATCTAAGAACTAAGAATAGAAAACTAAAGCTAAATTAAACTATAAGCTAAGAACAGGACATAAAGAAGGAGATGAAGCACTGGTAAACCCCTCTGTAGAAAATGGGTTAGGGTTCCACCTCCTTAAAACCTGCAAATAAACCTAAGCTACAATGGAAAACCTACAAAACAATGTTAATAACAAAACCTACAAATGGAGATAAGGGTTAGAAATCAAAGCATATTAAGAAGCAAAGAAATAAACATAAAATCACAAATATACCTTCTCTGGTGGGAATGGGCCACCATGCCCTAGCTCATGGGAGCACCTCTCTTAGTTTGGGAGAAATGGATCAAGGGGAATGGAAATGAAGGAGAGGGAGTGTGGGTGGTTTGAGAGGCAAAGGTCTCAAAGCATCCACGAGCAGCAAAACAATAGGCAATGGGAGAAGTATTTTGAGAGTGACCCCCCACCCTCCTTTTATATCTTTTCCAAGGGTTTTTAGGGTTTTAATCCCTTGGTTAGGGTTTTAGCCCCTTTTTGGACCTTTAGCCCCTTCTGCCCTAACTTTAGCCCCTTTTTGAGGGCTTTAGATCCTAGGGGGCTATTTTGGGCTCCTTTTTGGGGTTTTTAGCTCTTTTTCTTCATCCTTAGGCTATTTTGGAGGTGTGGGGGTCTAATGGAAGGTCTAATGGAGTGATATGAGAGTTGTGAGATGGTGTCCTTGGGTGGTTTATGCAATTGAGAGATAAGTGGGGGATTTTTGGGTTAACAGATTGCCCCCTGATGTGTGAAGGCAGGAGGTCAACATATGGCTGACGACCATCATAGGATTTGCTATGTAGAGGTGGTGCTTCTGGGGTTGGGGCATGGTGGCTTTTGGTTTTTGTATTAATTTGGTTCCCATCAATGGGTGAGATACAATAAATGTGTGACATGTATATGGACGAGGCGGGCATCCCCATGCTTGTGACAATGTCAAAAGAATAATTTGATCTATGCTCTAAAATACAAGAGTCGGTCATATACAACTGATGTTACAATAATGGTTGCCTCTATGTGAGGTTGAATACAATACTGATCTGGTACATTGGACCCATGGAATTCTCATGGAATGCTATATATTCATGATGGAAGGTCTACTAGATCTGGTTCATAGCTGTGTGGACTCAATGATTGAGAGTCAGAGTCTCTGTGGTACAAGTATGCTACATCAATCATAAAGGTATATCGAAGCACTGCTTGGGATTTATATCACTGTCTCCAACACAACCCGGAAATCACCAGGGACATAACCTGTTTAGGTCCCTCGAGTGGACGCACCAATGTGCTAGAGTCGGGTGATATCCGGGGTCTTTGACCAAGTATTGTGTGGAACAAACCCTGCACGAATCTCAATGGTGCGATAATGGAGTTGAAGTCGAGCACGTGAGAAAAAACCATCCCGAGAGGCACTAAGGAATCCTCTCAAGTGGTCCAAGGAACTCATCAATGATGTCAATGAAACCAAGGTACAGGGGCCTTTGGGTCTATCCTATGGAATATGTGTGTTGGTATCGATAGAGGGAGACCTACCCCTAGCCAAGGCAATGATGTTTCCTTGACCAGGAGCGCGAGGGAGAAAACCAAAAGGTGTGAAGCAATCTTAGGACTGACTCACTGAATTGGGGGGGGTAGGGGAGGGAAGGGAAAGAACTGAAGAGGGGCGGGGGGGGGTTGGGAGACTCAAACTTCCTTTGTTCAGAGTATGATGGCAGGGCAGACCAAGAAGCAAATGAAACCAACTCAAGGGAATGGGATCATAGCAGTAATACCGGGAATGTCGTTGTAGATGGGAAATACTTGGAGGAGGTGGACACTTTTGAAACTGATGGGATCCAAGGAAGACACATTGTAGAGTACTATGAACAAAGGAAACCCAATGTGGGGATGCTACCAAACTATTTTTTGTGGGGTGGTGTCTAGGGACACCGTTGTGGTACGATCTCGTGGATTTTTGGCAAGCCCGAGAAGGTAAATGCTCGATGGTGCTTTCAATTTTAGAGAGTCTGAAAGCACAAAGAAGACTCCAGTGGGGGATCTTTTTCATTGGTAGTCTACTATGCCCAAAAAAGGATAAAAGTATACATAGGAGAGCTTTCCCATCCTCGAGGGGATGAGAGACTTCATTACCATTGGTAGTCCAATCAGGCCAGAAAATGTTAAACCTATACTGGTTGGATGGTCATTCAAATACTTTTATGAGCATGAACGAAACCAAGTTTACTCGGCAATATTTTCTTGTTGAGACCACTGGAAAAGAGCTTAACGACAACCGATGGTGAGATTTTTCGTAAAGTGCAGCCCCTCTACCCAAGAAAGCATAAAAGTATGCAAAGGGGAAGGGTCTTGGCTTGAGTGTGACAAGGAGGTCCTTTTCATGAAATGGTCTACATGGTCCGCAAAAGGAGATAAATGAGACAATGTAGATGCCCTTTCCTATACTTTAGAGAGTGGGAAAGGAAGCAGCTGCGCTTGAAAAACTTTTCATTGTTTTAAGGAGTTAGAAAAGAGCTCAAATGAAACACCAATGTGGTCAGCCGATGGTGGCACATGCGGTGTCCCATGTCGAGATGGTGGACAGAGGTCCAAAGGTCATCCACATAGTATGGACGGAGCAGAAGGCTCTCAAACATACCAATACATGCGTGGGATAGATCGCAGAAGAGACCTGCAAGTCAGTGTGGCAGAGGCATGCAAACCGAGGTGGCTCTCAAACAGAGGTCAAGAGAGCGTGTGTGTGTGTGTTGTGGTGAATGAAATTTACCACATGCGATGTGCGTACAAGTTCAGAGGAATTTATATGATAAATATGTGTAAGAAAAAAAAAATTGTGCATGATGGTCCAAATATCTGCGTCAGGTGCGGTGAATGGAAAAGACAACTATGTGTTAAAAATGCAAAATAAAAGCTAAAATTATAGTCCTTAATGAGCGGCAGACCGAAAAATCATGTGAGTTGTGGTCGGGAAGTGTGATGTAAGTACAGGTCCATGGACACTTGCATCGTCATGTCATGGCTCGTAAATCGAGGTGACTTGTGGGAAATGGTCCTGAAATTTGTTTATTAAACATGAGACGATGGTCTCAGAAATGGAAATTTGAGCCCAGAGGTGTGAGAGGTGTCTTGCACCAGTTCTAGGTGACTTTGGATTAGCAGCTAATGGTGCTGCCCCTGATTTGTGCTGAAAAATGTTGGAAAACAAGAAAGGGAAAAAAAACTACACTATAAGGGACTCATAGTGGTTATATCAGGCATAGACTCTCTTGAGGTGGAGCCCGTTATGCGGCTTCTTCAAGAGTTGAACATCTAAGTCAGTGAAGAGGTATGCCCCCTTGCCAAGATGAAGGTCATTGGCAAGGTGGGATGACAAAATCTGGTCTTTTATGGGAAGAACCGATTCCACACTATGGTTTAAAGGGAATGGGGTAAAACCAAAGGCAGTCTTACAGATCTCCCTGTCATCGCATAAGTGGTGCCGGGATAGATCAGGTGGATCTTCCATAGCCTACGAGGAAAAAGGAAAACTGGTTCTAGATATAATGAAAATGGTATTGGTTGTGGCTTTGGTTTCCTTGCCCCCAGTCTCTGTTGGAGAAAGAGGGGCAGGACTGGAGATGGGAGGATTCTTTGATGGACCTGGAGGTAGGTGCAACATAATATCAATTGGATGGACATGAGTCAACACATCCTAGGGCCTTAGAGGTAGGGTAGGTGGTTCAAGGTACCACACATGATCTCCCAATGTGAAATCCTGTAGATTGTGGGTTTCTAAGATAGACTTACTCATGATCTTGGATGGTGGGAAAAGGAAAAGGAAAAGGATCATGTTGAGTGGGAATGAACCCCAATGTTTCCCTGGTAACTGAGGTTGAAGTTGCAACTGAGGTTGTGGTTGTGGTTGGGGAAACAACGAAAGAGACAGGTCTGATGGACTGTTAGTGATGGTGGAGACAAGAGGGTCTAGAGAACTAGACATCATGTATATGGACACAGTGTCTAACGAAGGAGGTGGTGGGTGAACTTCTTCGATCAAGGTGATCTCAGACTCAAGGGAATGTTGATGGAGTTCAGCGAGAGACATTTGAAATTTGGGCAGGTCTTGGTAATGGTGGGAGTAATGTCCATACAAGCCGCAAAGGGCACAAGCATGGTTTGTCCTCAATGCCTTGTTCCTAGCTATCGGCGCGGTTGGGAGTTCAACCACAAGGATGTTTTCGTTTGTATCCATGACATCTACATGCACATGGATCACTGGGATTTCATGGAAATTCTGAGTTAGATTGCCCTGTTGTTCACAGATGGCACAAGGTGGTACTTGTTGTGGTTCTGTGGTGGCTTTGGCATTCTTTCCCCTGGCCCTTTAAGGTTGGGGCGGTGCAGGTGCAGGTGCAGTGGTTGGCTTGTGCAGACAGTGTGGAGGGTGAGACTCAACCACGATGGGTTGCACCAGGGTTAAAACAACTTGGGGCATTGCTGGTTGAGCTGGTGGATCAAGATACCACACCAGGATTCCCAACGTAAAGTTGGGTATGCTTAAGGTGGCCATGATTGGATTTCTCATGACACCAGGTGGGGGAAAGAGGAAGGGAATCATATGGACTAGGGATGAGCCCACATAACTCCCTGCTGGTTGCATGCGGGGATGAGTTTGTGGTTGCGCCTGTGCATAGTGATGCGGCTACGGATGATGTTGCGGCTGTGGACGGTATTGTGGTTGGGGGTGCGGCTGCGGCTGCGGTTGTTGTTTGGGTGCAGCGGTGCTTGATGAGACCATGCACAAGTCCGTAGTTTGCTTTTGTGTTGGTTGTGGTGACACCAACAGGAAAGGAGCCATCATGGTGGGACCGGTAAACAACCTAGGGCCCACATTCAACGGTGGGGAGGCTGGTGTATTTTCAACCACAATGTTGGTTGCAAGGATGATGTTAGCGTGTGTGGTCACCACTTGTGGCTCAATGGTGGTGATGGTAGGGATAACATTGGCAGGCACTGTTAACCCTTGCGGATCATGATAGGTGAGCTGGTCAACCATCATAATCTTCCCTTCATGGGGGAACATCATGAGACAGAAGACAGTTGATGCAATGGCTCGCATGGCGTACATGTAAATCCTTTCGAGGAGGAGGTTGTAATCTAGTTGAGCATTGACAACTTCGATGTCAATCAATACTATCTTCCTGGCTAACGTGATGGGGACATGGGGGAGGATTCCTTGGGCTTTAGTGGGATGTCCATCATAAGCCCACAGAGTCGTGGAGGACAATTGCAGAATTGGTGATCCAAGCTTCTACCAAACTAAGGTAGACATGACACATGTGGATGCCCCCTCATCCACTATGCATCGGTGCACAACCAAGTTTCAGATGGACATCAAGATTTGGAAGGTGATAGTGGAGGGCATGCGCGGCTCTCTGTTCTCCATGTCAAATGTGATTAACTTGGAGTCGGAGGGGTCTACTGCCCCTAGAGCGGCTAGTAAGGCTTTCCACTGCATTGGGCACATTTTAAGTACCTCAAGAGAGGACATGGCAGTTGGCATTTGGGCCAAATCATCCACAATGCTATAGCTGACTGTAGCTCTACCTGTGGCATTATTGACCACTCTGCATATGGGGGGGCATGGGAATGGGAGTAACTGAAGAGGTAGGTTGACTATCTTAGATGTGGATGTTGCTGATGAGTCAACAGGTTCGGTGGTGGTACCGTACTGATTCCGTCAAGTTTGCAAGTTGACCTCTTCAGTCGTCATGGCTAGCAGGTGATGTACACTTGTTTCAGCCATGGGAGGTGCCCATAGAGTGTTGGGGTTGGGTTGGGGAGGGGGTTCAGCTGCCACCAATCCTTGGACTAGTAGTGGATTTTGAAGCACCATGGGGGGAGGTCCTTATGGTGCCTAGTTGGGTTGGGCTTGATTGGTAGCATTGGTGGCCTATTGGGCCTTGTTTTAAATGGATTGCTTAGCATGAGCCATGAGGGGACACTCAAACATGTAATGCCCATAGACATCATAGAGTGTACATGGTTGGTTTTTGCGCAACGGGGCATTGCGTCTTGGTCGATTTTGGCGTGGGGGGTTTTGGGCTGGTCGATTTGCCGCAGCATTGTTGGGAGGGTTCGGTTGTTGACCACCTCCCTGCGGTTGGTTATTGACTTGGTTGTAGGGTTGGTTGTTTCTAGCTTGCCCTTGTTGATTGTTGGGGGCAGGCTGGTTGGGACGGTTTTGTTGTGTGAACACTTGTCCCAATGGAGTGGGTGGAGCAGGGGCGAGGGTTTGTACAGGTTGTACTAGAGGTGCATAGTAGATTTATGGGGGTGGTGGTGCCACAAATGTGGGAATTTTCCCCACATACTGCTGTGTTGGCCAAGCCATGGTTTGAGCCTGTTGGTGTGGCATAGGTTGTGCATAAGAAGTTGTTGCTCCAGACTGGGACATCATTCTAACATAGTCCAGGGCTTGGTTCTGGTAAGCAACACTAGAAGTGTTGCTTGGTTGTGGTGTAATGGAAGGTGGTGTCGATCTAGGCTATGGTTGTTGGGAGATCGATCCTATGATGTTGTCCGCAGCGTGGGATGCCACGGGTGCATCGCGGTAGGAGGTACTTGGACGGGGAGCATCTGGAATGATGGTATATAGGTATCCAAACTGGACATAGATGAGGTCAAATTGTTGGGCCTTTAGTATGGCCTCTTCTTTAGATTGGGGACATTCATATGCGACGTCCTTTATGATGGGTGGGAGCAAAGTCTTAAGGAACCAATCCAAAAAGATCATGTCATCTAGTTGGATTTTGCATAGACTACAGCATCCCCGCCATTCATGGATATGGTCAGTTATGTGAGTGGTAGTGCTTTGACGGCAGGATAGCAGGATCTCCACCCCCTTGTCATATCTGACAGGGAGTTGGAAATACTATAGGAACATGAAGGCTGAGTTGAAGTTGGGGTACTTGGCTTGTGGCAGCTCAATGTACCATTTGGCTGGAGCACCTGTAAGGGTGCATTGGAATAGCCTCAACCTGATGGAGTTGTATACGATGCTATTGGATGAGTACCATAGATGGAATGTCATTATGTGGTTTTGGGGACATTCCCCGACTTTGCCTTCAAACTTGGGGATGTCTGATGGAAGCTTAGTTAGCATAGGTGGCCAAAAAGCTTGGTGGCGAATGGGGTCATTCGTTAATCTATCCAAATCAAGCAAGTTGAGATGAGCCATGAAAGGAAGATTCGACCCCAATTTGATGTGGGATGGGGCTGCGATGGTGGTGGGGTTTGCAGGTGCATAGTGCATCTACACGGTTGGGGGTTCTTGCGGTGGAACCATTGCGGATGGGCCAATGTCCCCAAGTGTTGTAGATGGGATGGTGTGAGTGGTGGGGTTATTGACCCCATGTATGATAGTAGGGGAAATGTGAGTAGACATTCCATTTCCCCCCTGCATGGTAGGAGGGGCAGTGTGTGTGGAGGGGCCACTGCCCCCATGTGCCGTAAGTGGGTCAGCTTGGCTGGTCACTATAGGTTGTGGTAGCTGATTAATGATAGTCTGCATGACTATGTTTGGGCCACTTGCCAAGTTGTGGGTGACAGGTTGTAATGTGGACATGGGTCCACTGTTGGAGTAGGGTTCCGCAGCTACAGGAAAAGCTACTATATTGGCACAAGAAAGTCAAAAGAAACAGTACCTAAAGCAGCTGAGAAGAGAGAGCTCAACCACTACACTTAAGGCAGCGGTGAATACAGGAGGGCTCAGCTACCCTCATAAAGGAAAAGGAGCAATGAGCCGAGGTATTGAAGACAAAGGACAGAAGGGGAGCGACCGAGTAAGCGGCGCCCATACCCACGATCAGCGCCGAGAAGCGTGGAATACTGCAGAGAGATGCAGTATGACTAGTAAGCGATAGTTCAAAGTACAGATAGGCTGACTGTCACAGTTAGGGTTTTTGGGTTACTGTTGGGATAGGCCCACAGTTTTGTATTAGGGTGAGACCTTCGGGCCACCTATTTAAGAATGTATTTTGTATTATGAAGGGTTAGCTAGTTAGTTGGAGAGTAGATAGAGATTCAGCTAGTTGGTCAGTTAGCTATTCCTTGAGTCAAGCTCTGGTTCTGTTATTCAGTCTGTATTATCTTGCTGTAACCAGTAGATGACTCCCTGAGTATGAATGTAACAATCCATAGGGATTAAGAGAGAGAGAAAGGATATATTGAAAGAAGAAAGCAAAAGAGAAAGAGAAGAGATCTAAGAGAGAAGGGATCCAGCAGAGAACGTGGATTTTCCCAGAATATCTCAAGTTGCATAATAGGTTGCAGCGGAACTGTGTTTACTCTCTCAAGATATAATATAAAAACCAGTTTCTATGGACATAGCTTCCTCCCTGGAAGTGAACCATGTAAAATCTGTGTGTTGTGCGACTGTTGGATGTTATTGTGTTTACTTATTTGTTGTTTGTTACCTATTACATGAGCTTAGCTAACAGTTAATGAATGTGTGTATGCTATCCTTTAGTCTACAATAACCTAGAGGATCAAATGTGAGTTGGATGTGTTAAGTATTATGCATATAAGTTATCAGTGTTTTAATCACACAGTAACAGTGACAATGTTAAGTAATTCCTGTATAAACGTTTCAGCAAGTCGAGCATGATTAATATTAAGTATGTTAAACTGTAGAAGCTTAAGTGAGGCTGTTTAACGCATTAAGGAAGGATAACTGAGCTAGTATAAGCAGAAGGAAAGCCGTTAGACCTTGAGAGTTGGAGAGTCCTATTAATTCTTACCATAGAAGCTATCGCAGCGCAGAAAGGCGATACCGCACTGCCGAAGGAGCCGTGGTGTGGGATATCGTAGGTAAAGAGTCAAGTAGAAGAGATAGTTTGTGCATCGTCGGAGAAGATATGATGCAATAAGAGTCCATCTCATAGTAGAGTCTGCGTGGAAGACAGATACAGCATTATAAAGAGACTCAAATGGTTAACCAGAATCAAGACAAACCTAGGATGCTACAGAACCTGGTTGAGGACACTTGAGTCTTCAGCCACCCATATAGGATCACTTCGGGTGAGACTTCAGGCCGTTCTGCGGTCTGTTGCAGAAAGGGCCAGTGAGCTAGGGGTTTTGTTGGTACATTACAGTAAACCCGGGTCTACCCAGAGAAAACCAACAAGATGTGAAAAAGACATGGTCGGAGCTAGACGAGCTCCCAGCTAAACTGGAATTGCAGCAAAGCATCCAGAACATAGAGAAGGCCACAACAACAATGAAGGAAGAAGTCAAGAGCTTAGGAGCTCTTGCAAAGATGAAGAGGACAACAGAGATGAACCGGTTGCAACAGGAAGCAAAACAGTTAAGAGAAAAATAGATACAATTTAATAATCTACTTCAGCCATATCAGGAACAAATCACAGAGCTGGTCGATGCGGTTGAGCAGAGGGTCAAGGAGTTCACTACAAGAAAAAGTGAAATTGATGGTACAAAAAATTCCATCATTAGTCAAGCTATGCTCGAATCGGCACAAGACTTTATCGAAGCTATGGAAAAAGAAGTCGTAGGACTTCGAGAAATATTTACAAGGACATCGTAGGAAGCCAAGTAGAAGCTACAGCAAGAGAAGCCAGTTGTTAGTGGCTCAGGGACGAGCCACAAGTAAGTGTTAGGGGACTGTTGGAGTAGGGTCCCGTACCGATAGAAAAAGTTGCTATATCGGGACAAGAAATTCAAAAGAAATAGTACCTGAAGTAGCTGAGAGGAGAGAGCTCAACCATTGCACTTAAGGTAGCGGCCAAGAAGAGAGAGCTCAACCACTGCACTTAAGGTAGTGGAGAAGACAGGAGGTCTTAGCTACCCTCATAAAGGAAAAGGAGCAACTGGTTGAGGTATTGAAGACAAAGGACAGAAGGGGATCGACTAAGGAAGCGGCGCCCATACCCACGATCAGCACCGGGAAGCATGGAAGACTGCAGAGAGCTGCAGTATGACCAATAAGTGGTAGTTCAAAGTACATATAGGCTGACTGTCACAGTTAGGGTTTTTGGGTTACTATTGGGATAGGCCCACAGTTTTGTATCAGGGTGAGACCTTCATGCCACCTATTTAAGAATGTATTTTGTATTATGAAGGGTTAGCTAGTTAGTTGGAGAGTAGATAGAGATTCAACTAGTTGGTCAGTTAGCTATTCCTTGAGTCGAGCTCTGGTTCCACTATTCATTCTGTATTATCTTACTGTAACCAGTAGCTGACTCCCTGAGTATGAATGTAACAATCCACAGGGATTGAGAGGGAGAGAGAGGATATATTGTAAGAAGAAAGCAGAAGAGAAAGAGAACAGATCTAAGAGAGAAGGGCTCCAGCTGAGAACGTGGAGTTTCCCAGAAGATCTCGAGTTGCATAATAGGTTGCATCGGAACTGTGTTTACTCTCTCAAGATATAATATAAAAACCAGTTCCTGTGGATGTAGCTTCCTCCTTGGAAGTGAACCATGTAAAATCTGTGTGTTGTGCAACTATTGCATGCTATTGTGTTTACTTATTTGTTGTTTGTTACCTGTTACATGAGCTTAGCTAATAGTTGATGAATGTGTGCATGCTATCCTTCAGTCTACAGTAACCTAGAGGATCAAATGTGAGTTGGATGTGTTAAGTATTCTGCATATAATTTATCAGTGTTTTATTCACATAGTAACAGTGACAGTGTTAAGTAATACCTGTATAAACATTTCAGCAAGTCGAGCATGATTGATATTAAGTATGTTAAACTGTAGAAGCTTAAGTGAGGTTGTTTAACGCATTAAGGAAGGATAACTGAGCTAGTATAAGCAGAAGGAAAGCTGTTAGACCTTCATAGTTGGAGAGTCCTATTAAGTCTTACCATAGAAGATATCACGGCACAGAAAGGTGATATCGCACTGCCAGAGGAGCCACGGTGTGGGATATCGTAGGTAAAGAGTCAAGTAGAAGAGACAGTTTGCACATTGTTGGAGAAGCCATGATGCGATAAGATTCCGTCTCATAGTAGAGACTGCATGGAAGACAGATACAGTGTTATAAAGAAACTCAACTAGTTAACCAGAATCAAGAGAAACCTAGAATGCTACAGAACCTGGTTGAGGACACCTGAGTCTTCAGCCACCCCATATAGGATCACTTTAGGTGAGACTTCAGGCCATTTTGTGGTCTGTCGCTGAAAGGACCAGTGAGCTAGGGGTTTTTTGGTACATTACAGTAAACCTAGGTCTGCCCAAAGAAAACCAACATCGACTTGCTAAGGTTAAGCTGAAAAATGGATCCGGGTTTGCACTAGCTATGGGGCTTGATGGAGGTCCGGTTCAGACTGATATGGGTCTGAGTCAGAATCAGAGGCTGTGTGGCCCTCTGATGGTGTGGGATATCGCTGAGAACGGCTTCGACGGTGTTGATTGAGTTTTTCGAATGGTGGTGGTTCACCTCTTAGGCATGAGGAAGAGCATGGAGGATCAATTATGCTTGATTTTATGTGTGAAACTGGTGATAATGAGATTTGGACCCCAGTTTCAGTGGCTTCTTATTGGCTGTAGGTGGTCACTCAGCCACCAAGATTGCTGGAAGACAACGCTTGGCTTGTTCCTCACAGGTGCTTCTACTCAATCGGAAGGGTTCATTGCCCGTTTTGCTTGGAAATTCCTCTCAGCGAACAGCTACTTTGGGGTTCATATGGTACTCCTCACAACGATTTTCTAGGCAAAGCCCAAGTACTTCCCACAGTTGAATCAATCAAGGACTTATGTCCTCAAAGACTACAGAGTTGTTTGAACTTAGTGTAAATTAGTAAATTTTAAGGTGTACTCAGCGTCATGAACTCAGTTGGGTTACTTAGTTGGTATGGTGTATTTGTTTGCTTTTTTTTTCTGGTATTTGGTTGCTGCAATATGGTTTATGAATTCATCATGGTAGAGTTCATGTCATTGTGGTTGTGTATGCAAGCATAAATAAATAGAAATTGTGAACAAGTACAATGATTAACCCTGAACGTTTGCTGGCCTAACTAGATGTCTACCTCACAGTGATATTCCTCTTCAACCAAGAGAAGGTGCTGGCCTCTCAACACAATGGGACTAAGCCCATCCGTAGATCCTCAGGTCACTTCCTGGATGCTAGGTTGGTTAACAGGGAGGATTCTTAGCACCGTGAGAAGCCCTCCTTCTCTACCCCCTCTACCTTCTAGGTCACCCGGTTTTAATGGTTTTGGAACAATATCATGGAGTGTCTAGATCTATACGAGCTTGCCCTTCATCGTATCTCAGAATACCCCATAGGGTGATGACTGGGTAGAGGAGGAAAGGGGAAGCAATATGGTTGATTTTAAGTTAATTTTAGTTAGAATAGGTTCATTTTATTAAGCCATAATGATTTACTTAACATTTACACATTGTTCATGAAATAATTTGCAGAAAATAAAAGCAAAAACTGAAAATGACTTGCAATGGTGGACAGAGGCGGCTGGACCACACTAACAGTCCTATGAAACTAAAAATTACTCTCTATTAATCTTAAATTAAAGTTGTGTTTGACAGGCTGCACATTTCTGACCAAATCTAGCGAGGGGGCCACGAGATTTTTCCAGAAATGAGCGAGGGGGTCACATAGAATGTAGAAACAGCCACAACCTGAGTTTCTGGGATGAACTCACACTTATCAAGGGATTAAGTGCACCCTGGGCACACCTTTTCCCATTAAGTGTGCCCCAGTCTCACCTTTTGCCCTGATATGAGTGCCCTGCTCCGGAATGGGTTTTTTTTTTGGTGAGACAGAGTCAGATATGGCCGACAGTAACTGGTACTGGGGTCAATATAACTCAGTTCTTCCTATCAGAGGTTTTCATAGTAACTAAAACAGGAAATAAATAGGATTTAAGACAGATTTAACATGAAATTTCTGAAAAACTAGGGCAAAAATTTTAAAAACTTGAAAATAAAAAGTTTGGCCCAGGGATCCTGTGGGATCGACCTGGTATGGTCGATGGTTCTGTAGCATGGATTTCTCCCTACTACATGAGAAGGAATAACTCCCTTATTCCTATAGGGCATAAGGGTAGGTTTCTACTAATGGTGAATGCAGAAAATGAAACAGAAATAACAAAAGCAGAACAGTAAACTAATATAAGAACTAAGAACAGAAAACTAAAGCTAAGCTAAACTATAAGCTAAGAACAGAACAAATAGAAGGATATGAATCACTGGTGAACCACTCTACAGAAAATGGGTTAGGGTTCTGCCTCCTTAAAACCTGCAAATAAACCTAAGCTACAATGGAAAACCTACAAATGGAGATAAGGGTTAGAAAGCAAAGCATATTAAGAAGCAAAGAAATAAACATAAAATCACAAATATACCTTCTCTAGTGGGAATGGGCCACCATGCCCTAGCTCATGGGATCACCTCTCTTGGTTTGGGAGCAATGGCTCAAGGGGAATGGAAATGAACGAGAGGGAGTGTGGGTGGTTTGAGAGGCAAAGGTCTCAAAGCATCCATGGGCAACATAACAATAGGCAATGGGAGAAGTGTTTTGAGAGTTACCCCCCACCCTCCTTTTATATCTTTTCCAAGGGTTTTTAGGGTTTTAAGCCCTTGGTCATGGTTTTAGCCCCTTTTTTGGGCCTTTAGCCCCTTCCACCCTAACTTTAGCCCCTTTTTTAGGGCTTTAGCTCCTAGGGGGCTATTTTGGGGTTTTTAGCCCTTTTTCTTCATCCTTAGGCTATTTTGGAGGTGTGGGGGTCTAATGGAAGGTCTAATGGAGTGATATGAGAGTTGTGAGATGGTGCCCTTGGGTGGTGTAGGCCATTGAGAGCTAAGTGGGGGGATTTTTGGGTTAACGCTCCTCTTCCAATACCAAGAAAGCAAAAAGGAACTTGGACTTCAGTGAGAAGGGTCAGAAGGTAGAAGCACACCATGAGAATATCTTAAATCTACCCTATTCAGACTATGAGGAAGAGAAATAATAGGATGTATCCCTAGATCTACAAATTGTACTAGTGTCTGAAGCATTACCATCCCCCACAACACAAGAGCAAGAGGAACCAACAAAGAAGGCTTCCTCCAACAAGCTTAAAAGTCAAAAGATCAATTAGCTACTGAGGAAGATTTATGAAATGGAGGTCTTGGAAAGAGAACTAAAGAGAAATAATGAGACATTGACCAGCAGGAATAAGCTACTACACAAGTCCTACCTAGATTAGAGAGAAAGATACATTTTCTTGAAAAGGCTGAACACAAGGTACCTGAAAGACAATACTAGATTATACAGGATGGTTAGGCTCCAAGGCTGCAGCTGAGGGAAACCAAAGAAAACCCTAGCAGCCACCCTACCTTAGAAACCATATCTAAAGCAATAGTTAGTCTCCAGCCTCCTGAAGCTAGCCAAGGCGCTATTAACACTCCTAGAGCAAAGCCTGCAGAAGTGGAAAGCTAAGCAAACAGGCCTGATAAGACATTTTTGAGAAAAAACAAATATTTTTTGTAAACAGGGCTTTCGATGGCTTAGGTGGATGCTGGGGTAGTTCATTAGCCACTGAAAGCACCACTTTCAGCAGCTAACGGTTCCTATAGACTGGCCTCTTGACCACCGAAAGCGGACAGAGGCTTAAAAACAACTTTTGGCATATAGGACTGGTTTTAGGCAACTACAGATGGCTTAGGGATGTGATCTAGAGATGAAAGACACTGAGGAAAGTATCAGAAAGGGGTCTTTTTAAGATCTACTATTACATAACAGCACAAAAAGGCCACCAACCCTAGTTGTCAAGAGAAATCAATGGCTTAAATGGCAGAGGGCCAGTAGCAGTAATCATCAGCAATTACTTCAGTTATCTAGGAGTTCATTCAGTAGAATGATTCTTCAATTTAGTTAAGACAAGTAGTTAATTAGGGTTTTAAACCCTAATTTGCAAAAACTATTACTTTTTTTTATTTTTGTAAAAAACAGATCCATGTTTTTAGGATCTGTATATTTTGTAAAAGGCTATAAAGCCTAAGATTGATTTTATAAAAAAGGTTCGACTTTAGGGACTTATATACCTATACTATTGTCAATTTCTCATTGTGCTCATGACTTAAATAATCTCTTTGGTTGTTATTTTTGTTTAGGTTCCATTTCTGTCTTCTTTTTGTTTATGCTTGAATATGTATTTAGGTTATGTTCAAGTTTATTTATCACTGATAGCTGTCAACCTATTAGAATGTAGATTGATTTGAATTATAAACACCATCCTTATCATGATTTAGCCATTTATATGCATCTTCTTTGTATGTAAATCTATCAACCTGATGAGTTCTTCATCCCTGTACCTTATTGTCAACCTCTGAACAGTGGTAACTAAAGCCTTGTACTTGACTTAGTTCATGCATGTATTGAGAGTGGAAGGTTATATAGGTCACCTGACTTGACCCATATTAGAAAACCCTAAAAACATTGCAAGTTACCAGGCATCCTCAAGCTACAACCTAGAGGAGTTTTCTGGAGTGATAACACAACTACCACTGTTCAGAGGATTGCTAATAGGGTGAAAAGATGGAGAACTTACTATGCTGGAAGATTCATATATAAAACAATTACATATAAATGGCTAATCATAATAAGGAAAGTACTTGCAATTAAACTCATCAAAATATAGATAGGATGACAACTATCAGACATTAGATAACATGAATAAACCTAAATCAGACATTCAAGCACAAGCACAGAGTAGAAAAGATATGGAAGTTGAACACATGATAGTAAAAGAGCTTATATTAGGTCATGAATAATATGAGAAGATTGATAATAATAATGGTCTAAAGGTCCCCGAAGTTGAACCCTTACTTCAAAATAACTCTTAGGCTTTATAGCCTTACAAAAATATTCAGATCCTAAAAAATTGGATCATATTTACTAAAAATAGATAAAATAAATGTTTTTTGCAAAATTAGGTCAAAAAACCCTAATTTAAGTAATAGTCTATCTAACTCTAACACTTGTTCACTCATTGAACTCTTCGATGACTACAGTGAGAAATGAAGTATAGCTGTAACATGTCATCTGATAGATAAGCCACTGTTGGTAAAAAATGGGTAGGGTTTGTGACCCTGTTCTCCTTGATTGTATCCTCAAAACTGGAACAAACTTCCCCCAATGTTGCTTTTCAGCAAATTTCAGCTTTATATTTCATCCTTGAGATAGTTGTATTTGCAAAAACTGCTTATGTGTGCCAAAATATCGTTTTTCACCCTTTTTTTCTTTCGGTGGTTAAGGAAGCTGAATCCTGGGTCTGTTAGCTACCAAAAGCTTTGCTTTTGGTGGCTAATGAAAAGCTGATGCATTCGCTTAAGCCACTGAAAGCTCTGTTTTCTACAAAAAAAATATATTAGCCTTTAATCAGCTTTTTACACTTCACACCTAATTCTTTGGTACTCCTTCACCTTACATGGGGTTGGACAAAACATCAACGTCATGAGCTACCACAGGATCTTGCAAGCTTGTTGCTGCCTCTGCTAGGGTTTCTATTGCAAGATGAGCTTGAGGGATAGGGTTTGAGTTTTTCTCCTGTAACCTCATCAGCTTGATCATTCTGTAAAGTGTGGTGTTGTCCCTCATTAGCCTCAGATTCCTTATTTTCAGTAGGACATACATCCCTCTCATTTCTAGTAGAGAATTGTGTAACTTAGCATTATGCTTGGTTAATGTGGCATTATTTCTTTTTACCTCTCTGTCTAAGATCTCCATTTCATGTATTTGACCTAATAGCTGGTTGATCCTCTGAGACCTAGGTATGCTTGAGGAAGTCTCTGCTATTTGTTCATCCTTCCCTTCCCTTGGTGTTGGTGAAGGAAACTCTTCATTTTCTGCTGCAACCCAGTGATAATTGCAAGATATCCAGCCTAGTAATCATTTTCGACTAGAACTTGATGCTTTGTAGAGGTTTTACTGTGGTCGTGGGACAGATGGAAGGCAAATTAGGGTTTTGGTTTCCATCAATCATTTCAGATCCATAATGATCTATTGGCAACCAATTTATGATTTACTGTAGTCCCCTGATCTTTTCGGTTGTTTAGAGAATCTATGGTTTAATTTGCAAGCTACCAACAGTTGGGCCTTTCGATGGCTAATGAACCGTTGGTCCGTTCTCCTAAGCCACCAAAATTATCCTTTCTAGAACTTATTTAAAATGAAGTTAATGCACTTTTGGTGGTTTAATGTCTTCTTGGACCTGTTGCTAAGCTACTGAAACCAAGACTTTTTGGTGGCTAATGAACTATTGGAAAGTTCACCTAATCCACCAAAAGTTCCCTTTCCAAACTTTATAAAAACGTGATCAACAGGCTTTCGGTGGTTAATGTGGTCCTAAGCCAAAACTATTAGCTACCGAAAGTCAAGATTTTCGGTGGCTAATGAACTATTGGAAATTTTTCCTAAGCCACTGAAAGCTAAAACTTTCAAATTTATTGAAAAACATAACACCATATATTCCAATTTTGTTAGTTACCCAAACATATTTCATAATATGATCTAAAATCTTCATCACTATCAAAAAATAAATTGTCTGAGTGGACTTACTGAAAATTGTTTTATTTAGGAGATAACATTTGGCTCCTACTCGGGGATGGGAACCTCCTTTTGAGGTCCCAAGAACCCCAGGACAAATGCCTTTCCTAAAAAACAAAGATTAAAGCTATCTTCTAGTGTTCCATTTGGCATGGAGTCATTTGCATGTTATAACTGATTCCCTGCAACCTACCTATAGCTCGCTTTGCTTATTCATGAAAACCACTGAAAATGACGTAGTTGCTCATATTAAGAGCTTATTTTCCTACCTATTCCTACTATTAATTCTAATCAGTAGAGCCTTCTTATCAAGTGACATCATGCTTCCAATGAAACCATGTCAGAAACTGATCTGCTGAACTTATCCTTGATATTGACCTGAAAAATAAATCAAACCATATCATGTAGCAATATAGTTTCAGAGGGTGACAGAACCATATATCATCTGACAAAAATATTTTGATATCTATGTTGCTCATAAGTTCTAGATAGTCAACAACAGGGTCATAAAAGCCAATAGGAAATTCCTTTTTATGTTGTTGATCATTTCTTTCACTGATGTCAATGTTGAATGTGGACTGCTCAACCTTTGTAGGATCAAAATGCAAGCTCAACAGCTGAGATGAACCTTCTTGTTCTCTTATGATCAGATCTTGATCATCAATCATTAAAATTTCCTTTTGAGAATAGTGCTTACAATAGGATGATAAAACGGGGTTTACATCATATGAATAAATATCAATTGAAAACATATAATTTCCTATACAATCATCAGTTATCATAGGCTCATCCTGGTTTGGAAACTAATCATAAAATCCAGATTCATACCTGTCTTGGGAGTACTTTGCAAACATTGAAGAATATGATTCTAAATCTGAAAGGAGCTCACATGCTTGCTATTGTTCCAAATATGCTTCAGACTCATAATCTTCCTGTTCAAAATCTGAATCATACTGATGTTTATCTGGCTCAGGTAGATGATGGTTTTCAAAACCAAACTGCTCTGGGATTCTCCTTGAAGCACAAATGTTTTCCTCCACCTCTAAAGCATCTTCAAACAGAATGCTTAATGATGAAGATTTCCTTTCTAGCAGAAGAAGGGCAAGTTTTGAATGTAGTCCCATCAAATAATATATCATGGCAGCTGTCTCTGTGGGCTGGATCTCCAAAGGTATATCATGATAAATCTTGTAGAATCTTCAATTGAAGATAGGAAAAGTTTCATCTTCCTCTCTCCTCAAAGCATAGAAATCAGTGACATACAAATCAAGAGATTTGTTGTCACCCCAATGCTTCAAAAAGGCATCAGTGAATTCTATCCAAGAGCCAATGGATTCAGCTCTTAAACTCTTGAACCATATAGCAACATCTCTAATCAATGATTTAGAGAAAAATATCATGATTACATCCTCATGAACAATCTGAAAACAGTCAATAAAATATTTGAAAGATTCCAGGTGCCTTTCAGCTGAAGCTTGATTCTCTCCAGAAAACCAAGGGAGATGTTCATAACAATCAAGAGGATAAGGATGAAGACGAGAGGGCGGTTTTAATGGCTTAAACATCTTCATCCTAAGTTTGATTTGAAAGGTTGTGGGCTAATCACGAGGGATAACAATCTGCTGATAAGGTTCAAAGGATATGGCAACGATTGTTGAGCTCTACATAGGTTTTGAATCAATTTTGGTTTCTTCAAGGTTACATGGTTGATTGGATTTAGCAGGAATTTGAATACATAGGTCATTTTTATAGATGAGTTATGGCACAAAGACTAACTCAAATTCTACAATACAAGCAGGCTACAAATATTATTCTAAAGATGGATTTATAAAAGATGGCTGATAATCTTCACAATATATAAAACATAGGATAATTCTTTTAACATGTGAGGGAAAAGTAAAGGAGCTGATAAAAAATAATAGCAGTTCATAAAGTAAACTAATGAACTGGTACCTGGATTTTGAATTCAGCCTCTTCATCTTTTATCAACTGAGTCCTCCCAGTGGATATTTATTAAATTCAGATGGATCAAGGAAATAGAAGTCTTTGTAAATATGCCTTAGTAGGGATAGGTTTTCTTCTCCATCTATAAACAAATCTGATCTAGATGTCCTTGCTGCCCTGGAAGTTGGCCTTTGTAAATCTCTTCCTCTTTTGATGATCTTCTCTGGGTCTGCAACAGGTGTTGCTGATGGCCTCTCTTGATTTTCTCTAGTATGAGCCCTTATTGGAGCCACAGTTATTCAATGGAGTCACCAGGGATGAGATCTTCACAAGTGACAGTGCTTGAAGACTCCTCAACCCTAAAATTTTCTGATTTACTTATAAACTTCTAAGAACTAGATGCTTCAGCATAAGAAGATTGAAATGGATTTCTATTTGATATAACAGTAGAAATACTCTGGAAATACCTGATGTATCTCCACTTGCAGCTCTGGAGGTCTCTCTTATAGCAAAAGAGCTTATATTAGGTCATGAATAATATGAGAAGCTTGATAATAATAATGGTATAAAGGTCCCCGAAGTCAAACCCTTGCTTCAAAATAAGTCTTAGGCTTTATATCCTTTACAAAAATATTCAGATCCTGAAAAATTGGATCTGATTTACTAAAAATAGATAAAATAAATGTTTTTTGCAAAATTAGGTAAAAAAACACTAATTTAAGTAATAGTCTATCTAACTCTAACACTTGTTCACTCATTGAACTCTTTGATGACTGCAGTGAGCACTGAAGTATAGTTGTAACCTATCATCCGATAGATAAGCCACTGTTGGTAAACATAGGTAGGGTTTGTGACCCTTTTCTCCTTGATTGTATCCTCAAAACTGGAACAGACTTCCCCCGATGGCACTTTTCAACAAATTTCAGCTTTATATTTCATCCCTGAGATAGTTGTATTCTCCAAAACTAGTTCTATGTGCCAAAATATAGCTCTACACCCTTTTTTGCTTTTGATGGTTAAGGAAGCCGAATCCTGGGTCTGTTAGCTGTCGAAAGCTTTGCTTTCGGTGGCTAATGAAAAGCTGTTGCATTCGCCTAAGTCACCGAAAGCTTTGTTGTCTGCAAAAAAATTATATTAGCCTTTAATCAGCCTTTTACACTTAACACTTGATTCTCTGGTACTCCTTCACCTTGCATGGGGTTTGACAAAACAACAACCTCAAGAGATACCACAAGATCTTGCAAGCTTGCTACTACCTCTGCTAGGGTTTCTAGTGCAAGATGAGCTTGAGGGATAGGGTTTGAGTTTTTATCCTGTAACCTCATCAGCCTGATCATTCTGTAAAGTCTGTTGTTGTCCCTCATTAGTCTTAGATTCCTTCTTTTCAGTAGGAGATACATATCTCTCATTTCTAGTAGAGAATTGTGTAACTTATCAATATTCTTGGTTAATGTGGCATTATTTCTTTTTACCTCTCTGTCTAAGATCTCCATTTCATGTATTTTCCCTAATAGCTGGTTGATCCTCTAAGACCTAGGTCTACTTGAGAAAGTCTCTACTATTTATTCATCCTTCCCTTTCCTTGGTGTTGGTGAAGGAAACTCTTCATTTTCTATTGTAACCTGCCCTGTTAGGTCAACTTTTGCCCTAAAAAATTTGGCCAGACTGCTGAAAACTAGGGTTTATAGATGGATTTGGTCCTTCAAACATGTGACACCTGTGTATAAACCAAAAGAGGTTTTTGTATATTGTTTTGCTGTGAGAAAAACCTCTCTTGGGTTTTTTAAAATAATTTTCATTTTCTCGAGATCCATATTTCAAGAACATGTTTGAAAACAGGGAAATTCTGAAATCCAAAAACTAGGTCTCAAAGATGGATTTGAGTATCCCAATAGGAAATACCTGTAGGAAAACTGAGAAAGGTTATTGTTCTTTGACATGTTAGGAACAACAATTTCCAATATTTTTGCAAAATTATTCTCCAGTGGCTTAGAATCATTATTTTAAAATGATGAATTTTCATAGTAAAACACCAATTTTGGTGGCTTGGAGTGCCGTGAAATTTCAGCCTTAGCTCCCGAAAGTCCGCTTTTGGTGGCTTAGAGACCATTTTGAAACCACGCTTGCAAAATTGAAATTCAAACCCTAGGGAAGGATACTACAATGCTGGATCCAGAGAGGGCTTGGCTTAGTGAGAATGCATGCAGTAAATGTGGAACGAATTGAGGAGAGGGTGTTGATTTTGAGGGATTAACCACTCAATTGGTACTTGAGTAAGATGATGGTGGATTCTGGTGATAACTACAAGATAGCCATCCTAGTAATCATTTCTAACTGGAACTTGATGCTTCGTAGAGGTTTTACTGCGGTCATGGGACAAATAGAGGGAAGATTAGGGTTTTGATTTCCATCAATCATTTCAGATTCACAATGACCTGTTGGCCACCAATTTATGATTTACTGTAGTCGCTCGGTCTTTTCGGTGGTTTAGAGAATCTAGGGTTTAATTCACAACTTGCCAAAATCTGGGCCTTTCGGTGGCTAATGAACCATTGGTCCATTCGCCAAAGCCACCAAAAGTATCCTTTACAGAACTTATTTAAACCAAAGTTAATGCACTTTTGGTGGTTTAATGTCTTCTTGGACCCATTGCTAAGCTACTGAAACCAAGACTTTTGGTGGCTAATGAACTATTGGAAATTTCACCTAAGCCACCGAAAGTTCCCCTTCCAAACTTTATAAAAACATGATCAACAAGATTTTGGTGGTTAACATGGTCCTAAGCCAAAACTGTTAGCTGCCAAAAGTCAGGATTTTCGGTGGTTAACATGGTTCTGAGCCGAAACTGTTAGCTGCTGAAAGCAAGGATTTTTGGTGGCTAATGAACTGTTGGAAAGTTCACCTAAGCCACCGAAAGCTAAAACTTTCAAATTTATTGAAAAAATAACACCATATATTCCAATTTTGTTAGTTACCCAAACATCTTTCATAATATGATCTAAAATATTCATCACTATCAAAAAATAAATTGTCTGAGTGGACTTATTGAAAATTGTTTTATTTAGGAGATAACATTCCTAGTCAAGATGTTGAACCTGCAATAGCAATATGGAAGGATTGAAATCGATCTACAAAGGCTCTGATACCATGTGGAAATTGAACCGAAGAGATAGAACAATTACACTCACAAAATTGCTAATTAAACATGCAAAATTAACACCAAAGGAGACTGAAATTGGAGCATAACACTAATCTGTATTGAGTAAGTGTACAATAGCTAACCTTATGAAGTAATAGGCTTCTGTAATATATAATTACATGAGAGATTCAAAAGCATAAATATTCCATTCGAAATAGTAAAAAAGCAGGCTTACCAAAACTAGTCAAATCCCCCATAGGTGCATAAAGCAATTTCCAAATCTAGGTAGATGCTCACGAATTGGCTAAGTCAAGTGGGAAAGATAAAGAGGGATGGAAATACAACTCATACATTCTTTTATTTGCAAAAAAGGAGGAGGATGATGTGTGAAAAAAACAAGGCAGTTACCAATAGTCTAGCTTTCCCTTTGCCTCAAATCATAAATAAAACAAGGCAGCTTTACAGAAAGAGTAGATATGCACTTTGGTGAATCTGGAATAAAGAAGACATGCTAAAATGGGTTTCCAGGATGTTTCCCAAGTGCTCCATGACTCAATTTTATCCTGTGTTGACTTCTAGGACATGTAGAAGGAAACTAGCATAGAGTGGAATTAGGAAACTAGGTAATAAGACAAAAATGATTAAATTAATGTCTAAGGTAGGTGACTATGGGTTGATTATTATAACATGATTAAAGAGGCCATAGAGGTGGAGGTAAAAGTGACTGCTGCAAGAAAGAAGAAAACAAATGAAGGAGAATGGAGAAGGGAGGAAGGAGAGCGGAGAAGAGAGGAGGGAGAATGGAGAAGAGATGGGGGATAATGGAGAAGAAATTAGGATAAAGAGGAGAGAGAAGTAAAGATAAAGAACCTAAAAATTCCTCTACCTCTAGCTCACAAGAGGCCATAATAGACATGATGCTGATAACCATGGAAAGGATGATGGAGAGACTCTTTGTGGATGGTAGGCCACCTCCTAGGGAAAATCCATAGTAGCGGAAAAGGAATCAGAATGCTAGAATGCCACAAATTCTCTATAAGAAGCAAAGAGATGAGCGAAACCCTCTTGATCCACCTGTTAGGCTTGCATTTCAAGAAAATTATGTGGATCAGGATGGTGAAAATGAAGCCGAAGATGAAATAAATTAGTTGGACATTGACTCTCCCACCACCTTTTTGACCAAATAAGAGCACGATAGTGCTTTCCTTAAAATGGGAGAGATGCCCCCAGACGAGACAAAAGATGTCAGGAGAGGATATAAACTTGTTGTATTGGATGTGTAGAGACAGATTAGCCTGAGAAGCAGAGATGTCCCTGTCATGAAAAATAAATGCGCAGGAAACAAGGCCTCTACCAGCAAGCCTAAGGGTGACACACCCTCCAAGGAGGGCTCCAAAAATGTGCTATATCCCAAAGGGAAAGAAATAAGAGAAGATAATCCAAGAAGTTTTGATCAGGGACAAACTTCTCTCATCCTGGAGGCCAAAATCACCAAGATTAAGATCTATATCCCTCTCACTAGATTATTGAAAAACTCCGAATATCATTCCAAAATTACCATAGCGTTGAAGCCCCCAAGGGAAATCTCTATTGTATCATACTCCTTGAATCTTCAATATGACAAGCCGACCATCCTATTTGGGCCCCATGCAGATGAACCTTCTAATGAATAATTCCCCCCTTTCTATTTTAGTCTAAACATCCATAATGCCATCCTACACAACACCATGCTTGATTCAGGAGCCTCTCACAATCTGATGCCCAGGAGAATCATGGATGAACTGGGATTGGAGGTGACTAGACCATACAAACACCTCTTATCTTTTGATTCTAATAAATTCAAGTTCCTGGGCTTGATCAAATAATCAATCATATCTTTATCCTAGATCCTTGCCAAAACCCCTATCATGGATGTGGTTGTGGAGGACATCCCTCCGAAGTTTGGAATGTTGTTGTCAAGGTATTGGGAAGCCAAACTCAAAGGTTCCCTCCAAATGGACATGTCATACGCCACTATCCCAGTCTTTGGGGTATAGAGAAGGATCTTCATAGAGAAAAAGTTGGCATACATGGTGACCAACGTAGAGAGGCCACACAATCACCCCGTATATTCATTGGACACAGAAATGGGCTCCGCTATTTTCTCCACAGAAGGCAGCGAAGATGATTCTAGTTCACAGAATGCTGCCTTTGTTCCAACTCAGGAAGAACTAGAGGGAGTGTGGGATGTGATCTCTCATGGGGTATCATGAAGAGAAGGGGTAGGAGCTATAGTGTGGGTGAGACCCCCAGGAGGGAGAGATTTGAATTAATCTTATAAGCTTTCCTTCAACTGCACAAAAAATGAGGCAGAGTATGAGGCTATGGTGTTATCCATTTAGATCCTAAAGTATTTCCAAGTCAGGAGGGTAGTGATTCATGGGGATTCTGATCTAGTAATTAAAAAAATGATAGGTGAATATCAGGCCAGACATCCCAAAATGAGAATATACAGAAATTATTCCTAGGACCTCATAGAATGCTTTGAAGAATGTAAATTTAATCTGATTCCCAAATTACAAAATTGCATAGTTGATTTCCTATCCGCTTCTACGGTGTTTTTCAAGGTCCCTATCCACCCTGGTAGGAATTATGAAGTCGAAGTTAGGCATCAAGCGTCTGTATTAGATAATGTGAAGAGATGGAAAGTCTTTGAAGATGACAAGAAAATCCAAAATTTCCTCGCTATCACTAGGGAGTTTGATGGATTGACTATTGGTGAATAAAATGAGCTTCTAAAGGAGGCTACTCTCACTCAAGAACCCTTGCAAAGACAGACTGCTGCTCCCAAATAAATGCCCCGAGAGGAGGATGTTGCTCCTGTTGAATATGTTGATGGCAATGAAACTAAGGAATCTTGGGAGCCAGAGTTACAATAGGTTGATGGACAATGGGAATATGTGAACAACCTCTGTGGCAAGGAGATCCTCCAACTAAAAGATAACTCTATTCCCAAGGATCTAGTTCCTTTATAAAAACTTTTTGATCCTAATGATGTGGCTAAAGAAACTCAACCAGTCCCAAGATGTGAATATTTTGAGGATGTAAATATTGGAACAAAATATCATCCCAAGGTCATCAATATATCAAGAAACCCCTCATTACAATCCAAGAAAAAATACATCTCACTGATGACAGAATATTCAGATGTGTTTTCTTAGATCTATAGTGACCTTAAGGCTTATGATATGAGCATAATCCAACATACTATATCAATAAAGAAGGAAGAGATGCCTTTCAAACAGAAGTTGAGAAGGATGAACCCCAAGCTGCTACCCCTAATAAAATAAATAAATAAAAATTTATTTGAGGCCAAAATCTTTGTGTCCCTCAGATTCTCACGCTGGGTGGCAAATCTAGTCCTAGTGAGGAAGAAGAATGGGGAAATAAGAATATGCATTGACTTCGGGAACTTGAATAGAGTTTCTTTGAAGGATCATTACCCGCTTCCTAAAATGGACCATATCCTATAGAGGGTAGTGGGTTCCCAAAGGATCTCCAGCTTAAATGGCTTCTCGGGCTATAATTTGGTCATGGTGCACCAGGAGGATCAAGAGAAGACAAAATTCACCACACCCTAGGGAACTTTAATGTATGATAAAATTCCATTTGGGCTCATGAATGCAGGGGAAACCTTCCATCGAGCCATGGACATAGATTTTGACAATGAAAAGTACAAAATTATGGTCATCTATTTGGACGATATCACAGTTTTTTCCAAATCTGATGAAGAACGTGTCACACACCTATTGAGAATGTTCAAAAAATGAAGAAAGTTCAGCATATCCCTAAATATGAAAAATTCATTCTTTGCTATTAAAGAAGGGAAGTTGTTGGGGAATATAATCTCTTAGGAAGGAATTAGGATATATCCAAAGATGGTTGAGGTCATCAAAAAAATTGAGCTCCCTCGGAATAAAGTTGAAGTTCAATCCTTTTTGGGGAAGGTAAATTTTTAGAGAATATTTCTTGTTGCATTTTCCGAAATAGTGAAATATATAACCGACATGTTGGGAAAGGATAAAGAGATAAAGTGGACTCTTGAAGCCAAACATTCATTTCAAGATATAAAGAGGGATATATCTGAAGCACATGTACTTGCATGCCCTGATTTTTCTAAAGACTTAGTCACATTTTCATTTTCCCCAGAGTACACAGTGGCAGGGGTATTGCTGCAGAAGAATCATGAGGGACACAATAAGCCCATTTATTTTTATGGAAAAAACCTAAGAGATGCTCCCCTAAAGTATAATATCCTAGATAAGTAAGCTTATGCTCTGGTGTAGGCCTTAAAGGATTTTTGGTTGTACATCCTACATTCCCGTATCATTACTCATGTCCCCACCAGCGCTGTAAAGGATATTTTGACCCAACCTGATCCGAAGGGATGAAGGGGAAAGTGGATATCAATCCTACTTGAGTATGAACTAGAAATCAATCCCAAAAAGCTGATTAAAGGCCAAGGACTAGCCAATCTTATGGCCCAATCCAATTGCGATGCTCTCAGCTTGCACATGATTGTTGAATTGTCAACATAAGAGAAAAATCCTCAGGGACATCCAGGCCCCCCAGTAGATGAGAATTTTACGTCATCCCCATGGTACACTGATATCATCTTTGTGTTACAACATCTGCATGCCCCAAAGGGTATGGACATCACAAGGGATAGGTTCCTCAAGTAGAAATCATTTAGGTTTTGCATCTTAGATGGAAAATTGTATTGGAAGGAGCCAGGAGGGGTGCTGATAAACTATGTAGATGAGCAGGAGGCAAAGAGGCTCATTGTAGAATTCCATGCAGGAGAGTGTGGAGGCCATCTCTATTGGAAGGCTACTGTAAACAAAATCATGAGGATAGGGTTTTATTGTCCCACCATCTTCTTCGATACTCACAAGAAAGTTGCTTCCTTCCACAAATGTCAGATATTTGAGGGGAGAAGGAAGCTATTACCATTGCCTTTGAAACCCATACAATTTGAATCCTCTTTCCAACAATGGGGCCTAGATTTCATTGGATAAATAAATCCATAATCCTCAGGACAACACAAGTGGATCTTCATTGCCATTGACTACTTCACTAAATGGATTGTGGCCATACCCACAAGACAAGCTACCAAGATAGTGATCATGCAGTTTCTAGAGGAGCATATCTTGTCAAGATTTGGGCTTCCCAGGAATATAATCACAAATGATCCTGCATTCATGTCTAAGAAGATGGTGGAATTTTTATTCAAATATCACATACAGTTGGGACATTCCACAACCTACTATCCATGGGGAAATGGGATATCATAATCTTCAAATAAAATACTCATGATAATCATAAAGAAGCTGCTGCAGGATAACAAGAATTACCGGCACACAAAATTGACTCATGCTTTGTGGGATGACAAAATCAGCGTGAACAAGTCTATTGGCACCTCACCTTTTGAGTTGGTTTATGGATCTGAGGTGATTTTTCCTAGTTCCCTAAGCTTTCCAGTGATGAAATTGCTATAGGAAGAGGAAACAAAAACACATCCAAATCAGAGGAGGATGTATCAATTGATTGAACTATAGGAGAAAAGGGAGAATTTATTTGACAGAACTCAAACATTTTAGGAGAAAATGAAAGAAATTTTTGACAGAAGGACAAAGCCTGATGATTTCCAGTTGGGAGATGTAGTTTTGTTGTGGGATGCACCGCATGAGGAGAAATTGAAGCATGGTAATTTCTATCACTTGTGGAAGCGCCCATATAAAATTGTAGCCTTTAGAGGAAAGATTTCCTATGTATTGGATGAGATAGAGGGTGGTCTAGTATCTGGAGCTCCTATAAATGGGAGATTACTCAAACATTATGTTCTCTAAAGTAATTTCAACTCCATTGTCATTGTATATACCATTTATTTTAAACATTTCATGTGTGGAAAAATATCTATCGGACTTAAATACCAAGGTGAAGGCAGTAAGGTCCCCAAAAGGTGTTGTCATTTGGTTTTTTTATTTTTTAGGCAAATTTTGAAGTTGCGGACACTAAAACAGAGTTTGAGAATTTTAGGAAAGATTGGGACCAGCCCAGTGGATAAGGCACTTGGTCTATGGAATTATTTTCAACCTCACAAGGAGGATAGAATCCCTAAGTTGGAGCGGTTGTTAGAAGCTGGTTAGCACCAGTGCTAAATATTGAATATCTTTTGCATATGTTTTAGCATTATTTTGGGCTAAACAGTTGGTAGGGGAGTAGGAAGATTAAAAGGAGGAACAAGGTCTGAAAATTCCTTATCATAGGACCTTTAAGGATGTAAATAAGGTTCTACATGTTATGCAGTGGTGAATATAAATGGTGTAGATACATAGCAGAGAAGATCGACAGTTGAGGAAGATTTCACCGAGGAAAGATGCATGGTTTGTAAAGTTGTAGAGGATTTTGAAATTCGTTATATCCTTTAGGATTCAATGGTTGATATCTAAAGATGCTTAATGTTGGATCAGGGTCCCGCAGCTACAGAAGAAGCTGCTAGTTTAGCGGAGAGATAAGTTTTGGCGGAAAGAAGATAAGACAGAGCTACGACGCCGTAGCATGTTTCCAGCTGCAAAGCAGAGCTGAAAACCATGACTTTTGAGATAGAGAAGTCAAGAAAGGAAATGGTACCTGAACGACCGAGAAGAGAGAGCTCACCCACTGCATTGAAGGCAGCGGTGGAAGACACGAGGGCTCAGCGACCCTCATAAAGGAGAAGGAGCAACGAGGCTGAAGCATTGAAGATGAAGGACAGAAAAGCGAAGCAGTGCACAGTACCCATGATCAGTGCCGGGAAGCATGGAAGACTGTAGAGAGCTGTGGTGTGATGAAAAGCGGCTACCTCAAGTACAGATATGGCCGACTGTCACTAGTTAGGGTTTGGGTTACTGTTGGGACAGGACCACAGTGTTGTAATGGCAAGACCTTCGGGCTGCCTATAAAGGGATATATTTTGTATTGTAAAAGGTTGGCATTTTGGGTGTTCAGGCCATCCAGCTAGTCAGATAACATATAGTTAGCCATTGATTCTGTTAGCTCACAGTTATCTTGCATTGTAATAGAGTTGAGCTTTGGTTCTATTATTAGCAGTAGCAATCTTACTGTAACCAGTAGCTGGCTTATAGAGTATGCATGTAACGATCCACAGGGATCGACAGAGAGGGAAGAGTATATTGTAGGAGAGCAATATAGAGAAGAAAAGAGATCTAAGAGAGAAGATCTTGAGCTGCATATGCGATGCAGTAGAACTGTGTTTTACCTTCCCCTCAGCTATAATAAAAACACAGTTCTGTGGACGTAACTTCCATCTTGGAGGTGAACCATGTTAAAATCAAGTGTTATGTGATTGGTTTATGTGTTATGTTTACTTATGCATTTTTCAGTCATTTCATGGACTTTGTTTACAGTTTAATGAATGAAGGTGTTAATCAGTTCACAATAACATAGAAGGATAAATATAAGTTGAAGTCTTTGGCATGTTGTATGTGGTTCATTTATGCTTTGTGTGAAACAGTCACTAGTCGTAGTATTGAACAACCTTGTATGTTAAGTCTTGCACATCTACACGAGCAATGCTAAGTGCGCTAAACCACAGAGGTAGGATATCATAGAGAGGTGATACCACATCGGCAAAGGAGCTACGGTGTGCGATACCGCAGGTTAAGGACTCAGCATTGGGCAGGAGCTGCGTGTCGTACGGTGCATGGTGAAGCGGTAAGGTCGGAGATATAACGAGACAGGGAAAGTGTGCGACATAGAAAGGGACCGCACGATGGGGTATAAGGAATATCTCACGGCTAGAAGAGCTGTGAGATGAGGAGATCGCACGACGCAAGCAGAAGATTGCATGACGCACAGAGAAAGAGACCTCACAGCTAGGGGAACTGCGAGCCGTAAGTAGGATCACCACAAAACCTGGCCCAAGACACTTGATTCCTTGGCCAACCCATTAGAATCAATTCAGGTGAGACTTTAGGCCACCTTGTGGTTTGTCGCCGAAAGGGCCAGTGAGCTAGGGGTGTTGTTGGTTGATTATAGTAAACCCGGGTCTGCCCACCGCAGCCGACAAATGGTTTCGTTGCTGGTTTTGAACAACTAAGTGCTAATGTTCTGTTGGCATCCTACTAGAGAAGAGTTTCACCAGTGGCTGGATTCAAACTTAAGGGAGTTTGCCAAGAAAGAAAATCGGAGCCCTAAATTGAACACAGAGGACTGGTTACAAAAGCATATCGCTTCAGATATACATGCGTTATTTTTTGCAACCTATGGAAATGAGATTTACGACTGGTTATCAAAGTTGATAGATAGGAACATATTCAAAAAGAAGAGAAGCATTGTCTGGACACCGAAGCTGATTCAGACCATGCAGAACCTCGACAATCCCATTACAAGAGCAGTGGACTTCTGGCTTGCGAGTGTGCTAGGAGGCTTTGTTACAGAATTTGCAGTTGACCAGAGAAAAATCTTCAGTGAGGCTGAGTGGTACTTCTTCAAAGGATATCGTGGTAAGTACCTAAAATCTCTAAACTTGTCCATTAAGATGCTGCTACATGAAAAAGGAGTAATGGACATGATTTCAGATGAATAAGTAATGATAGTAATGTCACAAGAGTTTGAAAGTGATTTTGATGACATTGGACGAACACATAGTGGCAAGAAATATAAAGTAGCTTTCGGCTCTCCTGTATTTGGAGACAGTTCAGACAATATTAGGCAACCAAATCCTAGTACCATAGAAGAACTAGAGGGGGGTATCCCTTACCATCCCTATACCCCATAGAAGCAGACTGGGACTCAAAGTAATCCCATAGGCACTCCATCTAGTAGCTCACAGACAGCACCTACTACCGCTACATCACCTTCACCTACACCGCCGAGTGGTATTAATCCAGTCAATCAGAACCCACCACAGATAAATACAGTGGGAGATGATATGAAGCTACCTACCTTTAAGGGTATAGGAGCAGAGGACCCGGAACAGCATTGGTTTCTATGCGAAGCCATGTGGACCATTAAAACAATCAACGACGATAACCTTAAACTTGTACAGTTGGTCACTACACTTAGAGATTGAGCTTTAACATGGTACATAAAGTATACCACAGTACCCAAGACACTTGCCCGGGTCAAGAACGCCATGATTAAAGAGTTCAAGAAACCTAAATCTGAGTCTCAGTGCATAATAGAGCTCAAGGATATTAAGCAGCTACCATCAGAGTCAGTATGGGACTTTGACCAGAAATTCAAAGCTCTTATAGACCAAGTAAGCTTTGAGTTTGCATCGGAGCAGCATAAGGAATGGTTTATTGCAATGTTGCTCCCTCACATCAGACTGCCACTAATGTAGCAAAAACTCCAGATGTAGGATGACACGTTGGAGATGGCGATGAAGCTAGAAGCTTCACCTTTAGATGAAACCAGTGCAGGCATGACAACTCTACAGAACCAATTGGCCAACCTCATGTTACAGATACATGAACTTAAGAAAGGGAAAGAGGTTATGCAAGACATATGGTGCTTACGATGTAAAGCACAGGGTCATACCAAAGACAACTGTCCAGTCTTTACAGAATATTTAGCGTCAGGGGCTCCTAACCCCTTACCACGAACGCAAGGGCCATGGTGTGAAATATGCAAGACACAAGGACATCAACCTCAGCAATGCCATTTGCTTCAAAAGTATGTACAAACACCCAAGAACCTATACTGTGTCTTCTGCAAGTCTGTCGAACATGATGAACAGGATTGTCGAGCCTATGATCTCATGTTAGATAGAAAACATGACGTATACAGAGTCCAGTCAGAAACACAGGGTCCAGTAGCAGGACCACAGCCTGATCCGGCTTACGGTGGCCATGGAGGAGGATTCAGAGGATGAGGTCGTGGAGGAGGCTTTGCACAAGGAGAAGGTTTTGGCCGTGGTCACGGCCCAGTTACTTGTTACAACTGTAGAGTTGTAGGACACTATGCTAGGGACTGTCAGAGCCCCACTACCACTTGTAACTACTGCAAATATTATGATCATACCATAGAGGAGTTTCCTACCTTGATAGCTAATATCAAAGACCCTAAGCCAACAATACACCAGAACATCCAGCTTATTGCTGCTGAGCAGGAAGAGCCAGAACCAAGAGTCAATATTGTGACTCGTAGCGGTGTTTCTACTAGTAGGACATCGCAGGATACTAAAAAGAACATAGGGCAGGAGTGGGTGCGCAAAGCTCCTAGTAAAGCAACAGCATTTGACCTAAAGAAGAATAAAGAGACATTTCATGAAGCCAAGGCTTCCTTTGATGAACCTACGCAATCAGGATCATGGGTACCACCGTCTAGGGGCATACCGCAGTAAGTACCTTGTGGTGATAGCCCTGAACAGATATTGCAGGCTACCACATCGGGAAGATGCGATGAGGATGAATCGACAGGAAGTGTACAATCCTTCCTGTGCAGTTGCTTGAAACTAGTGAGAAATGAAAAAGCTATTGGCGAGCTACAATGCATCATAGATCAGTGTCAGCAACCTTCTCTCTTGGGTAGTGCACACCATGCTGTTCATAATATTACAGGACATACAAGGACCGGAAGAGAGATGAAGCTCACAGCACAGATTGGAGAGTTTGAAATGGATGAGGTTGTCTTACATCTAGGATCAGAGGTGAATGTTCTGACTAAGCAGATATGGGAACAGATGGGTATCCCTCAGTTAGTCATATCACCTATCCACCTGAGATTAGCTAACCAGCAGCGGGTATCACCATTGGGTTGAATGCCGCAGGTGCCAGTTGACATTGACAGAGTTCACAGTTTTGTGGACTTCAAGGTTATAGAAATCATTGGCGACAGTCGACCGTATCCATCATTATTAAGTATTGATTGGGTGATCGGTAGTAAGGCTATCATCGACCTAAAGAGAAGATAAATGACCTTTGAGGATGCGCAGATCCGGGTCATCGCGCCACTGGATCCTCACCAGGGTCCTAAATATATTGAACCTATCCAAGCAGAGGAGGAGGCACATAACATGGATAGTCTCTACCAGATGACTGCAAACCAGAACGACTACATCAATCCAACTGCAGAAGGGAATATTAGTTGGCGATGCGACAGCTCATGCGCATCGGATTCCTATGTTGGTCTAGAGAACTGGCAAAACAGACTTTACGAAGTTTCAGCGCGCAGATGTGCATTTATGAGTAAGTCACTGCGATGGATTGGCGCAGAGATCACTGAGATTCCATCATATCATGGTCTGATAGATATCCAGGACTTCCTTGAGTAGTTTGAGCAACAGATCCCTTACGAGCAGAGGATCACAGCTATGGACCTTGCAGTACGAGCCACACCTGCAAGATGGTGGTATGCGCGTAAATAGAATATCGCATCATGGGATGATATTAAAAGATTGATGGCGATCAGATTTTCTGTCGACAGAGAGTATGTCCAGTAGAAGTACACAGGAGAAACTGATCCCAGGGCACACATTCAGACATGTGAACAGAACTGGTCGGACATTCCCAAGGATGAATGGGTTCACAGATTCATTCACACATTGGACACAGTTCCAAGGAACTGGTACACAAAGACCGAGTTGCGCAAGGGGACGACCACATGGTCACTTATGACAGACAGTTTCCTACTCACCTTCGCGTTTGAATCAGAACATCCAAGTGTTGCTCAGGCCCTAGACATAATCAAGATCAAGATATTTGAGGACTGTACCATCTCAGTGCAGGCTCAACCTGAGTGGGCCATCCAGTTGCAAGCCGCGCTTGAATGCTATAATTTCGCAGCAAAGCCAGACAGTGAAGATAAGGATGATGATGAGGATCCTCACAACACCAACATTCCGGAGTCAGAAGGGACTCGTGATGTTGGGGGACCACAGTTAGAGATTCCAGAAATCACCGAACCCATTAAGATTAAAAAGATCAATATTGGCACAGACGCAGAACCTAAGTTTTCCTCTATTGGAGACTATTGGAATGATGAAACAGTTGGATAGATTGTAGATTTGTTACATGACTATCAGGACCTGTTTCCCACCAAGTTCACAGAGATGAAGGGAATAGTTGTCAAGCAACGCCCATATAGATTGAATCCGCGCTACAAAGAAAAAGTAAAGGACGAAATCGATAAGAGGCTAGCGGCAAGAATCATTGAGCTGGTATAAGAAAGCAAATGGGTTAGCCCCATGGTTTTGCAAGAGAAGAAAACAAAAGGGGACATCAGGATCTGTGTCAATCTGTGCAAGCTCAATGATGCATCGCTTCACGATCCATTTCCGACACCGTTCGCTGATGAGGTATTAGACAACGTGGGAGGACAGGAGGTCTACTCCTTCACTGATGGCTTTTCAGGCTACCATCAGATCATAATACATCCAGAAGATCGATCCAAGACCACCTTTGCAACAGAATGGGGCTCGTTCCAGTATACGGTAATGCCCTTTGGTCTTAAGAATGCACCAGCTATATTTTCTAGAGTAGTAGTTGCTGTATTTAAAGAATACATTCATAAATTCCTAGAAGTATATTTTGATGATTGGACTGTATTTGGACTAATCGACAAGCATATAGGAGACTTAAGACTGATGTTAGAGAAATGTAGGCAGTACCATATTTCTCTAAACTTGAAGAAATGTATATTTTGTGCACCATTTGGTATTTTGTTGGGTCACATTGTTTGCAGACAAGGCTTGATGGTAGATCCCACGAAGATTGCCATCATTGTAAATCTTCCAGCACCCAATTCAGTCAAGCAACTGAGGACAGTACTTGGTCATACCGGGTACTACAGAAAGTTCATCAAGGGACACGCAAAGATTACAGCACCAATGGAGAAATTGCTAAAGAAAGACATAAAATTCCTATGGAATGAGGAATGTCAGCAGAGTCTAGACATACTTAAGGAGATGATGGTTACAACACCCATCTTAGTATTTCCAAAAAGGACTAAGCGGGATGATTGGGCTCCTGGCTCATTTAGGATGACAGCACAGGACATCAAAGGAGTCACAAGAGATTTCGACAACCAATGGAAGCAGGAATATGAAGATACCACACCACTATCATCAAACACTGCACAGACAGAACCCCAAGACAAGGACAAAGACAAAACAGACACCCAGATGTAATCTTCAACAGAAACACCACTACCAAGGGAAAAGAGGAAACCTTCATAGCAAGTGCCATCAGAGGCACAGACGACAAAGAATGGAGAAGAAGGGCCACCAGAGACGTAGCAGAAGAAAAAAACAGAAAACCTCAAAGCCAGTTCTGAAGACCGCATTGACGGACGATGACTATGAACTCATCACAACAAGGACATGTGACACATTGAAGGACTCACTTGACGCAATGAAGGAGTCACAGGAAAAGAGACACAGCACAGTAGAAAAGCATCTTCTAGACTTAAAAATAATTACAGAGAAGACTACCATGATGCACATTCCCTCTGTAAAGGCGACCACCGGAGAAACTTCGACACCGCCGATGTCCCGCCAGGAAAGCTTAGCAAAAGATCGCCTCAATACTGTGTTAATTCCACCAGGAAGTATTCGATTCCCTATGACAATGAAGGACCCACCAGCTCAGTTTAGACAACCCATCGAGGTTAACCTTGTAGAGTTTCATATTGATCAGTTGCAGATGATCCAGCAGCAGCTAGGCGCAGAGCTTAGGAGTAGAGAGCTGGAGACTTACAAACAGAATACGCAGCTGAAGCAACAGAATGCAACACTTGCTATCAGTGTTCAGAAAAGGGTAGACAAAGTACGAACATATGAGAAAAGAGAGCAAGATCTTTCTCAAGTTTTGCAGAGCATTGCATTGGAACTATCCCAATGTAACATTGAGTTCGTCTTACCAATTCCGCAGAAGCTAAGAAGAGTAGCAGACAGAGCAAAGGCTCTGGAAGAAACCATGGCTAGGATGGACGAAGAAGTGGTCAGGATAAATGCAGACCACGAAGTGCAGATCACTGAGCTTGAGGCTCACATACAAGACACCTCCCAGGCAGACCAGAAAGCACGAGCAGAAGCCCTTCGACTCACTTCTGCGCAGATGCAATCTCGCATCGACGAAGCACGGTTAGTACTAACTGATGCGACGAACACATGGGCTGAGTTAGATGAACCGTTGGAGAAAGTAGAAATCCAGCAAAGTATTCAGCAGGTAGAGAATACTGCAGTGGCAATGAAAGAATAAATTAAGGGCTTGGCAGCTCTTCAAAAAATGAGGAAGACAAAGGAGATGAACTGCTTGCAGCAGGAAGCACAGCAATTAAGAACAAGGAGATACACATTAATGACCTCCTTCAACCATACCAAGAGAAAATCGCAGAGATAGTCGATACGGTTGAACAAAAAATGAAGTAGTTCACTACCACCAGAGAGGAAACTGATGCCACAGAAGACACCAGTATTAGTCAAGCTTTGCTTGACTCGGCATAGGAGCGTGTCAAAGTGATGCAGAAGGAAGTCGCAGGAATTCGAGACAGGTTACAGAGGACTTCGCAGGAAGCCAAGGAAAAGCTACAACAGGAGAAGCCTGCTGGAAGTGGCTCGAGGACGAGCCACAAGTAAGTGTTAGGGGACTGTTGGAGCAGGGTCCCGTAGCTACAGAAGAAGCTGCTAGTTTAGCGGAGAGATAAGTTTTGGCGAAAAGAAGATAAGACAGAGCTACGACGCCGTAGCACGTTTCCAGCTGCAGAGCAGAGACGGAAACCATGACTTTTGAGATAGAGAAGTCAAGAAAGGCAATGGTACCTGAACGACCGAGAAGAGAGAGCTCACCCACTGCATTGAAGCCAGCGGTGGAAGACAAGAGGGCTCAGTGACCCTCATAAAGGAGAAGGAGCAACGAGGCTAAAGCATTGAAGACGAAGGACAGAAAAGCAAAGCGGTGCACAGTACCCATGATCAGTGCCAGGAAGCATGGAAGACTGCAGAGAGCTGTGGTGTGATGGAAAGCGGCTACCTCAAGTATAGATATGGCCGACTTTCACTAGTTAGGGTTTGGGTTACTGTTGGGACAGGCCCACAGTGTTGTAATGGAAAGAACTTCGGGCTTCCTATAAATGGATATATTTTGTATTGTAAAAGGTTGGCATTTTGGGCATTTAGGTCATCCATCTAGTCGGATAACATACAGTTAGCCATTGAGTCTGTTAGCTCACAGTTATCTTGTATTGTAATAGAGTTGAGCTCTGGTTCTGTTATTAGCGGTAGCAATCTTACTGTAACCAGTAGCTGGCTTATAGAGTATGCATGTAACGATCCATAGGGATCGACAAAGAGGGAAGAGTATATTGTAGGAGAGCAATATAGAGAAGAAAAGAGATCTAAGAGAGAAGATCTTGAGCTGCATATGCGGTGCAGCAGAACTACGTTTTACCTTCCCCTGAGCTATAATAAAAACACATTTATATGGACGTAACTTCCATCCTGGAGGTGAACCACGTTAAAATCAAGTGTTATGTGATTGGTTTATGTGTTATGTTTACTTATGCATTTCGCAGTCATTTCATGGAATTTGTTTACAGTTTAATGAATGAAGGTGTTAATCAGTTCACAGTAACATAGAAGGATAAATATAATTCGAAGTCTTTGGCATGTTGTATGTGGTTCATTTATGCTTTGCATGAAACAGTCACTAGTCATAGTATTGAACAGCCTTGTATGTTAAGTCTTGCACATCGACACGAGTAACGCTAAGTGCACTAAACCGCGAAGGTAGGATATCACAGAGAGGTGATACCACATCGGCAGAGGAGCTGTGGTGCGTGATACCACAGGTTAAGGACTCAGTGTTGGGCAGGAGCTGTGTGTCGCATGGTGCACAGCGAAGCAGTAAGGTCGGAGATATCGCGAGCCAGGGAAAGTGCACAACGTAGAAATGGACCGCACGACGGCATATAAGGAATATCTCGCGGCTAGAAGAGCTGCGAGATGAGGAGATCACGCGATGCAAGCAGAAGATCGTGTGACGCATAGAGAAAGAGACCTCGCAACTAGGGGAACTGCGAGCTGCAAGTAGGATCACCACAGAACCTGGCCCAAGACACTTGAGTCCTTGGCCAACCCATTAGAATCACTTCGGGTGAGACTTCAAGCCGCCTTGCAGTCTGTCGCTGAAAGGGCCAGTGAGATAGGGGTGTTGTTGGTTGATTATAGTAAACCTGGGTCTGCCCACCACAGCCAACACTTAATATCTACAGTGAAATCAGATTTCATAGTGGCAACGTGCGTGGAGGATAGAACATGTCAGGGCTACAAAATATCGTAGGACCTGCATAATTCAACGGTCGATATTTTAAATGGAGAAGCTCTATGGATGAGATGTACTTTGCAACTCATACATGCGTGAAATTTAGCAGGAGGAGATGCTGTGAAATGTCGGTAGACCATGCACCTCTAGATGACAGAGATTTGGCAAAGAGCTGATCAATAGTCTAGGTTAATTTTTTGATGGAAACATGCATGAAAGTTAGCAGGATGAGGTAACAAGATAAGGGATTTTTCTGAATTTGAGGAGTCTGTGGTATTAGTTTCTTCTTCTTCTCAACAGTTTCAGACCTTTAAGTTGGTCTATCATCAGGAGTTCTAAGGGATTGTGAAATTGCGTAGGGGTCACATCATGGGATGGTTGAGATTTTCATAGAAAATATCTATGGTTGTAGTTTATTTTACATGATCAAAGATGCGAGGAGAAAGAATATCAATGTATGTGCGAAATGGAGATGAAGCATGGATAAATTCAGTGTTGCATATTTCACCTGGGAGAGTAAAATCGTTAAGAAGTGCTCTGAAACATCATTTTTAGTCAAGCGATCCTGCATCCTAAACGTCGCATTGCCATTTTTTATCCAATGTCTCTGTTATCCCATATTTTGTTTTTTATGTGTAAATCATGGTGAATATACCACCTCAAGAGTTTGTTAGGATTTGAAATGATGATTCATTATTAATTTCCAATTTTGTAATTGAATTCAACTCAGTTTCAAGGTTGTTCTCGAGATCCCATGACACTATAAATCTAACCTCGATAAAGGAAGAAAGGGTTGGAAATTTCATCCAGAAGCCTTCCGCTCTTGGTTTTTATATCTCTGTAAAGTTTCTTTGAAGTGTTAATTATAAATATTCTTCTGCGTCTTTGAGATTCAACACGGTGTTCTACATTCAATTTTTATTTCATGTTTGCATCATTTTCATTTCTGTGAGTTTCTGCTAATGTTTTCTAGTTGTATGTGAGGAATTCGTTTCTTTAAGTGCTCCCCGCATCAGATATTGCATTTTTTATGTGTTTATGGTGAATGTTATAGAATTCACCCTATTTTAGGTGCTCTGTATCAGTTATTAGCCTTTATTACTGTTGTTGCTAAAGGTGGTGCAATATATTCATCCATAGATAGGTTCCTATTGCTTCGTTGGGCTCATTCTTCTTTCTCCTATCACCACTTGAATATATTTGACTGAATGTGACACCTACTTCTCAATAAAATAAAAAGGAAAATCCCCGATCATTTTCACTATAATACCCTTGATTGATTCAGGCCATGATTCCATTGCCCAATGGTATTTGTTGTCTATTTATTTCACCATATTTGAATCGACAAATATCATGTTCCCCTCATAAATATAGCCTTCTCACCGCTTTCTTAAAGCCAATGGTCTATGTGAATGTTCATGTGATAAAGAGAGAGCCCTCTTTGACTGTATTGGCTAGAATACAGTCTAAATATTGGTTTGAAATGGTTACCCCTGTGACTTCCTACAACAACCATAGTAAAATTACAAGGTGATAATAGAGAGGATGAAGTAGAAGGATCTAGTTATTCTTGCAAGGGCATAAGGATCAAGAAGGACTCCAACCACCAAACAAACAAATATAGGTTCCCAGAATTAGATGATGAAGTAGAAGGCTCCATTTTTTCTTGCAAGGACATAACGATCAAGAAGGATCCAACCCACCAAACAAACAAAGACAGGTTCCTAGAATCAGATGGTGGAATAGAAGGCTCCAGTTATTCTTGTAAGGACATAAGCATCAAGAAGGAGTCCACCCACCAAACAAACAAAGACAGGTTCCCAGAATCAAATGATGAAGTAGAAGACTCCAATTATTCTTGCAAGGACATAAGGATCAAGAATGAGTCTACCAGAAAAACAAAGATAAGTATTTTAGTTTCCATTTCCTATATACCTAGTTGCATAAATAAGATTGTTTAGTTGTGTACATATCTATGTTCAAGGAAATGTATTATGCATGATAGAATGTTTGCATTAATGGACAATATACTACTAATATGCATGTGATGGGTAAGTGGCATATTGTGCTATACAACATTCCATTGCTACTTATTTAGAATGAAACCTCTTTACTGAAATATTGGGTTTAGTGCACAATCTCAATAATGTTATGGTAGAGATGGAAGACATCTACAGAGTTTCAGTGTGTATACGAGATATGGATGAATGTTGTATTGGCTAAAACAATTGCATGATTATATCTTTATGCATAAGAATTTGTCATTATGAATATGTTTTGAATATTATGAAATGTTTGTAACCATGCAATTTATTTATTTGAGTTGTAGAAAATATCATGTAGAGTCACCTACAAGAAAACAAGGATGAGACCTGTTCAAAAGAACAAGTAACGATAGTTCATCTAGAAGATTCATTCCAATAAATATACATGAAGATGAACCTGGAGCTCCCATGATCAGAGACACCATGGAAGAAGAAAGAGCTTCAAATAAATATAAGAATCATGATATGACCTAAAGAGAGCGGTAGATCCACCATGAGAGATGAATACCATATTGGACATGAGATATAATTCAAGATGAATAAAATTATGATGGGACTTCCAACTAAAGTAAGAGGCTCAGATACACTCCATTTATGTGGAACTATTGACCGACATCATTGATGAAGACCTTTCCAGCTATGAAGAAGTAGCCAAGGAGAAATGGAAGAAGACTATGATCAAAGAGTACTAGTTGATCATGGGGAATGATGTCTAGGATTTTGTTCGGACACCTGAAGGGAATTTTGTAGTGTCTTCCATGTGGATATAAAAGATTAACTATGTAGTAGTTCACAGCATCGAGGGACACAAAGAAAGGTTCATGGTTTCTATGGTATGCAATACTCCATTGAAGAGACACACTTCTCCAGTAATGCATAAGTGTATATCGAGTAGAGAACCACATGTGCACAAAATGATTTGTACAAGCTCAGAATGCACACATGGATAAGCACATCCAGTTACATGAGGAACTTGAAGATCACCTAGAGTGATGAATATCTTAAACTTTGCTAAAAGGTTGAATATGGAAGCATATGTAGGATGACAAGCTCATAGATGAGTGAAAGAGGAACTTTTCAACAAAGTTCAAGATAGAGGATTTTGGTATCCAGTGACCTAAGATGGATACATAGAATATTAGTAGCAGAGGATACTACCTGTCACTCCAAAACATAATGTTTCGATACATAGAGTACAAAATGCAGAGGGAGGATGATGCTCCTCTTCATAGGGAGTGACTACAGATGATCTCTGAGTTTGACATGGTGCGAAAGGATGGACAAATTCCTAATGGACTACAGATTTACCAAGAGTAAAGCGGGTTCTAACCTTTACTTTAAGGTTGAATGTGGAAGAATGGTATATGTCAATTGTTATAGCTGATTTTACCACACATGGTAAATCACACTTTTATGGGCTTCCCTGTCCCTATGCAGACTCCTTAGACCCCATGGACCATTTTTGTTCCTTTGATGTTTCCTAAATCATCCCTAAAAACATGCAAAAATTGCCATACGTGACTTTTAACTCCCACACCCTAAAGGACAAAACTGTCGGCATGGGCACCAAATCCAAATATGGCGCTAACTGGGGTACCCATGTAAGGTCAAGCTCTACCATTCAAATCATGCCACTTCTAAAACAGCAAGAAGGTTCCGTGACAAGATAGAATGGGTTCGTACCTATAGTTATGATGAAACAGTCATAAAGTCATGCAAAATGAAAATGGTGGTGAAGCCTAACCTATATGCCATTTTAGACATGATACCTAAAATCGGCATGAATGGGTCAACCCAACGGTCGAAACAACACTCAAAATGGTCTCCTACATCATATATTAGTCAAAAAACGATCCAAAAGGATTAGAAATGGTTTCAACTATAGAAAAGGGGGTAAAAAATTTCAAAATTTTCTATAAATAGTAAAAAATTCAAAACATTATATAACATTTGAAATTTTTACCCAATTCAGCTCAGAACTTCAACAGCAAATTCCAGGAGATCCAGCCGGTGGAATCCACTACCGTTTTTTCCAGGTAATTACCCATGCCATGCTCTTTCATTTTCATGCAAATTTTATAATTTTCCATGGTCAAATCAGGATTCTAGGCCATTCTAAAGTGCGTTCTATGGCCCATGCGAAAATCAAGGGTTTTTCCATGTATAGGGCTAGATATACATGGAAAATTCCCTCAAAGTTGTGTACATATGTGGTTGTTTAGCAAACAGTCGCGTATGAGGCCGCGTTTAAGTTTTTTTAAGTGTTCTAATGACTGAAACTTGAATTTAATGTGCAGGATGGTTCTAGAATGGAGAGAACATGAGCATGGGGATGTAGAAGAATTAGTTCATGGTGATCTAATGGCACAACAAGTTCTTCGTGCATGCGGGATCTACAAGTTTTGGTGTCTTGGTGGCTTAAGGGCCAAACCAAGACTGCTGCAGATGCTAGTAGACTACTGGGATCTAGACTCAGATTCTTTCTAGATTTATGGGATGTCCCTCACCATAGAAGTGGAGGACATATACTTTATTACTAGACTTTCCCAATGGGGGGAAGTGGTGAAATTACGGTCTCTCGGGCCCGGAGGTGGCCTCACCGTTGATGAGTACATAGCCATCTATTGTTATCCAGACACGGAGAAGGTTGAGAGTCAGATCCCAACTAACTCCATACAGGTGATAAGCCTAAAGGCCATACTACTGACACTGGGCAGGATAGCAGGGTTAGCTTTACTCCACCAGGCCTCGCGGCCTCTTATGTTCTATGCAGTGGAGTGCATGAGACCCACTGTGTACGATTGGAGCACTGCACTACTGGGAAACATGAAACACCATCTCAATGAGTGCAAGATGGGTAGAGTACGAAACTGCAGTTTCAGTAGCATACTGAGCATGTTTTTCTTCGAGTGTGTTCCAAGATTGAGCCCTAGAGTTGACGTTCATATTCACGGGGTTCGAGATCTGGCCCAACGACGTTGGGCAAATGCGATGCGCAGAATGGGGTATCCAGCTGATTTCTTTCCATGGTGGCGACGACAGATAGTTGCCATCGATGATTACCCCTATGCGGGGATAGATTTCCAGGGAGACCCTGACATGCCATTACCACCAAGATCAGCATACGGTGACATTGGTAACGAATCCCAATCCTCTTTTTAATATTTTTTGAGTTATTTAATTTTTTGTGTTTTTTGATATATGGAATCAAAAATACATGTTTTTGCGTGACAACATATAGTGACATCCTATCATGTGTATGAAGACGTAGGACCACGGCGGCCTGAAGGCTTCCCGCGTCATAGATGGAGGGGAAGAGGAGATGACATTATGGGTGTGGATGCAGAGCGAACGCTCCAAAGCATTCATACCAACTTTGTGAGGCTGACACACAAGGTACCCATGGCGTAGGTCAAGGAACTACCTGAGGCCATGCAGCGTTAGGTGGTGGGTGTTCCATGAGCATGGGTGTGGTTATTCAGATGACTGGCTAGAGCTATGGTGACATTCCATGATTAGAACCCCCCTCCTCCTCCCCAGGCTTAGATACCTGGGAGTGATACATTTTGTACTACCGTGTATTTATATTTTGGTGGCTCGAGAGCCCCATTTTTGTATTATGAAACTATGTATTATCACATTTTGGATGTTTTAAAAACTTTTATGATGATCGGTTTATTTATTTATGTGTGTAAAAATTTATGTTTGTGATGAGCTTACTGTCTATAAAAAAAAATCCAATATAACACGTAGTTAGCATATGAGTCAACAACTTGATTATTAATTCTTGGAACATGTATGTATGTTATGTTGTCAAATTGCCGTTCTAACAATCTCACACGTAAGAATCTATGTAATAATGTTGAATCTCTAACATGATACAAGCCATTAAGCTGTGACACTACTAACTCCAAATCAAGACGTACCTCAAGAGAGAAAACACCATGTGAAATGGCATCTTGTAGAAGCTCAATAATGACACTATATTCAGCAACATTGTTTGAAGAGGGTCGTAAAAACACTCCTCCTAAAGAAAACACCATGTGAAATCACCCAAGCAGCAGAGGCTGAGTGTTGAGTGTGAGGTCTTGCACCATCCATGAATCCTATATAAATGGAAGACTCCACTGACATCTTCCATAAGAAATGAAAGCTAATCAACAAACCCGATCACCATAAGAAAGACCTAACTATGCAAAATGTTGTACAATAATATACAATAGCTAGCCCTGGATGAAAATAATGCATAGTACTTTTTAAGATAGAGCCCATTTCTAGGCTCCTCCAAGGCCGTCCCCTCGTAATATACTAGCTCATAAACACCCTTATCTAACACACGTTTAACCACATAAGGACCATGCCACATGGGGTTGAATTTTCCTACCCCCAAGGGTTCTTTAGCTTGATCCCACAAAAGGACCAAATCTACTTCACTAAACCACCTTGGATGGACATATTTATCATACTGGATCTTAACGCGATGCTTATTCACTTCTAAATCCACTAAAGCATCTCGACGCTACTCATCAAGCTGCTCCAAATGGACCAAACGTTCCTCCAATGGAGAAGTGTCTAGTAAGAGCTCTATGGCTAGCTTCAAAGAAGGGATCTCGCACTCACCCGACAATACAGACTCCACTCCATGTACAAGCTAATATGGAGAAAAATTGGTGGCAGTCTTAACCATGGTCCTATAAGCCCACAAAGTAGGATATAACATAATATGCCAGTTGTTATTGCTTTGTGTGATGGTTCGTTGGAGAATAGACTTGAGTGATTTGTTCACTGCTTCAACTTGTCCACTTTCTTGAGGGTAATAAGAAGAAGAATGCTCCTTCTTATACCCCAACTTCGAGGCCAACTCTTCCATCATACGATTCTAAAAGTGCCTACCATGGTCAGTGACAAGTTCTTTCAGAATACCAAACCAAGTAATAATATGGTTGAATACAAAGTGTGCGGCTGCCTCACCATCAAATTTAACTATAGGGATAGCCTCAGCCCATTTCGTGAAGTAGTCAACAGCCACGATAATATGATGATGCCCCCCAGCCGAAGCTCGGGAAGAAAATACGATCTATGATGCAACTCTTCCCAAGGTGGCTCAACCCTAGACATAGCCTCAAGAATAGCCTCATCTGAAGGAAAAACACTATCAAGGCAGTCATGTGTGTGAGAAGATTGCACTGCCCATGCAAGCAGTACATAAGGGTCATCCTCCTCTGTCCACAAAAAGGAAGAACTAGGCTCTACAACAGATCCAATATTAGCTTGATATACTATCATAGTTGTAGGCAACGACATGTCCGTTTTGATGAGCTCACATGAAGGATTTGGTGTAGGAAGAATCTAAGGATATTCCATATAGTTTGTGTGAAAAGACATCGATCTTACAGATGACGAAGCCTCACCAGAACTAGATCCTATCATAAGGATGGGTGCAGCACAACTAAAGCTTCCCATGAGGGATGGATACATGCCAACACCCACACTCCCAGCTGTCAGCTAAGAGTGCTGGACAATCAGGATAGAAGCTCCCAAAGATGCGGTAACAGGAGGATTCTTGAATGACGTTTGATCAATCATAACTATCTTCCCATTAAATAGAAATCATACCACTTGAAATAGAGAAGAATCTATGGCTTACATACTATACATCCAATTCCTTCTCAGCAACAAATTGTAGTCAAGGGGCGCATCAACCACCTCGACCTCTATCGCAACGATCTTCCCTCCCTAACGGACTTTAAGAGAAGGAATAATTTTGTGTGGTCGAAACGATCTACCATCAAAAGAAGTCAACATGGTAGCAGATTTAGACAACTCAGGGGAACCCAAACCCTTCCAACATGCCAAAGACATTACGGAAGCAACAGCGCCTTCGTCAATCATAGTGCGTTTGATGGTCATGTTAAGACATTCTACGTGAATCAAGAGAGCCACATAGTAAGGAAAGAAAGGCTGAAGTCCTGCAGTTTCAAATTTGATGACAGAGGAAGAATTATCATCATGAACACTAAGAGAAGAAAGCAAAGCTTTCCTTTGCGAAGGACAACTCTAAAGTACTTCAAGTGCAGACATCGCACAAGGAGTGTGGCCCAAATCCTCGACAACAGAATAGTTCTAGGAGGCTTGGGCATTAGGATTGTGCCCCAAACACTTAAGGACTCCCTTAGGAATGCGAGGAGCAACTTCAGGTTTATCCACGGGTTTTTCAATATGCAAAGGGCTCTCGGGTTGAGCAAGTTCATTTCCAAGGTCTGGTTGTGACGAACCATAGTCCTTCGCATGAGTCACAACCTTAGCAGCATGCACCATATTGATGCAACCATGACCACTGCAAGCCTCTGATGGATCTTGATCCTCACCAGACTAATCATGGGTCCTCAATTTCATGTTTTTATTATGAGGTAAAGGGTTGGTTAGCACAGCTAGGCCCTACGCTATGAATCTCAAGGCTTCTTCTATCCGAGGGCAAGTGACTGAGGTGATCATCCTTACATAACTTGCAAGGAAACTTAACCTTACATTTAGGTTGCTTGCCCCCCCTAGAATTTCGGGCATTCTTGTCATTAGAGTTGGAATTTTCATTCCTATTCCCACCCTTACAATTATTTTTACCCTTCTTTTTATTCCTTCTGGGTTGTTGGTTACCCTTCTGGTCTGACGATTGTACCGCAAGCACACTTGTCATTTGGGTGGGTTGAGATGAAGCCGAGGCTTGTACCAAGGCAGATTGGTTGATAGATAATTGACTGACCTTTTTCACAACCGAATCCATAGGTTTGGTACTCGTACAACCAACAATGCCATCGGCATGTGGACCAGATTTGACCTTAGGGTCAAAACTAGAACGCGGAGCATTAGGAATGATCTCATATAACAAACTAGATTGAGCATAAATCAAGTCCAATTCATGTGCCCTAAAAATGGCTTGTTCCTCGTTCTGAACTCCAGATGTAGAAACATATTATGCTATATAAGGTAGTAATGATTTAAGGAACCACTCGAGGAGAAAATCCAGCTATATGAAGGCCTTAATCAATCTATTCCATCTATGTCACTCTTGGATATGGTCTGAGATATGCGTGGCTTTATCTTGCCATAATGTCAACAAGAGTTCAGTACCAACGTTGTAACTCATTGGTAGCTGGAAGTGGTTGAGAAAAGTCATAGCTAGGTCATCGAACAAAGTGAATGCCCCCCTAGGTAGCTCTATGTACCATTTCACAGCAGGCTTAGTGAGGGTGCGTTGAATAGCCTTAAACGGATTGAATCTTCATGTAAGGAATTAGAAGAGCACCATAGGTGAAATGTAGTAACATGTTCACTCGGATCTTCTTTTGGTTTTCCCTCAAACTTGGGAATGTCTAAGGGAAGCTTATTAGGGACAACCGGCCAAGCCAGGTTATAAGATACTGGATCGTTCATTAGTCATGACAAGTCAGGAAAATTTAACGTTGCGAGGAAAGGGAGCCTAGGTTGAGCAGGTCTAAGAGGCGCTCCCTGATAATTTTTATTCACATAGGACTGGTGACCGTAACCACCATGGCCATGGCCATAGTAGCCTCCTCCCGTTTGAACCATATAGGGTGGCATGGAAGCACCATAATGTGATGTACCTTGACTATGTGGAGCTACAAAGCCATAATTTGGAGAGTAAGCGGGTTGTTGATACCCGTACCCATAAGGTGAATAAGTCTGTGCATATTGTGGTCTATAATAAGGTCCATAATACATCCCATGAGATGTCCCATGAGATACTCCATAAGTAGGAATATACACTCTGGAATTAATAACATGACCTCCAGAAATAGGGATACGACCTCCCAACACAACAAGAGGTACTTGAGTGTGAGACACAACTAGGCGAGTAGCAGTAGTATGGACATGACTCGTAGAAATGTTCTAGCCTGAAGGACCAGGTGAATGAGGGGGAGGAAAAGAATTTGAAGAACAAGGAATAGAGGATGAAGGGACATCTGAAACTATGTATGTGGTATCCCCAACAGTCACTCGTGTTGGTTCTGGTATCCGAATAGGATTACTAACACCAGGTCTAGGATGAACATGAGATGTGGCCTCCACCATCGGGATGGAGGTTGTAATATGACTCATGCTCCCAAATCTCTCTGCATGGAAAGAAATGGGAATTCCCCCATGCATAGTATTAGGATCAAATTCCATTTTGGCACAAAATGTTGTATCGTGTATAGGGTTACCAAACATGCCATAACTAACATAACTAGTGCTTATAGGTACATGGTGAGTATCGTTTCCTGGCATCCCATACCGGTGACCTGTGAATGAGGGATCATATCTAGAGTGAGTATGTCTTTCATGTGAAGGATCAAACTCAAAATGTACAACCACATTAGGTGAAGGATCAAATGAAGAATTAAACTCTTCGTCGTCCACGCGAAGTGGAGAAGATAGCTCAGGAATACCATCTTCGTGATCTCCCATCGTGTGTGAATCAATGTGGGTATGATTCCGCCTGGACCATCTACTTCTCTCTCCCAAAGGAGGAGGATATGTAGAAGGTGGAAGTCCTGCTAAATGATGAGAACGGCAAGGAGCTGCACCCGTATCCACAATGACTCAAAAAATGAAAAAGACTCTCTAAATTATGTAAACCCTAGGCAAGCTAACATGCACAGAGCATACACCAATAAAATATAAAGCCAACCACAAGCAAACAAGGGAAGGATATGTGAGCTCTTGAATGAAGCAGGTATGTCTCGCCTAGGAGAGGCTTGAGACTCCCATACACAATAGGAGGAGGTTCGTAACCAATTATTGTGGCCCTCATTTTCAACGCGTAAAGCGACTGTGCTATTTGACCCTAGCCTGGCAAGGACACCTACAGAATAACCCCTGCAAAGTACCCCCTTGATAACCTAGGTAAGGCAAATAAGGTCACCTCAATATAATCAATGCTCAAGCAGACAGTTGCAGGTGGGATTGACTATATGGGCAAGGTAGCAAGGCCCGTAACTCTTGAAAGAACCCTAAGATACAAATACAATCCTAGAAATATCTTCGATGCTACTCAGTTATGACTAGGGGTCATCCCAATCAATAACTGCTCACACTACCTCGTGCTTAACTCCATTTTGAGAAGAGGATCCTGAGAAACACTAATTATACCAAGGAATTTCACACTCTCACCTGGACAGACACATACATGTTGTTGTTTAATGGTCTTGGAGAATTTACTCACAATGAACTATTCCAATACCCTAAAACCTAATCTTGTCGGTGTACCCTATCAAAGAAAATAGTGTATTCCATTTTAATTAAGCATTGATTTTATTTGGATTTATTACTCAAAAGAGGTAGATGGTCGTGCAACCAATGGTGTTATGACGCAACATGAATTAAAATGCACACCTAACAATCAATGCAAATGCATTGTGTCGAATGAAAAACAGGGCATGCTACTACGTGAAATGCAAAATTTTCTTCAAATGACAAATGCAATCATTCCTATATGAAGTCCTGACTAATACTCTAAGGAAATCTAGTGCAAGTACCATGCAAAATGCAAAGTGCAATACATAATGATGCAAAAAAGCAAATATTTTAGATTTTTTGAATAAAAATGAGATGCTAAAGCAAAAGAATGATTCTAATACCCCCAGACTCGGCAAGCACCATCAAACAACACTCACACATAGTACTAAGGTAAAATAAATCTAATGCACTAATCCCAAAACAAAAAATTAAAAATGCAATGACAAGAACCTTCTTAAAAAACATTTACCCTAAAAAAACGTGTCTCTGGTCAGAAACAGAGGTGTATACAGACTCTAGCAGTATCAAAGGAGACTTAGCAATCATCAAAATTCACCTAGCAACAATCAATCTTCCTCTAGAAGGGAAAACTAAGGGCATACATGACTATTTGTAGTAAACACACATATGTATGCAGATATATCAATCAAAGCCACGTGTATATGCGATTGTGAGTAAAAAAATCATGTACAGGAAGAGAAATGTATAAAAAATAAAGGCAAACAGATGAACTGAGACAAAATTCACACCAATTCAGACACTACTAGGAAAACATGCCCCCATACCTGACATAGAAATAGAGAAATAAGAGCAATTCAAGAACATTGAATGTCAATAAAAAACCCCAAAGGACAACTACTAGGAACTCCCTAGTGGAGTCGCCAATTCTGTTACAAAATAAAATTCCTATGGCTTGGGGTACCACAACAGACAACTTAACTCTAGAAATCAATTCTTTCCTATATGCAAGAGAAACCAAACAACTAACACTACAGGATCTTGATTCGTACCTTATTCTGGACGGTTGGTGTAGATCCCCGTTGAGCTTTCCAACTTCATCTTGAATTGATGAATTGCTTCCTCAACATTCAATAAACAAGACAAGCATACTATATATAATTGTGTTAGCTCTGCTCTAGCATATATAATCAATAACATATAAGTATTTGAAATCATCCATGGATAAAATATTCATTCAAACACACATTATTGGATAGGAAAATATATTTCTATTGATATAAAATCAGATATTACAATGAATACAACCTTTGTCAGCACGTCTGCGAATCAGAGAAGCCAAGTCCCCCACTTGGGCCTCCACCACTTCAATCCTCCATATCTCGATAGCAAGCTCACAAGAAAAAGAAAAGCTTGGGAAGAACACAAAAGTGCTCCAAGGGACAAAGGGGATGCAGACTCAAGCACAAATTCCGGCAACAATGGACTATAGTTCTCTTGCTCTCAATTCCTCATATGCCTTCAATGTATCCAAAGGGTTCCTTATATAGCTCATCAATGGGGTAATGAAAGGTAGAATCCAAGTGATATAAAGGCATAGGGAAGGCCAGGAGACAAGTGAGTCAGATCCACATCAAGGAAAACTCCAAAAGAATTTTCCCTTTTGCACACATCTCGACATACGCGGTTTTAGGGGTCAAACCCGGTTATATACGCGAGAAAGGGTTTAAAAGTTGCGTATGGAAATTTTTGCATGTTTTTAGGGATGATATAGGAAACATCAAAGGAACAAAAATGGTCCATGGGGTCTAAGGACTGCATAGGGATAGGGAAGGCCATAAAAGTGTGATTTACCATGTGTGGTAAAATCAGTTATAGCATCGATGACCTGATAGGAGAGGACGAACTCATTGTAGATGCGAAGAGGAAGTGCTAGAAATAGGACCTCAGGATGATGTTTCAGTTTGGGATCATGTGTGATATCATGTCTTAGCAGAAAGAAAACTATTGTTACTCACATACAGTCGAGGATGAGTACATTGCAGCATGATTCAGCCTGAAGCGAAGCAATATGGATTTGCAAACTATTGGCTATATTGTTTGATGTCGAGATAGATGCAACTAATATTTATTGTGACAACCAGAGTTGTAGAGAACCTAGTGTTTCATAAAGTATGGGATATGGTGCAGATAGGATCCGTGAAGCTCCAATATGTTCCTATAGAGGAACAAGTTGTGGATGTACATGAAAAGAATAATGTACCCCAGTGATTTTGTCACTGTATAGAGAGCTTGGTCATATCTTCATTGGTAGATCCCAATATAGTTGGTGACATCACTAAGGGTGGATCCCAATATGACAGGTCATATCGCTGACTGTAAGAATTAAATAAATATATTAGTACCTATATCATAGTGGATAGGTAGTTGAAAGTACATTAGCAAGGCCATGGTCAGATCCCAACATGATTGGTGGTATCCTCACAAGGAAGATTCCAGGAAGGTTGGTCGTATCTTCAAATAGGAATATCACAACGAGATGTGGTCGTACATTCATTTACAGACATTGTGGTATAGGATTTATTTGTAGATGTTGTGGCTTGGGATTCATTTGTGGATGTTGTGGTATGACATTCATTTATAGACGTTATGGTCTAGAATTCATTTGTGGACGTTGTGTTCTAGAATTCATTTGCAGACATTGTTGTCTGACATTAATTTATGGAGTTTATGGTATGGCTTTCATTTGCATACATTGTGGTATGGCATTCATTTGCAGACGTTGTGGTCTGGAATTCATTTGCATACGTTGTGGTCTAGAATTCATTTGCAGACATTGTGTTCCGGCATTCCTTTGTGGATTTTGTGGTCTGGAATTCATTTGCAGACGTTATGGCCTGGCATTCATTTGCATGTGTTGTAACTGGAATTCATTTGCAGACGTTGTGGTCCTGCATTCACTTGTAGATGTTGTGGTCCTGCATTCATTTGCGGATGATCCATCATCTTTTGATATTGTGGGTGATTTCACATTAAGTTGTGATGTTGTGTTTATTGTAGGTGATGTTTAGATAAGGATATATGCGATGATATTATGCAACAAGATGTGATGCTCATGATGATGCAATGAGATGTGATGCGACAATATGATATGAAGAGATGTGATGCTCATGATGATGCAACAAGATGTGATGCTTGTGATGATGCGACAAGATGTTATAATCATGATGATGTAATGAGATGTGATGTTTGTGAGTATGCGACAAGATGTGATGCGATGATTGTTATGGTTTGTTGATATACGATGCTCGTATGAATGTGTTTGTGACATGAAGATCGAGATATGATGCTCTGTAATGGTGATATTCCATGGATGATGATAATGTGTATGTAGTTGTGAAAACTTCCTATGACATATAGAATTACCAGTCAATTGTACATATGTATCGTTGTGTTATAGAATACCTTCCTTGTTAACAGGGAGTGTTAAAGTAATGTAACTATGGAAGATATTCTATTTTGTATTATTATTGTTATCAACCCTTTTGGATATGTTGTTCCTTCGATTAGGGTTTTCATTGATGTAATTGGTCATGTAAAGTATTCAGGTGAAACCTTTGTTGTAAGGAAGGTCAGTAATACCCACAAAAGTATTATTAAAATGTATTTTTGAGTCTTCCAAGGAAAGTAAAACTTGGAAGCAAGGAGAATTCGGTCTAGTTGGGTTACTAGGAATCTCAGTTGATCAGTAAAATAGGATAGGTTCCTCCCTCACTTGGACAAGCAACATAACCCAGCAGTTGTACTAGAGAGAGAAAGAGTTGTCCATCTGGGCGAGAGGAGGAAGTCTAGTATTATTCTTGGGGACTTATAAGTCTTATTCTTTGGGTCTTACACTGTACTTGGTTTAAGTCTATATCGAGGAAGTTTTGTTGTGTTTTATTCCCCATGAGGGTTTCCCAAGATAAATCTATGTGTTCTTTTGTGTGGATGTGATTGTCTTTCTTTTAGTGATACTTTTGTATATGGTTATGATTTTATGATGATAAATGTTTTTAGATCTTTTATAACCATTGAAATATTAACATTGCAAAGTATGGAAAAAAAATTCTTAATTATTTTATGGAAACCTCACTTCACATTTATTGCACAGTTCTTATTGTGCAATAATTTTTAAGGAATATGATGGAATAATGATTTTCCTTGTCTTAGTGAAATGGAAAATTACATAACCGAAAAATGGTTTATGAAACTAACTATTTTTTCCTTTGCTCTACTTTTGTTGGAATGTTTTATTTCCTCAAGATAATAATATGGAAATAGCATAACAAGAGTAATGTCTATTCATGAAACTATAGTGTATTTGTTCCATTCAGGTGAACCATTCCGTCACAGTTCACTCTGTCATAGTTCACTCTAGAACAACTCAATCTGTCGCAGCTCACTCTATCATAGTTCATTTATGTCACGTCTCTTGTGTCATATTTCTTACTACGTGGTTCATCCCAGGAATTAATTTTTATAAGGGAATTTATGGAAATGTTGCTTTCCAAGCCATAACCTAATATGGTTGGGAAAATCATATTTAGTAAAATTAATATAATATTTGTATAATAAGGTTGCATATTATACGTGTTAACCTTATTATTTTAGGTGAATTATACTCTGCAAATTCTTAATGTAGTTCTTACTTCGCATTAAGTTTTTAAAAAGGAAGAGTATGTCGTAGTATTGTTTATCCTTGTCTTAATAATACGGTAATCAAATAAATTGAGGAATGTCAATATAAATATTTATAAATGCATTTTCTCTAATTTTGTGTAGTTTATTACATAATACATAAGTTATAATTATGATGTGCAGTTCTTACTGCACATTGAAGTTATTGTTTAACATATGTTTTCATGGGCATGCATAAAACTATTTTGAATAAAAGTCTCATACATTATTCTATTCTTACACTAAATGATTTTATTTGTTATACATTTGTTATAAGATTTCATGGGTCTTATGAAATAGTTTAAGCTTCTACTATTTACTTATAGTTATTATGCACTTGTCATAAAAATGCATATGCACATTATGCATATATGTTTTATTAAAAAAAAGTGTGTCAAGTCAAGTGTGACAATAGGTATGTTATAGTGGAATTCATCATATTCCACATCGATTTTCTTCCTTGAAAGACATAGGTGTTCAAAACTTCATGGGAGTGCATTGGGGACAATTTCTTCTAGTGTCATAGGCACATATTCTATGACTTGCAGCCACATATTATGCAACTGGTCACATAATGCAGAGACAATGTATCCCACAACTACCTTTTTCCTTTTTAGGTGCTTCCTTAGTGGCCAACACATCCTCTAGTTGGATATGTGCTTCATCATAAGATTTCTTCATGGTATTATGTTCAATATTCACAAAAGCTTATCTTCATTCGACGTCGGCAATGATGGTGTGTATCTTCTTAAATAACTATTGTGTAGGAGGACTATCTGAAATTGGGTCGCCAGACAGTAAAGAATGAAGGGGAAAGCCACTGGTAATGGACTGGTTTGATTGATTAGATAGAGTGGTATCTACTTCCTTTTTACTAGTTTTGATAATGATAATCCATTGTTGAACTTCATAAAAAATAAAAGGGACAATGTCATGGTGTGCCTGGAAAATCTGAATCGTGACTTGACAATTACCTTAATCATGTTCCCATCACTCAAGTTGATCTCTCAATGAAATAGTTTCTTGTTCCTGGGATTGGGATTCTACTTGGTCCCCTACTAGAACTTCCTCCATCTATTGATCCTACTATGAACTACCTTGAACTGTTTGATGCTGTTGCAACTAAATATATTTTTTGATCCTAAATAAACATGGATGTCCATTAGATGAGTGGCTTTATGTCTTGGTGGATCATCCCTCATGGATTTTGAATCTAAAACTTATTGGGTATCCAAATCTTGTTGCTCCATCAAATGTGGTGCTTGTTTTTATTTCTGAACTAGGAGCCTTGGTACTTGGATAATACGAAAATGTGGGTCATTAAGGTCAATGATGGTGGACAAACTAGGGTTTACACATAGGTAAAATGAAGGAATGGATGACAAGGGGGAATAATGAGTGGTTTTGTTGTGGTGGACATGGTGCTAGGGTTGGTGTTAGCGATGTCCAAGGGTTTCATATTGTGAGCACATTTGGATGGGGATATGTAATGTATGTTAGCCTTTAGGAGTTTGGAAGGAACCATAGAGTTATTAGGGAGTGAGGTTAGATATTGGGGTGGATTTGGAATTTGGGTTTCATGTGGTGGTGTACATTCTAAGGAAGTATCTTGGGTATCTTCCATATTTATTTTATGAAAGGATTATAATTGAGGAAATGGATAAGACATGACTTTGGAATTATTCACAAACTAAACACCAGGTCATTTACTGAAAACCTCATGGAAATATTTTGGAACTAAATAAAATTGCAACGTGAAGGTTGGAAATATGTCGAGGTTTTACTCAAGCAGTTGAATCAATGTGCAATCTTGATAGATTTCAAACCAGACCTTCAAAGTTTAGTTTCTAAGTAAAATGTTGGAAACCCTTGGCATGGCCACTTTCTTCATGTCCTCATACAATTATTCAAATTTATCTTTGTTAAAGGAGGCATTGGTAGGATCCTTAATTGTGTTCCATGGAGAAAAACATAGAGCAACAAGTTTGTTTTTCTTGAGCTAGGGAAAGTTTCGACTGATGGGTGGCTTCCATTTCCATATTTCTAGGGAAACCAATAAGTATATAAAAATAAAATATCCGCCTAAATTTTGTGCATCCATGAAGGCCTGAAGAGTTTTTTCGACATGCATTTACACCAATTGATCTTTGTGCCATTGGCACAAAACTATGCAACTAATAATGTATCTAGAGTGCACTATCCTTTTGTGTACTTACTCATGGCTTTGTACATATGATATGACATGCAATATTAACTAGAGGGTTGTTGATATCATTGATAATGACACCTTTCCCGCCTCTCTTGGTACCATATTTCTTGTAGAGGTTGAGATCTAAATGAGTTTTTTCTAGTTTATGGGTTCCTTGAAATTCAGCGGTCACATCCTATCCTTCCATGGAAAGTCCTGTAATTTTGTGGATAGAATCAACATGGATAGGGTATTGCTAATCTAACCATAGGGAATGACCATGCATATGAATGATAAGGAACTTTGTACATTTCTGCACTTCTGGTGTTGTGTCGAATATTGGAAGGTATTTCAAGTAGAGAAGGGTTGAATTTTAGAGTGACACAAAGTTAAAATTCCATTCATGGAAAACTTTCCTATTGTCAAGTAGAATAAAATTCATGTACACCGTAGGTTTCATGCCAGGGCACAGGAAAAATTCCTTTTGTGAAATCAATGTCGACCATACGTGTTTTCTCAATGTTTCCATTCATATCTCCTTTAACATGGAGCCTTAGGTCTATAAGGTCTAGTTATGAAACCTTTTTCTACTAAGCTGGGCCCTTACTAGATGCAACTCCCACGGTGGTCACCTTCCACATTCTAGACACTCAGCAATGATATACAAACTTAAATACAATATTATTGCTTCCTAAGAACACCATGTTGAACAATTTTCACAATATGCAATAGATTGTGGGTCACAATAGGGAACTCTTGCCCAATTTTAATATTAGTTACAATTCATACAAGTTTGTTGTTATAAATGTCGCATACAGGAAATGCTTCTATTCACACGAACAAATTGTTTCTGAAAATACTCGGTCATGACTACACATAAATGATAGAGAGAAAATTGTATTTCTTACTTATAATTTCTACAGTGGAGGGTGGGCCCCCCCAGACCAAAATGGAACTGACTATGTAATGAAACTAAATTAGATTCAAAGGTTTACTAACTCTATTACAATTTTTTTTAAACTAGATAACATGCAGGGAAATTTGCAAGCTCGAATTAAACGGATGCCAACATTTAATTTGATAGGTTTAATATCGACTTCGACAATTTCTACATCTCAACAGGTTCAATATCACCTTCGACATATTCAACACTTCAACATGCATCGTCGACACCAACGACTGACAAACTACAACATATTGTTTTTGTCTTCCAGCTGTCTGTAATGGTTGAAATTTTGGAACTGTTCCAACTTCTCTTGTAACTAAACGTAATGGGAATACAACCTAATATTTCTCAACACTTTATTTAAGCATGTACATTATTGTAATATACATCATTAACGAAGTTTATAACAAGGTATCAAAGATAGAAATAAATAAGAGATTGGTTTGACTTCTCGCATATTGTCTATGTGTGTAGTGTATTTCCTACTTTGCTTATTATTAATATGCTTCCTCCATAACATTACTCAATTCATACAATCGAACTATTGTCCCCATCGTGCACTTGGGCATGGTCAAATAATTGGTATTAGAGCCTTTTCCATATGGTCCATACACTATTCTTAAGAAGATTAGAGAAAACGATTTTCATATCAACACTCCTTCATGCCTGGGTTTCCATCCAGTATTTAATGTGGATCTACTTTGACCATACCACGCACCACTGTTGGAATAGAACGACTTAGAGATAGCAGAACACAAAGACATCCACCCAAGTATTTAGGATCCTCTTCCTTGCACACCATTATGGGATGATGAATACACCATACAAGGATGAATGAAATTCCCTTGTTTTAGGTGGCTAAATCTAGACATCTCCCAGAACAAGGAAAATGGTACTCTGCTACTGAACTAACCAACAAGTTTCCTCATCTGTATGAGCAAATGATGGGGACCATTTTTTCTTAAGGAAGGAGGTATGATCCTCCCAACAGTTGGAATTGTTTGTCAGAGAGAACGGATGCCAACATTGACTTCGACAATTTCCACACCTCAACAGGTTAAATATTGACTTCGACAGATTCATCACCTCGACTTGCATCATTGAAACTAGCGACCAAAAAACTACGAAATTTGGTATTTATGTCTTCCAGTCGTCTGTAATGGTTAAAATTCTAGAACCATTCTAACTTCTCTTGTAACTGACCATAACATGAAGAAAACCCAAGCGCTCTTAGCACTCTATTTAAGCATGTACATTATTGTAATGTACATCAGTAATGAAGTGTATAACAAAGTAGCAGAGATAGAAATAAATTGTTTAGCCAATAAAAGTGCACAATAAAGAATATGACACGCAAGTACAAGGGAGGAAAATCATGTGCGTGATGAAGAAAAGAAGGTAAAGGAAGAAGCGTAAGCACAGAGAAGAGGATCGATGCGATGAGGAGAGGTAGATCTGACTCGGTGGAAGATGCAGGTAGAAGAGTTAAAGTTGAATAGGTGAAAGTCAAAGAATATTGTAGAAGGACAAGTTGACGAAAGACTAAAGGACAGTTTTGTGGCTATTTATGACCTGTATGGACAGGCTGAAAGATGTTTCCATGGATAGTTAAGGCTATGGTTAATGTAATACAATAATTTTGTGGCCAGTATGTCCTAGAATTAATGTAATAGAATATATTTTGTAGCTACTTAAGCCTATAATAACTGAGTTGTACTCAGTCAACCCTGCGCAGTCTTGTAAACATTATAAATGGGAGGAACCCGCTCTGTATAAGGGTTATCTTGATAAATATTGTAGTAGTTAATTAATGATTTAGAGAGAATTTTGATGATAGTAGGTTGTTGAGCTGCGGATCTGCAGCTAAGTGTGCAGACCATTTAGTAGGATTTAATCTGTAGCTAAGTGCACAGACAGTAGAGTAGAAGAGTTAATCCAGGATGTGTGCAGATCAGTAGGAGTAGGTAGAAGCAATAAACCAGAGAGAATGAGATCAAGAAGAGTTGAGCTGAAAGACATATCTTAAGAATATTCTATAAGTCACAGGATGCAAGGTGCTACCTATATTTCTCGTGCCAGATGAAGAGAACCTTGGTGGTTTTTCCCATATGGGTTTCCATATTATTTTCTGTGTTGATGAATGTGAATGGTTGAATGTTTAACTGTCAATGTTGAAGGTTTGATTAGCTCCCATTATTTACAGTTATTGTGTAAATGAATGTCACAATATTGAGGAATGCAGTAAATTAATGAATAACTAAATAACTGTCGAGAACTATGTATTACTCTTGATAAAATATTGTTAAGTTATAATATTGTTGCGGTGTTGTCGAGTAATGAAAGACTCCATCCCTCCATCTCTGTCGAGCTCATTGGCCACACTCCAAGGGACTGTACTCCCTCATCAACAAAGGAAACATGGTTCTGGAAATTACACATTAAGATATCTCAAGTGAAACTACGCCTTCCTCACAGGTGTTACTGACTGAGCTTACTCCATCGGGCCGATGTCTTTGGTTGTTTTGTTGGTTTTGTGTTGTTGTTGAACCTAGATCTTGTAAGTAAGGAAAAGAGGCCAACAAATGGTTCAGTTGTTGAGACCCTTAATCATTTGAGTCAAGGGAGATGTTGTGGCATCCAAAAAAGAAGGAAATAGAGGATTGGTTGGAGTCTAAGATGCTAACCTTTGCGCAAGAAGAGAGCTCAGGATCATGGTTCAGCGCAGAAAATTGGTTAGACCAGTACATATACTCTGATATTCACGAGATCTTCTTTTTATAGTTTCCCTTTGTGATGCATGAGTGGTTGTCAATAATGGCAACTCAATAGACAAATTTCTAGAGAAGAGAAGTGGTTGAGTGTAGTGATCAGCTGATTCGTGATATAACCAGTGTAAGTAACCCCATCTCTAGAGCTGTTGATTTTTGGGTCAACAATATTTTTGCAAGGATATATTACTGAGTTTGCAGTAGAAAATATAACCTCATATAGTGAGGCTGAAAGAAATTTTTTCCAAGGACCTCGATGAAGATACTTGTTGTCCATAAGTACATGGATAAAGATGCTCATCTATGAGAAGGGTATATGCAGTTGAGCAGTTGAGTGGCATATCCAGAGGAAGGGATATGTCGTGGATTATCTACAGAGAAAATGGGAAATGGTGAGCTGAGATGTTCCCAAGAAGTAGAGAACCTAAAATATAAGTTGGATTCCTAAGGAGTGGAAGGAGATTCAGGTCTTAAAGAGGGAGAAAGACAAGTCCTAGTCTGTTCATAGAAAGTGACTACGAATTTGAGTCATGGTTATACGAAGGGTCTTGGAATGAAGAGGAAGAGTATCAGTCGATATCTGAAGTAGAAGAGTCAAAAGAATCTATGGAGACACCAAGATTAGGATGCAACTACATCACACCAGGAGTATCGCTAGAGGTAATATCTACAACCTCATCTCCTGAAAGAGTTGTTAATACTGATAGTGCTAGCATTGCAACTAGTGCGCAAGAGGGTATGCCTCCATTAAATTATTCATCAGATAACCCCAATGCCAACTCAATGGCCGTGCATGATATTAGATTACCCACATTTAATGGGGATGGAGTAGAGTATCCAGAGCAACATTTGTTCCTCTGTGAAGTTGTCTGGATGGTTCTCCTAGTTCATAACGTGGAAGTAAATAAGGTGCAAATGATCACAACTCTAAGGGGTCATGAGCTCGACTGGTTTATGAAGTTTTGTGGAGTACCGCTAGGAACCCCACAGGAGACCCTTGAATAAATCTGACTCGCGATGATCTGTGAGTTCAGAAAACCTAAATATGAGTTGCAGTGTATCACTGAGATCAAGGAGATCAAACAATAATTGGCAGAGTCTGTATGGGACTTTGACCAGTGCTTTAAAACTTTGATGGCCAAAGTAAGTTTCCAAAATTTGGATGTACATCGTAAAGAGTGGTTTATTTCCATGCTACTACCTCACATCTGAGGCCCATTAATGCAACAAAATATCGAGTCATAGACAGAAGCGCTAGAATTAGCAATGAAGCTGAAAGCCTCACCAATAGGAGATGGTGCTGCAGGAATGGTGCATATTCAGTTGTAGCTATATAATATAATGATACAAATTCAGGATATTAAGAAGGGAAAGGAATCCCAAGAAGATTTATGGTGTACAAAATGTATAACGGATGGACACACCAAGGATAATTGTCTGACCTACATGAACTACATATAATCAGGTGCGTTGAACCCATTGAGTGCCCACCGACTACCCTGGTGTCGCATATGACTGACTAGAGGACAACATGATGAGGAGTGTCTATACTTCCATAATTTTGTAAGTACCCCAACAAGACTTTTCTATAAATTTTGTAAGTCAGTAGGGCATGAAGAGAAGGATTGGGAGAATACCAACTCATGAAGGAAAAGATGGCAGAAAAACCTACTCGATGAAGAACGATGGGAAGGTTCAGGCTGAACAGGCGCAACTGCACTACCACCCTGTGCCTTTCCCACCAAACCACTATCAACCATAGTATGCACCCCAAAATTAGTATCCACCTCACAATCAGTATGCACCACAAAACCAATATCAGATGCAATACTAGCAGAATCAGTACCCATAACAACAACCACACCCTCAGGGAAGGGGTGGTGGAAACTTCAAAGGAAGAGGAGGAGGAGGACTTGGTAAAGGAAGAGGACAGGTTACATGCTATAACTGTGGATAGTCGATCCATTATGCTATGGATTTACAAGATCCTGCAAAGACATGTTCATATTGCAAAGTGCAAGACCATAATGTGGAGCAATGTCCTCAGTTGATTGTGAAGTGGAAAGCTTGAACCATCACAGGTGCTATGACTGGAGCTGATTAGGATATACCGCAAGAACAACCACAGCCACAGGTGAGACCCACAGCGTAGAAGAAAGTGTCATTTGAAATTCAAAATAAAAAGCAATTTTTTTTGGATGTGTGACCAAAGTTTCTATATCAAGAATAACCGTCGATGTCATTTGAAGTCAGGGAGATGCCTGAACGCTTCCAACAGCTATTCCAGAATCCAATTCCAAAAAATGTTAGTAAGTTCAAGCCATTTATGTCAAGTTGCTTACCACTAATTCAAGATAAAGATGCTATCGCAGAACTACAAGCACTAATAGAAGAAAATCCAGAAGAGTCGCAACCTGGAAGAAAGGTTAACCATATCAAGAAGAAATTCAAAACCAAGCATGAGTTAAGAATGAATGTGCAGATAGGAGATTATGACATGGATTACATTATTCTATATCTTGGGTCGGACGTCAATATTTTCACATGACAAACTTGGGAGAGCATGGGCAAGCTATGCTTGGACTGGCCCCTTGTCCAGTTTCAACTTGAAAATCAGGAGAAGGTCATACCATTTGGTAGGCTGAGTTAAGTCCATGTTGACATTAAGGGGTTGCACACATTTTCATACTTTGAAGTCATTAACAGTGTCAATGACACGAACCCATATCCCATGTTTCTGGGGATAGATTGGTCCATTATTAATCATAACATTATCAATTTCAAGAAAAGGATTTTATCATTTGAGGATGATGAGATGAGGGTAGTGTCTCCCATTGATCCATTAGAGAGAAAAAGATACATCGATCCTATCTACAACAAGGGACAGGGTGATTATCTCGATGAGATCTACAGTGTCACCTCCTTACAAGAAGATTACATCAACCCGACAACGGATGGAAACCTAAGCTGGAAGAGTTGTAGTTCTTGCACATCCGACAAAGGAGGGGCCTTAGAGAACTAGTAGAACCAATTGCATGAAGTATCTATGGGGTGATGCACCAGAGTTACTGGGTCGATGCGATGGGTGGACAATTAGTTGAGGGAGTTACCTACATATGAGGGATTACCTCACCTTGCGACCTTCCTTAGAGAGTTTGAAGGACTGGTAAAAGAACAACACCACTTTTCTACGTTGGACTATGTATTAAAAGCTACACCTACCAGATGGTGGGGTACACATAAGAAATCCATATCAGAATGGCCGCAGTGCAGAATATTTCCAGAAGTTAGATTTGACGACGTAGTCAATGTCATGAGTTAGAAATACACAGGGCTATCAAATCCTGTTGAGCACATTAACCTGTGTCACGTATAATTTGCAGAATACCTACAACATGAATGGGCCCATAATTTCATTCATACATTGGAAATGACACCCAGAAGCTGGTATACATACATGAAATTGTGACAAGGAAGTCAGTATTGGGAATGACTACTAAGCAATTCACGCACACATTTGAATTTGTTGATGAGAAACCTATAGTTGATGTTGTGCTTGAAACGATCAAAGAAAAGATATTTGCTGAAATCCATGTCGAAGTAGCAAGATCCCATCAGTGTAGCGCGACCATCCTATAATGGATGGCTTGTTACAACCTGGCTAGAGATCCAAAGGATGATCCAACTAATATAAACATACCAGAGTTAGAGGGTATGCACGAAGTCAAAGTTAGTGGTATTTCCAGGGACCAATTCCTTCAGCCATTGAAAATCAAGAAACTAAACATTGGCTCGTCACAGAACCCGAAGTTCACCGATATAGGAAATTATTGGGATGATGAGATGGTAGAAAAGATCACAGACTTGCTGCATGAGTATCAGGACCTATTCCCTACCAACTTCTCAGAGATGAAGGGAATAGTCGGTGACCTCAAGGAGATGAAAATACCCTTGAAACCTGATGCTCAACCAGTTAAACAACAACCTTATAGGTTAAATCCAAGGTATAAAGAGAGGGTAAAAGTAGAATTGGATCGCATGCTCGACGTCGGGATAATTGAACCTGTTGTGGAATTAGAGTGGATCAGCCCTATAGTGATCCAGGATAAAATGAAAATAGGTGAAGTCAGAATCTATTTCTACCTAAGGAAGCTAAACAACACATTCCTACACAATCCATTCCCAACACCATTTACAGATGAAGTACTTGAAAGCATCGAAGGGCAAGAGATGTATTCATAAATTAAAGAATAAGATGGCCACTGCGCCAATACTTGTACTCCTGAACTAGAAGGAGTTCCATGTTCATGTTGACGCATCATCTGTCGTGCTCAGAATATTCTTGACACAACCAGGTGAGGGTGCGCTTGACCACCCTATTTATTTTTCTAGCAGAAAACTGTCGACGATAAAGAAAAATTAGACAACAACAGAGAGAGTAGGACTTGCTATGGTCTATTCACTTCATAAGTTCTGACACTACTTGTTGGGTGGACATTTCAAAATGTACACTGATCATTCAGCATTGAAATACCTGGTCAACAAGCCAGTGTTGGGGGGAATATTTGTCGATGGGTCCTCCTGTTTCAGGAGTTTGACTTTGAGTTCATAGTTAAACCTAGTCAACTGAATTTCAGACCTGACCACCTGCCAAGGATAGAAAGTGGTGAATAACCAACCATTCTGTAGGATCACTTGCCTAACATGCAACTGTTCATAGTCACTATGGTGGAGGATCAAAATAAGGAGTTTAACATTGTCATCCACTTCCTAAGCACAGGCTATGCGCCTGAAGGATTATCCACTAACCAGAAGAAACATTTGGTCTTCAAATATGCTAATTTATACATTGATTGCAAGCCATCTGTACAAGCTAGGCGTGGATGAAATACTACGTCTGTGTCTTTTTTACTATGAGCAACAATGAGTAATGAGTGAATCACATGCCAATGTCATGGGAGGACACTACGCTAGAAAAGAAACTATGTGCAAGATACTACAAGCAGGACTATGGTGTCCAACCATACATATGGATACTAAGATATTCTGTCGGTGCTATGATATTTTCTGAAGAACAAGAAAACCACTGCACCGTGACGAGATGTTGTTTGCGCCGCAGATAATCCTTCAAGCATTTGACAAGTGGGCTGTTGATTTTGTTGGACCGATCAGTCCACCAAGGAAGACGACTGGTGCATGCTACATTATTACTACGATAGAATATTTAACTATATGGTTTGAAGCCGCACCTGTTACAGATTGCACCACTGTGACTACGACGAAGTTTTCATTTGAAAATGTGGTGACTAGATTTGGTTGTCCGAAAATTCTCCTAAGCGACCAAGGTATGCATTTTGTTAATAAAATGATTACTGAGATTACTGCAAAATTCTAGATTCAACATAAAAAGACGACATCCTATCATCCTCAGGAAAATGGAATAGTTGAATATTTCAATTAGATTATGGAGAATGCATTAAACAAAGTGTGTAATGTGCGCTGAGATGAATGGGATCATAAATTTCCACCTGTGTTATGGGCATGCCGCACCACTTGCAAGTGACCGACAAGACATACCCCATTCAAATTGGTGTTTGGACAAGAAGTTGTTGTGTCGATGGAGTACATTGTGCTGAGCCTATGGATTGTTGTGCTAACAGAAATGACCGATGGAGATGTTTTTGAACAAAGGTTTTCTCATCTCGTTCAGATGGAAGAGGAACGCTTCATCGTAGGATTCCATCAAAACATAGAGAAGAAAAGACAGAAATCATGGCATGATCACCATATCAGGATTAATCCATTCAAATTTGTAGGACCTGTCTTGTTGTATGACATTAAATTCTTCAAAAATCTAGGGAAGTTAAAGACGCATTGGCTAGGGCCATATTTGATTGTGCACATCACTAATGTAGGCACAATGAAACTTCAAAGGCTAAATGGATCGTATGTCACAGGAATGGAAAATGACAGTCACCTAAAACCTTACTATGATGGCCATGACATGCCTAGGTAAGTTCGCATCGCATGTAAAAAAAGAGAGAGAGAGAAAAAAGGGAAGGAAACTATTTTGTCGCATGTCTGTGATGGAAACAGGAAAATCGCAGTAAAGAGCGAGAATGAAAACTGGCCATCATTAAAGCCTAGATACCCAAGAATATATAGGTGGTTATGATAGCGAAGTGTCATTAATTCGATAAAGTACGAGCAGAATGTTGGTGTTCTTTTTGGTCCCATCATTCGTTTCCTCCATAACTACCATAACTATCCTGACAGGTACAACTCAGAACTCGAGTAGGGGAATTGATGTGGAATGCGTCGAACGAGAATCCCATGTGATCGAAAAGATGTCGATCTTTCATGCAATGATGACATAAAGCATGAGCGCACCCCTATAAAAATCAGGCTTCGTCGTCAAGGTTCAGTTTACTTGCATAGAGAGAACTAGAGTGACCTAGAGCTTGAGATTGAGAGCCAAAGCTAATGGTTATTGATATTTCTAGCACCAGTGAGAAGTCTAACATGACTATCGCTTCACCATGTTTGATTGAAGAATAAATTGTGTCCCAAAAGGTCCAGCAGCAAGAACAAGAAGTAGAAATGATGGCACGACCAACACAACAAATAGTTCCTGCGGTCGGTTCAGTCCCAGTTCTAGGATCTGGTTCAGACCCCATGTTGAACCTCATTTTTTATTTGCCTATTAATCCATCAGCTCTAGGTCCATGACCGGTCGTTCCACCGAGAGACGCTCCAAAATACTCAAGACCGAATCTCTAAAAGAAACACAAGGCTAATGTTGTTATGGATATGCTTGAAGAGGACATGCCTCGAGAGGACCCACCATACTTTCCACCACGTAGGGATATGAGTGCCACCATTGAATAATAGAACCTTTTATCTCTGTATGTTTTTCCAAGGAGGGCATATGCATGTGAAGTAAGGCTTCTAGCAAAAGAGTGCTTCTCGTTAGTGTTATAGCATGTTTTTGCTTCTCATTTTTAATGTATTTGTTTATGTTTTGAAGCTTGGTTTTGTATATTTCTATTAAAAATTTTGGTTCTTAGGTTAGCTTTAATCTTTTTTCTTTAACTTTCATGTTTGTATTTAGGTGATTTCTTAATTTTATTTCCCAATTTTGATTTATTTATTGAAATTCATAGTTAAGGGGCTTATAGAATGTTTATATGAATTAAAAAGGTCCTAAACATATCATTAAGTTTTAATCTAGATCATTTTACCAAAGTTTAATCATTGCTAGGAGTTGTATTTTTTAAAATCATTGAAATAGGATTTCTTGTAGCGCAAGCCTGAAAAAGTTACACACGTGCGCTACAAGAAAATCGCGCAGTTCAAAAATCTTGATTTTTAGTTCAATTTTTTGGAAATTTGTGCAAATGAGATGTCATTCATACTTGGTTAATGGATTTAATATGTGTTCTTGTTCAGAATGATCATTGTGACAGGTGTTAATACTTCAAGTAAGTCATCATTAGGGCGAATTGCGGTGGTATGGTGCAGAGTGATGGAATAATGATAATTAAACATGATGAGGCAAATTCACCTTGAATTTCGCATCTCCTGAAGTGCACAAAGATCAGATGAGTTTGTGGTGAAGTGTTAGCAGTTTGTAATCAAGTTTTGAAGCAGGTCGTAAAATTAGGGCTTTGAGAGGAAACTGTTTGGAACTATTGTGACAGTCAGATAAGATTAAGAAATTAAATTAGACACCTAACAGACAAGAAAACACAATTCGAGCACCTGGATTCACCACTCTGACAGAATTAAGACATTCATTAGTTTAAAGAGATAAAGTCTAGTTTGGGGTTTTTGTTTCCCTATATAGCACTATCTGTCAAATTGTCAAGAGCTGAATAGAATTAGAGTTTGTTTTACTGAAAGAAGTAGTTTGACAATCTTTTAAAATGAAAAGAAGTGGTAAAACCAATAGAGCTGAACCTTCAGACATGACCTGGGTTCAGACTTTTCCAGACTGTGCAAGATTGTTTTTAGAGGCGGGATGGTTAAGCTTTTTTGAAAGAATTGAGGGGTATCACACAGAATTCTCTGATAAATTTTCTCAGTGTTTGGATAAAGATGTTGTTACCTTGATACTTTGAAGTTTAAGTTGACCAGAGAATTGCTAGCAGAAGTTACAGGGATCCTAGATGAGGGTGAATATTGGTTTTAAAAAGTGCCTTTCACCTTTGATGCACAGAAATACTTACTCCCAGATGTGGTAGCAGATTGGGGTAAAGGGGTACATATTCAAAAATTTAAACCTAAATGGATAGAGCCCATCAAAATCCTGTAAATTTATATCACTTGTGAAGGGAGATTTGCGTCTGTTTTTAAGTATCATTTTAGGTTTTTGCAACATCTCAGCCATGAAGCAAAAATGAATCTTCCATTCTTTTTCTTCAAAAGTTTACAAAAGATGTCTAGTAGGGTGAAGGAGCATCTAGATCACACTAAACAATCTGTGTTTCATCATGGGCTTATAAATCTAGCCATAAGTATTGTTCTTCGAAAGAGGGAGAAGACATGGGATTATTTCCTATTTTGGTCTGGTTTTCAAACAGAGAAAGAAGATCAAGCTCAGAAGAGACAGTTGAATAAAGGTTAGAAGCTGGTCAAGAAGCTGAAAATGAAATTCACAGTCAAGAATGAAGAGGATAATGAACCAAAAAAATCTATAACTCAAGAAGATAAAAATGTTGAAATTGAATAGCAAACCAATATTGAAGACTATGAAATGACAAAGCCATAAGTGAAGGAGGTGGAGCCTGTAGAAAATATTTTTCATGCAAAACTAAACCAAAGTGTAAATGAAGATGTAAAAGAACAGGAACAAGTTCCTATTACAGTACTCTCTGAAGAGGAAGAAAAGTCATTATCTGATGAAGTTGGGGTTCATACTGAACATAAGATATAGACACAGTCTGAAGAAGAAGCAATGTCACGACGGATAAAAAGAAAAGTTGTCCACCTAGCTTCTATTAAGCATCAAAAGAAATTTTTAAGCATGTTAGGAGAAATTGGAACAGCTTGGAGGCCCAAGACTAGACCAAAAAACAAACTCAGATTGAATATGAAGAAACTGTTAAATCCTAAATTAGATAAAAAGAAGATTACAGTAATTGAGGATTCTTCATCTCGGGAAGAATTAGAAGACATTGAAGATAAAAAAGAGAAGGATATGAAAGGTAAAAAACCAATGGTTTCAGAAAACAAATCAGCTTTAACTGAGACCAAAATTTCAGAGATATTTGAGGAAGTTCGAAAGAAGGTGATTTTAGATCAGCATCAAAGTGATTTAAAGAAACAACATTCAGTTATATCAATCTCTTGTGCAGAAAAAGAAAGGGTTGCTGACCAATTAACCCAATGCAGTATTGAAGCTAAAGAGTATTCAGAAATTCCTGTGGCCATGACAGTGTAGATTGAAGAAGATGAGGAGATTTTCAATTAGTTAAAAATCCCTTGGATGCCAGAAGAAATGCATCTAGCATAAAAAGGGAAGTGCATTGATTCTGAAAATGAGAATTTGCAGAGGAATATCAAACAGTACAAATATCAGATTTAGTACATGCAGGAGACAAATGAAGGATTAGTGACTGCCAATAGAAGTTTGAGAGAATATCTTGAAGAGGTAAATAGTCACTATCAGGAATTGATTACAGTTTCTAAGGAAGCTTTAAAAATAAAAATACAAACTCAAAGCATGTTTACAGAACTAAAACAAACTATTCAAGAGCTAACACAGCAGAATGAGGAGTTGACAAAAAGAGTTGAATATTTGGAAGCAAAGCACCAAAGGGCAAGCATTAGAGGAAATTTGGGGTCTAAAATGGGCCTTATAAGAAAATGCGCCAACAATAAATTTTGTGAGTTGGAATTCAAGAACCAATAGGATTTCAATAAAATGAGTCAACCATAATGGTTGAATTGACATATTTGTCATAAAAGAAAACTATTTTTTTTGTTCGTATTTTTGACATATCTCCTTGTGTTTTTACTCACATTTCAAGCGGGAGAGCTCATTGGATGCAGAATTTAATTCTGCATCCAACGAATACCCACACTGCATACTTTTGATGGACCCCTCTACCCCAACAATAAGAAATACCTAAAAAAATGTGATGATGATGTCATCATCACATTGTTTCAGGTATTTCTTGTTTTCGAGGTACCGGGGTCTGTCAAAAGTATGCAGTGTGGGTACTTATTGGATGTGGAATTGAATTCTACATCCAATGAGGTCTCCCACTCAGAATTTGAGTAAAAGCACAGGGAGGTATGTCAAAAATACGAACACAAAAAGTAGTTTTTTTAATTCTTCATCCAAAATTAATAACTATTATTTTATTATTTTAACTACTATTTTATTATTTTCCTTAGAAGGCCCATTTTAGACCTCAAATTTCCTCTAATGAAGGAAGACTCAAGATTTATAAGGAATTTCTCTTTTATTAGAGACAACAAAGGACTTGTAAAGTGCTTCAAGAATAATAGTTATTAGTTAGTTTGTGAAAAAGTTATTTTATTTTTGTATAATGATAAGTCTTATTGAACAATTTGGGAGTAGGACTTAAAGGTAGTTTGTTTAGTTATGTAACTGACTTTAATAAAACAAGATAAAATCAAGGTCGAAAAGGGACCAAGGATTTGATTTTTGTTGCAAGGGGGGGCTATCAAGTTGTGGTTTATGAAGCTAAGTGTAAAAACTCTTATGTATTTTTGAAAGACTGATTATGAACTATATGCAACTATAAGCCCTATTTAGACTATTGATTGGTTTCATTTCTTATTTGTGTTAATCACTCGGTTGATATATTCATTTCTTGTTTAAGGTTATTATGCATGAAATGCTTGTTGACTGTGGGTGGAATTCAGTGTTGTGATTATTGTGTCTGCTTTATAGTTTATATGTTATGCATCTTAGTCCTTAAATTGTTCATGATTTAGTTTTTGCTTTAGCTATATGAAGTTTATGCCCTCTTGTTTACAAACTATACAACCAAAACCCTAAAAAGACCTATTTTACTTAATTGTGTTTATTGAGATTGTGTTGTCTTGTTCTTTCGTAGTCTGAGAACAATTTTTGGCACTAACATCTTTGGCACCGTTGCAGGGGACGAAGTTGAAAGCCTATTTTCCCTAGGTTACTCATCATTTCACTAGTTTTGAGAGGTGAACTTAAACCAGCAAATTTTAAAAGATAGATTTCACCAAATATTCCACAGTGGCTACTAAAAGAATTGGGACAAGAAGTAGACCTAGTTCACCTTTACAACTGGGTGTCTCAGACCCAAAATAGATTTTGAAAACAACTAGGAAAATCAAAAGGTCTCAGTCATCTCCAGCCCTATGTAACCCTGATCGACTAGACATATCATCACATTTTTTTGTTCTTAAGGGAGAGGAACAAGATTCATCTTGGTTGAAACCTACAATTCCTGTTAGTAATTTTCAAATTTTTACTGATCCTCAATCTTTCAAGAAATTAAATACTTTATCTCCTGGAAAAATCCCTTTATTTCACCTCAAAGTTAGTAAAACTCCTTTTTAGCCAAGTTCTAGTCAATTCTTTCCATCATCTAAACCGGTCAACTTAAAGATGGCATCCCAAAATCAGCCATTAGATATGATGGAATGAATGGTGGCAGCTAGGTATGCACCTCTAGTTTTGCCTCAACCTTTAAATTCTCTCCCTGGTGGAGATTACAAAAAGTACTTATCGAGGTTTAATGGAAAAGGCGAGACCATAGCTGAGGAGCATTGGGATGCATTTCTTAGTTATGCAGATAATCAGAATATTGAGGCAAAGGATGTGTGGATGAGGATGTTCGTACAGAGTCTAGATGGAGAGGTCAGAAAATGGTTCAGAGAGTTACCAGCAAACTCTATTACTATAATATAAGAGCTTCAGGATATTTTCATGAGACAGTGGGGTGATACTAAGGATCACACATATTACATTACTGAGTTTGGAGCTCTTAGAAGAAAGAAAGATGAAACCATAGCTGATTTTTCAAAGAGGTTCAATAAAATGTATGGCAGAATTCCTACAGAGATAAAACCTTCTGAAACCTCTGCAAAACTCACTTATGCCAATGCTTTTGATCATGAGTTTTCCCTGCTCCTGAGAGAAATCAGACCTGTCACTTTACTTAACATGTAGGAGTCAGCATTAGAGGTGGATTCTAATATACTGGCTTCTAATAGACAAAAGGGAAACTCAGCTCAACAGGTATATGATAGAAAGGGTAAGAAAGATGCAGCTCCAATGGTTTCAACATCCCACTCTGCAGAAGGTAAAATTGATGAGATGGACAAACTAGTGAAAATCCTAACAACAAAACTAAACAAGTTGGAATTAGAGAAAAATTCAAATAAACATGTTCAAGTGGGAGACAGAAACCCTAATAATCCAAATCAATTCAAAAGACAGTTTGCACCTCGTTTCATGCCTAGAGAGAGAAGAAACAATGATATACAACGAGAAAGGAGAGAAGTTGAGGATCAAAAGGTGCGACCACCACTTAAAAATAATGTAGTTGATGAGGGAGAAATAAAAGAAGAAGAGTAATTTGAGTATCCAGATCGGGAGATGATTTATTTTGGAGAACAGTTGATTGAAGGTTTTGTGACTGAGGAGGATTTTTTAAACTCAGAATATTATGATGCAGACGTGTTTGAAACAGAAAATGATTTAAATATCAAAGTGACTACTGATATATATCAAACTGATCCAAAGAAAACCCTAAATTTGAGATTAGGACCAAAACAGGTGATTCAAAATCCCAGGAAGAAGGTAATTCTGCCTCCTAAACAGCAGCCTGATCCAGTATTAGAAAAAAAACGGAATCAGGATAAACAAAAGAAAATTGTTGAAGTTGAAGAAGTGAATAAAGGTATGCAGAATTATAATATGGAAAATGAATTGTGCAAAATTAAGATCCCTATGCCTTTTACTGAGTTGATGAAGAATCCTTCTTACAAAAATTCAGTTTTGAAAATGATTGGTTTAGAAAATAGTCAACTTCCTTCTGACACAGTGAATTTACAAGAGGAAAGTCCTAAAAAAATTATTGGGTCAGCTTTGGAAGAAAAAACTAAAAATGATGTAAGTGCATCTCCTCCTTTTTACATCACATTAACCATTCATGAGCAGATGATACATAATTTCCTTTTGTATTCAGGAGCATCTCATAACCTAATTCCAAAAGCTGTCATGGAGGCTTTAGGTTTGAGCATAACAAAACCTTATCATGACTTATATGCTTTTGATTCACAATCTGTAAAATGTTTAGGAGTGATAAAGGATATGGTGGTTAGTTTAGCTCAGCTACCAATGAAGAGTGTGATTATGGATGTAGTAGTAGCAGACATTACACCTAAGTTTGGATTGATCCTCTCTAGATCTTGGGCTAAGAAGGTTCGTGGAACTTTACAGATGGACTTGACATATGCAACCATCCCTGTATTTGGAGGTGAAAACAGAAGGTTGTATAGAGAATTACAATTTTCTTATATTGTGACTGATGACAAGAATCCTACAAATCATCCCTTGTATGTTGTTTAAAAGGATTTGGGTACTTGTATGTTCCATTTTAGTGATGATAATGATGTTGTTGGTTTATTACAGGTTGAAAAATAAAAATCAATCACATGTACTAGGGAACATGAGGATGAACTTTGGAAAATGTATTTTGATGGATCATCATCAAAAGAAGGTGCTAGAGCAGGAGTTGTTCTGATATCTCCTAGTGGTGAAGTGGTAAGATTAGTGTATAAATTGGAATTTATTACCACTAATAATACAGCAGAGTATGAGGCTCTGTTGTTAGGTTTGAAAGCTGCAAAAGATATAGGTATTCAGCAAATCTATGTGTATGGTGACTCCAAGTTAGTTGTTCAGTAAGTAAGGAATAACTATCAAGTAAAACAAGATCTACTGAAGGTATACATGAATGAAGTATGGGATATGATAGACAATTTCTTTGTGTCTTTTAATATCACTTATATTCCTAGGGATCATAACCAAACTGTTGATTCTCTTGCCCTAGCAGCCACATATTTCAGGATTCCTAAAACAACACAGCTGAAGTATCCTATTGAGATTAGGTACAAGCCTTATGTACCGGACAATATAAAGCAATGGAGAGTTTTTGAAGATGATTTTGAGATAAAAATGTTTTTAGAGCTGACTAGTGAGTTTTCCAATTCCTTAATTAATCAAGAACAAGATGATGAAATTGAAGATTTTGAAGGTGTTGCAGAAAATGAGATTGCAGGTCACAAGATCATTAAGCTGAAGAGTAATTTCATTCCTAAGGGTCTAGTGCCTTTAGAGAGGATATTTTCAAAGGATGATACACCTTTAAAACCAGTTATGCAGTCTTCAGAAGAAAACGTGATGGACTGTAATATTGGCACCAAGGAACATCCCAGAATGGTGAAGATCTCAAAGGCACTCACAACAGAGCAGAGAAATAGGTACATCAAGTTGTTAAAAGAGTATGTTGATGTTTTTTCTTGGTCATATGAGGATTTGAAGACATATGATACAAGTATTATACAACATAAAGTACCTTTAAAACCAAATGTTAAACCTTTGAGACATAAATTAAGGAGTATCAATCCTACTTTGTTTCCCATTATAGAAAAGGAAGTCAAAAAGTTGTTAGATGCTAAAATTATAGTTCCCCTCAGATATTCTTCATGGGTAGCCAATCCAGTTCCTATTAGAAAAAAGAATGGTGAAATCAGACTATTTGTTGATTTTCGAAATCTAAATAGGTCTTCATTGAAGGATAATTACCCTTTACCAAAGATAGAACAAATATTGCAGAAGGTAGTTGGTGCACAAAGAATCTCTATGGTTGATGGTTTTTCAAGATATAATCAAAATACCATGCACCTTGATGATAGAGAAAAGATATCTTTTACTACTCCTTGGGGTACTTTCATATACGATAAAATGCCTTTTGTATTAATGAATGCTGGAGCTACTTTTCAAAGAGCTATGGACATATCCTTTGTAAGAGAAAGAGATAAGTTTGTAGTGATTTATTTAGATGATATTACAATCTTCTCACAATCTGATGATGAGCATCTAAAACACTTAAAACAAACTTTTCTAAAATGTAGAAAATATGGTTTATCTCTCAATCCAAAATAATCACATTTTGTTGTACAAGAAGGTAAGTTATTGGGTCATTTAGTTTCAACCGATGGCATAAGGATAGATCCGGAAAGGGTGAAAGCAATTCTGAAAATTAGTTTACCAAGGAGAAAGAAGGATGTACAATCGTTTATTGGTAAAATTAATTTTCTGCGTTGGTTCATACCAAATTTTGTTGAAAACATCAAATAGATTAGAGATATGTTGAAGAAGGATCAGGAAGTCAAGTGGACTGCAGAAGCAAAAAAATCATTTGAAAAGATTAAGATGGCTCTTACAGAAGCACCAATATTAGTAAGTCCTGATTTTACAAAGGAATTTTTAACTTTTTCTTTTGCATCTGAGGATACTTTGGCTGTTGTTTTATTACAGAAGAATAAGGATGGTCTTGAACAACCAATTGAATTTTTTAGCAAGACCCTCAGAGACTCAGAGATGAGGTACAGTACTTTAGAGAAGTAGGCTTACTCATTGGTAAAGGCATTGAAGTTTTTTAGAATTTATGTTTTGCATTCCAAGGTTATTGCTTATGTTCCTAAGGCTTCCATTAAAAATGTTTTGACCCAACCTAAAAGTGAGGGAAAAATATGGAAGTGGATTACAAAAATAATGGAATATGATGTGGACATTAGACCTACAAAGCTAGTAAAGGGACAAGATTTAGCTAAATTGTTAGATGATTCAAATTGCCAAGATTTAGGTCTACATCTCATAGCAGAACAACCAGCATGGGAAGAATTTCAAGCAGAGCAGGAGAAAGAAAAGATTATGGATCACTATGCAGAATCCACATGGTATGCAGATATTGTACACTTTCTTTTGTATTTACAATGTCTAGAGCATACAAATAAGAAAGCTGCTAGGTATTTGAAGTTGAAAACTACTAAATATTGTTTGATAGAACAGCAACTGTTTTGGAAAGATCCAGGGGGTATTTTACTTAGATTTTGGATAAGCCAGAAATTGAAAAAGTAATATCTGAATCACATGAAGGTGCTTGTAGGGGACATAAGTATTGGAAGGAAAAAGCTTATAAAATTATGAGAGTTGGATACTATTGCCCTTCTTTATTCTCTGAGGTATATCAGCAAGTAATAGCATGTATCCCTTGTCAGAAGTTTGTTAAGCAAAATTTGTTATCATTACCATTAAAGTCAATTGCAGTAAATGCCCCATTTCTACAGTGGGGTTTGGACTTCATAGGAGAAATAAATCCTTCCTCTTCAGGGAAACATAAATTGATTTTGACTGCTATATATTTCGTTACTAAATGGGTAGAAGCCATCCCCACAAGAAATGCAACAGATAAGGTGATCATAGATTTTATTCAAGAAAATATTCTTAGTAGGTTTGGATGTCCCAAGAAGTTATTGACTGATAATGATCAAGATTTTAAGTCTAAATCTATGGTGTCTTTTTGTGAAAAGCATGGGATTATTTTGAAACACTCAATACCTTATTATCCTCAGGGAAATGGGTTAGCTGAGTCAACTAATAAGATTTTTATTCATAGTATCAAGAATTTATTGAAGTAGAATAAACGATCATGGGATTCAATGTTAAAATATGCATTGTAGGCAAACAGAATAACAGTTAAAAAGGCAATTGGAACTTCTCCTTTCCAATTGGTATATGGTACTGATGCAGTGTTTCCTGTCCAACTTGGTATTCCAGTGAGGAAATTTTTTCAAGATTGTCAGGAAGAACCTAGTGATATGCAAAGAAGGATTTATGCACTGATAGAGTTATAGTAGAAGTGGGAAATAGTAGAGAAAAAAGCTCAGCTATACAAGACAAAGGTTAAAGAAAGGTTTGACAGAAAAATCAAGGAGAACAACTTTTCAAATGGAGATATGGTCTTGAGGTGGGATGCTAGAAAGGAGCAGAAAGGAAAGCATGGCAAGTTTGATAATATATGATTTGGTCCTTTCATAGTATCAAAGGTTCTAAAAAACAATACTTTTGTGCTACGGACTTTGGATGGTGAGGAATTGTCTAATCCAGTTAATGGACGACTCCTCAATCATTTCTATATTTTTTGAGATGGATATTGGACTTTCATTGTATATACCGATGTGAATAATAGAATAAAGACTCCATGATCCAATGGAATTTGTGCAGACTAGCAGGAAGTTGCAGTTACAGCATAGAAGGCACTGATCTACAGGTTCTTGAAGCCTCACAGGGAGGACTTCATCCCGCAATAGGAGCCAGATGTTATAGCCTATTTTTGATTCTCATTTCTAATGTATTTGCTTATTTTTTGAAGCTTGGTTTTGTATATTTCTCTTAAAAAATTTGGTTCTTAGGTTATCTTTAATATTTTTTCTTTAATTTTCATGTTTGTATTTAGGTGATTTCTTAATTTTATTTCCCAATTTTGATTTATTTATCGAAATTCATAGTTACGGGCTTATAGAATGTTTATATGAATTAAAAAGGTCCTAAAAATATCATAAAGTTTTAATCTAGATCATTTTACCAAAGTTTAATCATTTCTAGGAGTTGTATTTTTTAAAATCATTGAAACAGGCTTTCTTGTAGCGCAAGCCTTAAAACATTACACACACGCGCTACAAGAAAATTGCGTTGTCATGATTTTTAGTTCAAATTTTTGGAAATTTGCGCAAGTGAGATGTCATTCATACTTGGTTAATGGATTTAATATGTGTTCTTGTTCAGAATGATCATTGTGATAGGTGTTAATACTTCAAGCAAGTCATCATTAGGGCGAATTGCGTTAGTCTGGTGCAGAGTGATGGAATAATTATAATTAAACATGATGAGGAAAATTCTCCTTGAATTTGTATCTCCTGAAGTGCGCGAAGATCAAATGAGTTCGTGGCAAAGTGTTAGCAGTTTGTAATCAAGTTTTGAAGCAGGTCGTAAAATTAGGGCTTTGAGAGGAAACTATTTGGAACTATCGTGGCGGTCAGAGAAGATTAAGGAATGAAATTAGACACTTAAAAGACAAGAAAACACATTTCTAGCACCTAGATTCACCACTCTGACAGAATTAAGACATTCATCAGTTTAAAGAGATAAAGTCTAGTTTGGGGTTTGGTTTCCCAATATAGCACTATCTGTCAAATTGTCAAGAGCTGAATAGAATTAGAGTTTGTTTTACTGAAAGAAGTAGTTTGACAATATTTTAAAATGAAAAGAAGTGGTAAAACCAATAGAGCTGAACCTTCAGACATGACCTGGGTTCAGACTTTTCCAAACTGTGCAAGATTGTTTTTAGAGGCAGGATGGTTAAGATTTTTTGAAATAATTGGGGGGTATCACACAGAAGTCTCTTATAAATTTGTTCAGTGTTTGGATAAAGATGTTGTTACCTTTGATACTTTGAAGTTTAAGTTGACCAGAGAATTGTTAGCAGAAGTTACAGGGATCCCAGATGAGAGTGAATACTGGTTTAAAAAATTTCCTTTCACCTTTGATCCATAGAAATACTTACTCCCAGATGTGGTAGAAGATTGGGGTAAAGGGGTACATATTCAAAAATTTAAACCTAAATGGATAGAGCCCATCAAAATCCTGCAAAGTTATATCACTTGTGAAGGGAGATTTGCATCTATTTTTAAGTATCATTTTAGGTTTTTGCAACATCTCAGCCATGAAGAAAAAATGAATCTTCCATTATTTTTCTTCAAAATTTTACAAAATATGTCTAGCAGGGTGAAGGAGCATCCAGATCACACTAAACAATCTGTGTTTCATCATGGGCTTATAAAGCTAGCCATAAGTATTGTGCTTCAAAAGAGGGAGAAGACATGGGATTATTTCCTATTTTGGTCTGGTTTTCAAACATAGAAAGAAGATCAGGCTCAGAAGAGACAGTTGAATAAAGGTCAAAAGCTAGTCAAGAAGCTTAAAATGAAAGTCACAGTCAAGAATGAAGAGGATAATGAACCAGAAAAATCTATGACTCAAGAAGATAAAAATGTTGAAATTGAACAGCAAACCGATATTGAAGAGAATGAAATCTCAAAGCGGGAAGTGAAGGAGGTGGAGCCTGTAGAAAATATTTTTCATACAAAACTGAACCAAGGTGTAAAGGAAGATGTAAAAGAACAGGAACAATTTCCTATTACAGTATTCTTTGAAGAGGAAGGAAAGTCATTGTCTAATGAAGTTAGGGTTCATACTGAACATATATAGACACAGTCTAAAGAAGAAGCAATGTCATGAGGGATTAAAAGAAAAGTTGTCCAACTAGCTTCTATCAATCATCAAGGGAAAGTTTTAAGTATGTTAGGAGAAATTGAAATAGCTTGGAGGCCCAAGACTAGACCAAAAAAAAAAAATCAGATTGAATATGAAGAAACTGTTAAAGCCTAAATTAGCTAAAAAGAAGATTACAGTAATTGAGGATTCTTCATCTCGGGAAGAATTAGAAGACATTGAAGATAAAAAAGAGAAGGATATGAAAGGTAAAAAACCAATGGTTTCAGAAAACAAATCAGCTTTAACTGAGACCAAAATTTCAGAGATATTTGAGGAAGTTCGAAAGAAGGTGATTTTAGATCAGCATCAAAGTGATTTAAAGAAACAACATTCAGTTATATCAAGCTCTTGTGCAGAAAAAGGAAGGGTTGTTGACCAATTAACCCAATGCAGTATTGAAGCTAAAGAGTATTCAGAAATTCCTATGGCCATGACAATGTAGATGGAAGAAGATGAGGAGATTTTCAAGAAGTTAAAAATCCCTTGGATGCCAGAAGAAATGCATCCAACTTCAGAAGGGAAGTGCATTGATTCTGAAAATGAGAATTTTCAAAGGAATATCAAACGGTACAAATATCAGATTGAGTACCTGCAGGAGACAAATGAAGGATTAGTGACTACCAATAGAAGACTGAGAGAAGATATTGAAGAGGTAAATAATCACTATCAGTAATTGATTACAGTTTCTAAGGAAGCTTTAGAAAGAAAAAGACATATGCAAAGCATGTTTACAGAACTAAAACAAATTGTTCAAGAGCTAACACAGCAGAATGAGGAGCTGACAAAAAGAGTTGAAGATTTGGAAGCAGAGTACCAGAGGGCAAGAAGGAAGACTCAATCTTTAGAAGGAATTGCTCTTTTAGAAGAGGCAACAAAGGACTTGTAAAGTGCTTCAAGAATAATAGTTATTAGTTAGTTTGTGAAAAAGTTATTTTATTTTTGTATAATGATAAGTCTTATTGAACAATTCAGGAGTAGGACTTAAAGGTAGTTTGTTTAGTTATGTAACTGACTTTAAGAAAACAAGATAAAATCAAGGTCGAAAAAGGACCAAGGGTTCGATTTTTGTTGCAAGGGGAGGCTATCAAGTTGTGTTTTATGAAGCTAAGTGTAAAAACTCTTATGTATTTTTGGAAGACTGATTATGAAATATATGCAACTATAAGCCCTATTTAAACTATTGACTGGTTTCATGTCTAATTTGTGTTAATCACTCAGTTGATATATTCATTTCTTGTTTAAGGTTATTATGCATGAAATGCTTGTTGACTACGAGTGGAATTCAATGCTGTGATTATTGTGTCTGGTTTATAGTTTATATGTTCTGCATCTCAGTCCTTAAATTGTTCATGATTTAGTGTTTGATTTAGCTTTATGAATTTTCTTCCCTCTTGTTTACAAACTGTACAACCAAAACCCTAAAAAGACCTATTTTACTTAATTGTGTTTATTGAGATTGTGTTGGCTTGTTCTTTCATATTCTGAGAACAATTTCTGGCACTAACAGTTAGTAACACCCCGACTCCCTCCTGATGTGCCCATGATAGCGTAGTTCTAGGAAAAATAAAATAAGATTGAGTTCTTTTTGCACGGCGAGGAACTACGCTATATAATAAGACAACAACACAAGGTAAGGGAAGCGACATTGCAAAAATACTCCTCATTTATAAGCTTCCAGGCTAGTGTCCACACTATTATCTTGGAGTCGTGGCAGGGCCCAGACAAGCAGGAACACCTGATAGGTTTTATGATTAAGGATGTGGATGTGGACACGATCATATACGACTGGTCGCAGAATGGCATGGCCTATTTGAGGAGCATATGGGCCAAGGATAAAACCCACCAGCTAACCAAGGAGAGGGCTAAGGAAATGGCCAAGCGAATGGTCAAGGTAATGACTAAGATTATGGGAAAGGAAATGGCGGTGGCGATGGGAAATACAAACAGTAGTTGAGTTTTGACGATAATGACAGTCATCACAACTCTAGCAGTGATGACTCAAAACGTACACCTACTGATGAGGATGTGCGAACCCAGCGGTAAGAGAAGGAACAAGAGCGCACACACCCATGCAAGAAGCAAAAATCTGAAAATATGTCCAATACTATCAACTTGGATAAAGAGGATATTGTCCTACTTGCAGACGTTGTCGTGGAAGTAGCCAAGACCAGCCTTGAGGGTCTAACTGCACAGAAGACACAAGTGGCCAACAAAGTCGTTGAGCACCGCAAGAAGATCATAGAGGCCAACAAATGGTTCTATTTCATTGACGTAATTAAAGGTGCAAGCATTGGAGTCAGGTACTAAAGAGTATGATGATGTCATCAAGGCATTAGGCATGCTAACACTAGATTTTTCAAAACTACCATTAGTCGACGTATACTCCATTCAACATGTAACGAACATAAATAATAAAATAGTTAAAAAATTAAAAAATTTATAAGTTAGGTTAGTATGAAAGGAGCTGTCTCCTCATCATGAATGTCCAAGCCATATTTAAAGCCAATACATCATTGTAATATTCATCATCTTATATATATAAATATGGCTTGAACATTCATGATGAGGAGATGCCTCCTTTCATACCAACCTAACTTATCAATTTTTTAATTTTTTAATTATTTTCTTATTTATGTTCATTACACAGCATGCGTCCACGACTGAACTCTGCATCAATGAAAATGTGTTGACTTATCAAGCCACGAAGAATACAAGGAAGGAAAAATAGTGCAAGGTCCTCATTAAGGAAAAGGACCAGGAGATTGAGGCATGCGAACAGAGTCGGTTTACACTAGAAGAATCCATCAAGAGCTCCATCGTAGATTTCCCACTGGAAGAAGGCCAAGAGGTTGAGGATTCAGCTGTCAAGGTTGGCTGGTTGTTGTGGATTGTGGTGGATCTCAAGAAACAAGTCAATGAGCTAAAGGCACAATAGATACCAAGAACACCTCCTGAGGTTCTTGACTAATGTAGGAAGACAACATCTGAGGCTATTGGGAAGATAAGGCAAGGAGGATAGCTCTGTACTAAGGCAGTTGAAGCCATCTCCATGACATGGGGATTGCTTCTAGAAGACAAAGAAGTAAAAAAGATCAAGGAAGATGCGTAATAGTCTAACTTGAAAATTGCAACGGTCAAAGTAGAATGAATAAGTTGCCACTTAAGGAGAAGGTTGCAAAAGTAGCTCCAGCAGGAAGTCCAAACTCTCTGCGACCAAGAACAGAGAAGAAATGACAAAGTGAGAGCACATAAGTCAGAAGCATAATGATTTGAAGGGATTATTTATCCTATACAATAGAAGATTCAACATATCACCTAGTCATTAGAAGCAGGACCGTCAGAATATATCAATTCTGACCGTGTAGATTAGTTGGCAAAACAAGCTGAAGAGGTCACCGTGGATGTTTCCAGGGTACAGGAATTTCAGGACAAGGTTGGTTCCATGGCGCAGCTTGCGCCAGAAGCTTGAATTTTGTAGACACTTTAAATTTTGCTAAATTTTTCTTAGCGACTTGGGAAGAGACACATGTGAGTGTTGGGGGCCAGATGGGCCAGGAAAAGTGCACAAGGAAGAATCTGACATGAAAGTACAAGATAAGAAAAACAGGCGTGCGACGAAGAAAATGAGGTAAAGGAAGAAGTGCAAGTACAGAGCAGAGGATCGATGCGATGAGGAGTGGCATATCCGATTTGGTGGAAGAGAAAAGTAGAAGAGTTAAAGCTGAACAGGTGCAAGTCAAAGAAGACTGCAGAAGGATGAGATGATGAAAGACTAAAGGACAATTTTGTGACTATTTATGACCTGTACAGAGAGGATGAAAGACGTTTCTGCAGCTATTTAAGGCAGTGGTTAATGCATTATAGGAATTTTGCGTATAGTATGGCCTGACATTAATGTAATAGAAGATATTTTGTAGCTACTTAAGTCTATAATAAATGAGTTGTACTCAGTCGACTCTGCGCAGTCTTGTAAACACTATAAATAGGAGGAACCCACTCTGTATAAGGGTTAGCTTGATAAGGATTGTAGTAGTTAATTGCTGACTTAGAGATAAGTCTGATAGTAGTAGGTTGTTGAGCCGTGGATATGCAGCTGAGTGCGCAGACCATTTAGTAGGAGTTAATCTGCAGCTGAGTGTGCAAACAGTAGAGTAGAAGAGTCAATCCAGGATGTGTGCGGATTAGTAGGAGTAGATAGAGAGCATGAGAGAAAGAAGAGTTGAGATGAAAGACATATCTTAAGAATAGTCTGTAAGTCGTAGATTGCAAGGTGCTACCTATATTTTTCATACCAGATGAAGAGTGCCTTTGTGTTTTTTCCCAGATGGGTTTTGATGTTATTTCCTGTGTTGTTGAATGTGAATGGTTGAATGTCTAACTGACAATGTTGAATGTTTGATTAGCTCCCATTATTTAAAGCTATTGTGTGAATGGGTGTCGCAATATTGAGGAATGCAGTAAATGAATGAATAACTAAAGCAATGTCGAGCACTATGTATTACTCCTATTAAAATATTGTTAAGTTATAATATTGTTGCGCCACTATTGAGCAGTGAAAGAATCCATCCCTCCATCTTTTTCGAGCGCCTTGGCTGTGCACCAAGGGAGTGTAGTCCCTCGCCAACTATAGAAACATGGTTCTGGAAGTTACACATTAAGATATCTCGGGTGAGATTGCACTTTCCTCGTGGGTTTTGTCAATTGAGATTGCTCCGTTGGGCTGATTTCTTTGGGTTTTTCGTTGGTTTTGTGTTGTTGTTGAACCTGGGTCATGTAAGTAAGGAAGAGGCCAACATAAAGAAGAGATTGGTTAGAATTCTTGCATATTGTCTATGTGTGTGTATGTTTCTATGTGTAGTGTATTTCCTTCTTTGCTTATAATTAATATCCTTCATCCATAACATTACTCGATTGATACAATCGAATTGTTGTCACCTTCGTGCACCTGTGCGTGGTCAGAACAATGAGTGAACAACATGGGGATTCGGTAATATCAAGAAATAAAGGGAAGGGTTTTGAATTTTTAGGTTCCTAAGCACAATGTGTTTGTCCCTTTTATTTTTCAAACATTATCGATACTGAATTCTACTTCCAGGATCTTGGGAGTCCCAACATATGCCTACTAGAACGCTTACAATACAATATCAAATCAACCAATGGTTATGAGATGGGATTAAGGGGACATTTAGAAATATGATATGGATTTATGTATTTTTTTTACAGTTTTTTACAGATCATAAATATTCTATAAATATTTTGGGGGTTGAATTACCCAAACTAGCTCTTAGGATTGCTTATTAGTTGCGTCTTCTGGCATTCCCAAAAAGGTAAAAGGGCCTAAGAATTCTTTGTTTTAATAATTGGATCCTTATATGAGTATGTTATGGACATATCAGAATAGGAATTACTGAAATTAGTTATAGTGATATCAACATATGCATAAAACAATAAAACTAGTCAATTCTAGGTGCAAATCTAGACAAGGTTGAATTAAAACTGTGAAACTCATTCATTATGATTCAGATTGTCATAAAATTTGTAGAGAGTGTTATTTACATCACGATAAGCCATGGGAAATAAAAATAACTCTCAGATATGGATTACAAAACATTATTTGGAAAAATACATCCACACATTGCATTTGGAAGCCATAATCACATAAAAACGTGCATATTTGAAGCCTCAATCTTATTCAAGACTTTGGGAACCTTTGGATATTATAGGTCCACTTGAAACATGATCATAAATTTATTAAGGCCACACTCTCCATTCATGACTCCAAATCCACTTTTAGTAAGGAAAATAAAACTATCAAGACCTTCAAGATTCGAATGTGAGACTTCCAAGATCTGCAAGGACACTAGAATTGGATGGAATATGAATTCAATACCTTAAAAAAGACTCCATTTATGTTTGCACCAGAATAATGAATAAGGATGGAACAAAACTACTAAGGGGCACATCACCCAAAGCTCAAATGAGGCACATCTCCAAACCACTGAGTAGAAAAGCTTTCAAGACAAAATTAAAATGAACAAAAGTCACGATAGTGATGTGTTATAATTATTTTATAGAGATGTTAGGATTCATGATCTAATTTTATCATCATGTGGCCCACTTTCCTCAACCAATGCACCCTCATGAGTTGAATAGGAACTTTCCTGCTTTGTCTCCCTTACTTTCCCGCCTTTCCAACTTCGATGCTTTTCTTCTTTGGGAAATTGTGCCCTCTTGTTTCCTACTTTCTTACAGACATGCTTTTATTTTTTTTAGAAACTAAGCCCTCTAAACTTTCTTTCTTTTCTTATTGACCTTCCTTTCATGCATTTTTGGATCTTTCAAATATTCTCCTAGTTTTTTTTTCTCTTGCTTTTACTTTCTTTCCTCTTTTGTTCCCAAGATTCCTTGGTCAACCCCATCCAACTATGCAACCCACTTGGCTCATTATTATTTATTTATTTTCTTATTAACTTAATTTATGAAATAAATATTTTATCTTCAAATGCATTTCTACTTCCAAAGAAAATTAATTACCCCTACTTAATTAATTGACAACATACAAAACCTAATCCCCTTAATGGATTATTCTTCTCCTACACCCAAGGTATTATTTGGGATATTAATATATACCCATGGTCATAAATGAGGGGAAATGATAGAATAAATTGAACCAAACTAAACTACAAAAAATTCAAAACTTAACTGAAATGCGAAAATGGAAATTGAAATGAATTGTAGAAACTAAAACTAAATAGAACAACTGAAATGAAGAAATGTAATTGAACCGAGAATAAGAAAATGAAACTCTAACTCCTAAATAACTCACTCCCGCAAGTAGGAGTGATCTCTTGTTGGATTATGGGTCAGAAACATAGGGATTTAGGCGTGCACCATTCACCCATCTTGAATGAAGAATAATGTCAAGTTGTGTGACTTTTATAGCACCAGACTCTCTGATTTTCACAACAAAAAATGATCCCAACCAATTCATTTGTAATTTACTGGCATGCTTCCTGAACTTGTTGTCGTATAGGACTTTGTCACATACGTTTAACTCCTTCTTCTTGATGTGGTGACCATGCGATTCTTTCTTCCTTCATTTCTCTAATAGTGCATGATATTCCACCATAAAATGAGATTCATCAAGTTCCATGACCTTTGCAAGTTGTTCCACAACATATTCTTCAATCACCTATGTTGTGGTTTCAACATATTGGTTTATAATAATGAACTCAGCAAGAACCACTGCTTTGAGACCATAGACCAATTAGAAAGGAGTCTGCTTACGAAGCTTCTTCGTGGTAGTTCTATATGCCCATAACATCATTGGGATACACACATACCAATTAGATCTATTTTTACAACATATTTTGGTCAATCCTCTCTCTAGAATCTTCTTGAATGCTTCAACCAAGTTGTTTGTCTGAGGGAAATAAGTACTTATCTCATGGTGTTGAATCTGAAACACTGTGTTCAATTATTCAATTGTATTGTCTAGAAAGTGATTTCCTTGGTCGTTAGTGAGGCTTATTTGACATACAAAGTGAGTTATAATGTCCTCAAAGATAAACTAAGTATTTGTTTCTTCACAATATCAAATTGCTATAGCTTTTCCCAACTTGGTTATATAATCCGTTGTGGTGATAATGTACGTGTATTTTGAATTCTAGGTGGGTGGATGAATTGGTCCTATGAATTCAATTTCCCACTTTTCAAGATACTATAGTGCTCGGACTACGTGCGATGGAATTTCATCTCTGTGGGATGGGTGACCAACATGTTGACATACATCACACTTCTTTCCAAACACCTTGGAATCTTTGAGTAATTTAGGACACCACAGTCTGGATTGTAGAACCTTTATACCCATAAATTTTTCTCCAACGTTTTCTCCCACGACACTGGCATGAAATTCCCACAAAATATCGTTGTGATCATTGTCTAAGACACATCTATGCAAAATTTCATTGATTCTCAATTTATATAGTTGGATTTCCATAAGCTTCTACTCTAGAACTCTTAGTAATAAATGTATCTTATGTTGAACCTTTTTGTTTTCATTGATGTCAAAGAGTAAACGAACAAGATTGATGTCAAATACAAAAATGTTGATGAAACAAAAAGTATAGAATCTTGTTGTTATAGTTGGTGATGCTAAGCAAAAATCCAATTTGAACAAATATATAAAAGTATATGTAAGCATCAGTAGTATCAGATAATGCCTCTCTATGCAAGTAAAGATAGTTTGAAGTACATGGAGAAGAAATGTGGAAGTTCAGGTTGTGTGCAAACCCCACCAAGTCATTAGACTCAAGTGTGTGAAACCCCACAAGGCTGACTTATCAAAGGATGCATGCCGACACAAGAAAAAATAAGGTGGTTAGCTTGACCAAGAAGTAAGAGGGTTGGGAAATCATTGAGTAAAAGGAATCCTAGCTTTTGTACACATATCTTGAACAAGAAATTGTATAAATAAGCAAGAGATGGAAGTATTGAAGTAAGATTGAAGATGAGATAGAGAATATTTTAGGATTTGGAAAGCTTCTAATTATGGGGTATCAATGGCTCATTGATCTAAGAAGAAATACATATTGTAGATCTAAATTGAGAAAAAATGATGAATATGAACAATAGATAGTGCACAAATTAGAAGGATATCTTGTACTAGGATGTGTGAAAATAATACACAGTGAATGACGTAAATCGCACAAGTGTTGAAGTAGAAGTCACAAATCACAAAAGTTACTATGTTGTAGAGTGCAAAAATGTTGATATCAGAAGATCACAAATTGCCAAATTAGTATAGTAGACACTTTCACATATCATAGATCATAGAAGGCTAAGACACACATCATAGAAGATACATATCAAAGAATTCACAAATAAGAAGAATCACAAATCTCAGATAAGATAAATGCAGATCTTAGTTCTTTATATACACATATTCATTTCAGATAGGTAGGAAGGGTAAAAGAAAGGAAGTTGTATATTCCTTCTAGTTGGTGTTGGTAAATACATTAGGGATTCAGAGCTTCCTTCCATTTGGTGGTAAATACTTTAGGGATTTGTAACTTCCTGCAAGTTGGTGCTCATAAATACAATAAGGATTCAGTGCTTCCTTACAGTTGGTGCTGGTAAATACAATCGATAGTTGGTGCTTCTATTCAGTCAGAGATGGAGAACAAAAAGAGGATATTATAGTATTCAAGCAGGTCGGTGCTTGAACACTTCGAGTGGGTACTTGCATAGAAGGGACAAATATCCATTCAGTTCAGTTTCTGAAGTTAGCAATTCAGTGTTTGTGTAGATGATAGAAGTCCTTTCAAGCTGGTGCATGTAAACAACAAATTGATGCTTGTAATTAGGTCGGTTCCTGAGTGAGCTGGTGCTCACAATTGGAGATTGGTGTCTCAAATTTATGCAATCAATATATATATATATATATATATATATATAAATTTATTTTATAGATTTTGTGTGCAATTGTGTCCATTATTATTTTTGGTAAATAATTTTTTTTAAGTGAAAACTATTAAGTGCAAAATAGTATAATTTGTTCTATATAATGATTCACTCCCCCTCTTAGCATATATAATAATTCCAGCAGTTGGTATCAGAGCAGGTGTCTGCAATAACAGTTTAACCACTAGAAGATGAATCCTTACGCAAAAATGGACAAATAGGAAATGCTTTTTATGGCAACTGAAGTGTCCTAAAAGGTAAGGACTCAAGAGAAAAAATATGATTGAAGTATACTTCAAAGGAGAACTGATCAATGCCTTGGAAGAATTAGGTAAATCAAGAAATATGAATAATTTATTGAAGGAACAACAATTAAGATATGAAGAAAAAGGAGACAAGAAAAATAGAGTTGGGCATGATTGAACATCTAAGACAATAGGAAGAAAAGTGTGAGAAATTGGAGACCGAAGTTACTCTCTTAAAAGGGGAACAACACAAAGATAATGACCAGTTGAATATTCAACATAAGTTCACCACCAACACCAAGGATCTAGATGAAATCATTATAAATCAAATACAACCATCTGAAAAGAGAGGAATAGGTTACAAAGAATTTAATTCATTAAGGTCAATTTTTTATACAAGAGAAAGAATCTTTGCAGATGTGATCAAAGGATCTATTTCAAGGAAAGGATCTATTTCTACATAATATGGAAGGAATCACTTTACAAGGTGTCAAACTCTTTTCTTAGGAAACTATTATTTTTGTAAGAATTTTGGTCATAAAGCATTAAATTGTAGAGCGCGAATAAAGGATAGTGTTCAGAATGATAACTCTTGCTCTAAGGATAACCACCAGAAGAATGATATCAAAAGGTCGTTCAAAACCATAGAAGAAAATTTCAATTCATTCATCCCTTTAGACCATGATAGTGAATGTGATAATTCTGGAAATTGTGACCATAAAATTGAGGATTGCGCAAACCATTTATCACCGACTAAACTAGTTGAAACGATCCTCAGTAAAAGAAACTATGCAAAATTTTGGCAGAAAAAACTCTCATCAATAGAATCAATAAGGATGTAGCTTGTATATTCATGCACATAATAAAAGGGGGAAATGGTATATTAGAAGTGGATGATCCAAACATATGACAGGAAATAAAGAAAATTTCTTGAAGTTTAGAGAAAAAAAAGGAGGCAATGTTTATTTTGGAGATAAAAAGGAGGCAATTTTTATTTTGGATATAGTCTCCTAATTGTGATTCAAAGTTGTGATCAAGTAAATACACACACCTTTGACTCAAAGAAATGTAAAATTAGAAAAAAGGATACAAGCAGACTAGTGGAAATTGCCTCCAAAACCTCAAACAATTTTTACATGTTATATGAAAAGGAATAAACACGTTGCATGGGGAAAATAGATGAAATTTGGATTTGGCACAGAAGGATGGGACATATAAAATTTGATAACCTGTTCAAAATTAGAAAAGAACAAGTTTTGAGAGATATCTCAAATATCACAAGGCTCTTACTGTATATCTTCAAACATTGTCTGCATGGAAAGAAAACAAGAGTAAGTTTTAAAATAAAGTAAAACTACATGATGAAACCATTGGAATCAATCCATAATGATCTTTTTGGACCATGAGAACCAAAGGTTTAAATAGTTAATTATACTTTCTTCTCTTCATGGATGATCATAATCAAATGACATGGGTCTTCTTTCTCAAGAAAACGTCAAAAACATTTGAATGTTTCAAAATATTCAAGGAAGTAGTTGAAAATGAAACTGATATGAAGATTAAATTTCTAAGATCAAATAATGCAAGTTAATACACCTCAAATGAGTTAGAGGATGTTTGTGAAAAACATGGAATAAGAAGACAATTTTCAATTGTCAAAACCCCACAACATAATGGAGTAGCAGAAATAAAATAAAAAATAATAGTATAAGAGATGTCCAAGACCATGTTAACTAGTTCTAAATTATCTGAAATTTTTTTGATTTAGGCTATTCACACTACCATTCATATTTTAAACAAAGGACAAATTAGAACTAGTAGAAACATGACCCCATATGAACTCTAAAAGGAATGCCAACAACAGTCAAGCATTTATGGATATTTGGAAGCAAGTGCTATATCAAGAGAAATGATGAGAACTTGGGGAAATTTGATTCCACATTTGATGACGGAATACTTCTTGGATAGGCCACTAGAAGAAAGGCATAAAAGTGATAAAAACTAAGGATAAACAATATGGTGGAAATCCCAAATGTAAAGGTAGATGAAGAAATCAAGTACATGAAAATAGATGATGATGAAAATCAACCATTATAAGATTCACAAGAAGAAGAAGATCTAGAAGAACAATAAGAAAACTTGTATCAAGAAGAACCAGAGGAAGAAAGTAGACCTGATACGAAAAATCCCTCCAGGTATGTTCAAAAGCATCATTCTAAGGATCTGATTATTAGAGATAAAAATGTTAGTGTGGGAACAAGAAGAAGGTACTTGACATACGCTACAAAATAAGTGAATTTATGTTTATTTTCCCAAGTAGAACCATTTTTTAATGAATCCAGAACTGATGAACATTGGATCAAGGAAATGGGAGGAGAATTAAATCGGATTCATAAAAATCAGACCTGGGAACTTGTTCCAAGGCCCAAATACAAAAATTTCATCGGTACTAAATGGGAGTGTAGGAACAAATTAAATGAGGAAGGACAATTTGTTAGAAACAAGGCAAGGATGGTATGCAAGGGATATGTGCATGTTAAAGGAATAGAGTTTGAAGAAACCTTTTCCCTGCTTGAATGAATGGAAGCAATCATGATGTTTCTGGCATATGCCTACTCCAAAAACATCATTGTATATCAAATGGATGTCAAATCGACATTCCTAAACTGGGAACTAGAAAAAGAAGTATACATAGAACAACCACAAAGTTTCTTTATCTCAGACAATATGGATTATGTTTTCAAATTAAAGAAGGCTTTGGACTAAAGCAAGCACCAATACCCTAGTATTTATGTCATGTTCCCTCAAATTGACCATTAAAAGTGTTGGCCATGCTAAGTTTCTAGGGGCTCAATTTGTTATTAATTATTCCCCCTAGGATAAATTTTTACTAATAATTGTTCTAAGGCATGTATTTAATTTTATTTCAGCAATTTTATTTATTATGCACAATAATGATGTGGAATTTAGGCTGCCATGTCAGGAGGGTGCATTGGGGAAAGCTAGTCAACTTTCCTTGGTAAAAATAAGAAAGTCCATGACAAAAGCAAGCAAGAGAATAAAGGGAAGTTTCCTAAAAGTAGAAAAAACAGAAAGAGGTGTTACCACCTAAGTTGTACTTAGTGGTTTTTATCAAGTGAGCCCGGTGAACCGGACAGGGCTAACTTGTTCGGACTTCAAAAAGACCTTTGGAAGTA
>LPNX010036546.1:165447-208143 GCA_001517045.1 Pseudotsuga menziesii
GGTCCCACTGTTTCCTAGTTTTGAGTGATTTTCCATCACTTAGGTCAGAAAGCCCCAAAAATCAATTATTGATTATTTTAATTAATAAATTGATGAATAATGGAGCAAATCCAAAATCATAGATCAGTGGATTCTCAGTTGATTTGATTGAAATCAGTCATATCTGAAGCAGATTGACTGGATCTGACAAATCCTTGACCGAAGGAGATGATCAAATCAGATCCAAAGTTGATCTTCAGCATCCTTTATGGGGATTTTCGCCCTCCCTCTCTCCTCAACACGTTTTGGCTCATCTGGATGAGTTTTGGTGGATACTTCAGTGAATAGGTTGAGGTGTCAGTCAGATCAGCTCTCCGATTGACAGTTGTACTCAGTGAGACTCAGATCTGGCTCAATTAGACATAGATTGGGCATTGATGAAATCTCCATCAGTTGATTTCACTTGATTCCGTGAGGATTTGCGCCCCCCATGGGCTGGATCTCCTGTATTTTGTATATATCCAAGCACAGCCTCCTCTTCCAAGCTAGTTAGAACTGGGATTGAGGTGTTGCTACTATTATATTGTTGTAATTCTGCATTTGAAATAAAGGAAATATTTGGAGGCAATACGGTGTGGTGCCATTACATTTGTGGATGATTATTTCCATTGTTTTACTGAGGTAACCTGTATCTGTGGTCATTTTTTGCTAATTTCTTGTAGATCTGTGGTTAAGATTGGTAATTAGCTTATTACAATCTTGATAGGAAAGGTGTTGTTCAATAAGTTTATTTACTGTCACTCTCCTTTGATGCATGTTTAGAGATATAGATTTAGCATGTCCTATAAGCTTATATGCATGTTATCTTGAATCTCTTTGTATGTACTAATCGGATCTCACAAGTTTCTTGGCAAGTTCTTTGATTTCAGCTGAGTTGCAGGTTCATATTTTGGAGAGGATGCTGATCTAGTTTGCTTATTCATTCTCTTCAAAACATTTCAAAGGCATAGTCCCTCGGCATTCCACCTGAAATCTCTCTTGTGGATCTTCAAGGAAACCAGCACTTTTCTCCTCTTCTTCCTCCCTCAAAATCAACACTTTACCCAATTACTTTTTTCAGTTCATAGCTGTGATTTCATTTGGATCTGTTTCATCAAAGTAAAATATACATATATATGATTTTTCATAGCTCATATCCTATATCTTTCACTTAAAAAAGTTTCATAAGCATCCTAGATCTAGCTGTAGGGAAATCGTCTTTTTTGCATGAAAATTTAAAGGAAACTTGTAGATCGCATGCATTAGATTTCCTTTCACTGTTATAAAATTCAATATTCTGCAATATCAGTGAATTTTAATTGGCTGCACAAACAGCAATCCAAGATCCCAAGGAAAGCTTCCTTTTCTTGGTTCCTTTTCCGCTTGTTTAGCTAGTTTTAACTTAAATTTCTTTGAGATAAGGTAGGCTGATCCAAAGGTACTCTTAAAGTGATTTTGGAAATTTGTTATTCTAACATGCTCACTGTATTTTATCATTTCTGACAGAAAATAAAGGAAGCTTCTGTTCGAAGTGGCCTCGAGAGCGTTCAAATCCCCCTAGGGGTCTCCCTTTTCACCAAAAAACTCAAAATTTTCCCAAAGTTGTAAAATCTTGGTTTCAGCCTATATAAGGACCAAGAAGTTTCTGATATATCATTCCTTTGATATTTTAACCATTAATAAATAAAATCATTTTTGGAATAGGCTCTTTCGAGCCCATTCCCCATCCCCCCTGGGGGGATTTGTGTCAGTGCCCTTTTCGTCGATTTCGGTTTATTTATTTTTTACTAGCATTGATATAATTTGTAGGGTAGTATACTTGATTTTTTTATTAATTCCATACTCCATATCTTACATTTCAAAGTAATCATAATACTTTCCCCACGATTTCCCGATTGACCCGAAAGGGGAAAGAGATTCGTGGTACGATTAATTAAGAAACTTGAACTATGTATTTGTTTGCTATTTTATATCATTTGTTTATCAGCAAATTTAAAATTAACCCCTCCTCGATTCCCCGATTGAGATCCACTTGGATCGAAAGAGGTTCTTGGAGGCTGTTCTTTTAAACAAGAACATCCAGTTTAAAACTTATTAAAATTGATAAGACTCCAGTGTGTATGCACTTGGCAGCGGTTCGTCCGATCAGTTAACCTGTATCAAAAGCATTTGGGTGACTAGTATAATTAGGACTCACTCTCCCCAACTGACAAACCATCAGGTGAAAATCCAACACCTAGATCAAACCTCTATGGTGGCAAAATACCCAAAGGAAGTGGGAACTTACTGAAAAGTGACCTCGGGGCACCGATCTCTGTCACACCCTAATGGGTGCATTACAAACAATAGCCCCAGAGACTCCATTTCAGCCCACATATTCCTTGCGGGTAGCCGTAAAGGTTTAGTTTTGGACATACTCCAAGTACTCTCAGGTATATCTGGAGTCCCCCTTTGCCTAATTTAATCAACTCATACTTCACATTTAACTTAAAACATACCAAGATGCAATCGCAAAGCATTCACTCCAAGCACATGCAAGCACGTTGATCTTATTTATTTGACTCCATTTTAAGGCACTAGTCATTTAAGCTTCATATATACATTGTGTATCATCTTTGTGCTTTCATGTGTTTATTTTCGTATCTTGTCATCTTTAATTGTCTATAGTTAAAATATTCAAACTCCTAAGTAACTGATTCAGTTTAACATCATCACACAAAAAAATCATCCGTAGTAACTTAATAGGGTCTACCCCCCTTGGCTTTGTTAGGAGTTGAGCCTAAACGGAGGAGTCAAGAACAAGGTGATAGCCTTGACTCAAGACTTGCCCCCAAGGACACACCGAGTGGCTTGAATATTTCTGCCACATGACCCAGGTGTGCGAAAGGTGGCAACACTTTTTGGCGCCGTTGCCGGGGATAAATCTTTTTATTCACGAGTACGACTTAGCTTAACTTTTTTCTAAACAACTAAAAATATAAAAAAAAAAACCTTTTGATTGATCTAGTCTTTAAAAAACATAAAAATTAAAACTCGATCCATCTGGCGACTCCACTATCTAACATCCCTTCAAGACTTTCTATCCGAAGAAACCACCAACAATTATTCAATCGTCTCCCTGATCCTGAAAGTTTTATTAGGGAAAGATTGAATAGGCAGAATTCTCATAGAAACATTGAAGATTTAGGAGACCAATCCCTCGTAGATATCCATAACATATTTGTAGAGAGTCATGTTCACCAATCTCAAGAAATGACAGAATTATTCAAACCCCTTGACTTTTCTCAGATAGCAGGTGCTCCCCATGCCATTCCAAAAGATGCTATCAAGAATCTCCCTAGGTTTGAGGGAAATAATGCCACCACTACCAAGACTCATCTCCGAAAATTTGAAAGGCACCAAATCAGTTATTGTGATGATGTTGCCTCTAACCATGAAGATATCAAAATGAAGCTCTTTGCTTTATCCTTAGAGGATGATGCTGCGGAGTGGTATGAAAACCTTGGTGATGATTCGTATAAAACTCTTAGTGATTTCCTAGAGGGTTTTAAGAAGAAATGGGGGGAAAAGAAAGAACCAAGACATCTACTTGCCGCCCTCCATAACATAAAGAAGATGGAGAATGAAACCATTGATGAATTTAATACTAAGTTCAGGCGTGTGGTTGCGGACTTCCCTAGAGAAATCAAGCCAAGGGATGCCTCCATCCTCATATATTACATCGAAGCTTCCACTGGTGATTTGAGGTACAAGTTAAGGGACAAAGAGCCAGCCGATCTAAAAACTGCTCAGGAATTGGCTGAGAAAATAGAAAAGAATATGCAATCTTCAGGCAAATCCAACATTCCAAGTTACACTAGGGGAAACACTTCATACAACGAAGAAAAGGGAAAAGCCTTTGAATCAAAAGAAAAGCGAGCCTCTAAATACCCCATGGATAAGATAGCTAGCATGTTGGAAAAAGTGATGACTAGTCAGGACCAATTCATGACAAAAATCCAAAACAAAATAGTCACACTGGAGAGAAATAGTGGACCTAGGAATTTTCAGGCAAAATAGAATCAAGTGTATCAAAGGAAGTTTCCTCAACAAGAGCCTAGGATTCCAAACCAGTTAGACTCAACTAACATGGTAGATGAAGTAATTCCTTGGTGTAGACCTTGTGAGCAATTCCACCCAGAAAGCACTTGCTACATAGCAAATCAGATTATAGAACATGGGATGGCGGAGGTCAGTAATTAGGAAACAACATCAGGTGAGTCTAATCATATATACATGGTAGGATAGGAATACCCTTTGTCAACATCTAAATAGTAAAAGCCTAAGGATGAAACCATTGAAGAATCTTATAGTGAAACTTATGATAAAAACTGTGATATACATGATGGGACTCCTATGTGTTCTCCATATAATGATGACAGCCTGGAAGGTGTACTACCTTGTGACCTTTTCTCTGAAGAAGATGAGTATGAAAATGAGGACAAGTATAGCTTGGAGCATGATACAAGTGACGAAGACTCCCTTATCCCTGACAAATATGTTGATGAGGAGTCCTGGACATTCATGGAAAATCCAATCTATGACATGAATAAAGAGGAAAATAATGAACCAGAAACTTTTGATGGTTTTATTGATGGCATATCTAAAGAAGAGAGCATGGACCATGTGGCCTTGGGAAACTTTGATATGAAAAAGAAGCATGTAGTTTATCCACATGATCAGTCTGAGACATATATCGATATCAGTAGTGAAGATAAAGAGAACTCGATATCGAAATCTGATATCAGCAATGGGGAATCCATCACATTTAACATAGATGATGGTGATGACTATTGGGATTTTTGTGGATATCTTATTAAGAATCCTATCTATGCTATATCCAGCAAGGGGAGTGTCTGTTTAGAGATTTGTGGAATTCCAATCTATTATACTTCCATAGAGGGAAGCATGAATATGGAGACCTTGGAAAATCCTAGTATGGAAAAGCAGCATTCAAAACTCTTATATGATCATTCAGAGTCATATCATGCAGAGCCGCACAAGAGTATCGGTAATGAAGACATGGAGAAGTAGTTTTGTGAAAAGACAAATGTGATGCAGTTATTAGAATATCAGTCTCAACTATCATCTTCACATATAGAGTTTCCTCATGACTTGGAGCTTCTTGGGGCTTATACAGTGAATTATCATCCGGTAAGCCTTGATGATCAGTATGATGGTGTAGTCAATCTGCCTCATCATTCCAATTTGTACATCAACCCTATCCAGTCATGGATAGAAGCAGCCTGCGTAGGCACTTACCAGTTTGGGAGGAAGTTTGATGACATTATTCATGCCTATGATTTCCCATCCATCCCGTCCATTCTGAATCATCACGCAGGTTTGCATTTTCTGAATAAAGTATCCTTACTTTGGCAAGTAACCAAAGACAAGGAAAAAAAAATTTATGTCAATAAAATGCCTAGGTGGTTACATTAGATTTCTGATTACACTTAACCCTTTTTATATCATGATTAGAGTAGGAAAATAATCTCTTTGAAAGAGAGCATTTACTTTCTGCATTTCTATTTTTAGCTATAATAAAACTTTGCTTCTTTTAGTTAGTTACATCTATTTTGTTTAAATAAATCAGCTTAATGGTTCATTTGGTTTTTCATAAAACTTGTGCTACTGAGTTTTTTCTTGTCAAGTTGAGATGTTTTTGTAGGGTATATAAACCAGAGATTCTGGTGTTCTCATATCCTCTCCTTGCCTTAAAGACCAGATCGAGCACACATCCCACAGTTGGAGCCAGAATGTTACCACCTAAGTTGTACTTAGTGGTTTTTATCAAGTGAGCCCGGTGAACCGGACAGGGATAACTTGTTCGGACTTCAAAAATACCTTTGGAAGTACTTCTGGGAAGTGCTTGTTGAACTATATCCAATGTTCATACCCCATGAGGGAATTGTAATAAATGTTCTAGCATGATAGTGTCTGTAAAAGACTCGGTCTCTTAGACTTTATTTGTCAATCTGATCAGCCCAGGGTGTTTTTTCCCTTGGTTATTATTGGTTGTTGAACAAACAACTGATAATTTCTGAGTTTTTCACTCCATACCTCCAAAGTTGGGGTGGTTAGCTTGGAATTTAGGCCTATTGATGTTATTAGATTCTATGTGTCAATGTATAAACATGCTAGACATCATTTTTTGAGTCATATGAACATGTCTAAGTCCCCCTAGGTGTTTTTCAATTTTCCAATTTTTTAGTTTTTTCAGTGTTTTTTATTAAAATTTAATTTTTCCAAAACTTAGGCTATTTTTTAATAGTTTAATTGGAAAATTTTATTTTGTAATAAAATTGGGCCAAATAATCAGTTTCAGTCATGTAGGTGCTCATTTTCAAGCTAAGAGCACCATGTAAACCCATGGACCCACTGTTTCCTAATTTTGAATGATTTTTCATCACTCAGGTCAAAAAGCCCCAAAAATCAATTATTGATTATTTTAATTAATAAATTGATGAATAATGGAGCAAATCCAAAATCATAGATCAGTGGATTCTCAGCCGATTTGATTGAAATCAGTCAGATCTGAATCAGATTGACTGGATCTGACAAATCCTTGATTGAAGGAGGTGATCAAATCAGATCCAGAGTTGATCTTCAGCATCCTTTATGGGGATTTTCACCTTCCCTCTCTCCTCAACACGTTTTGGCTCATCTGGATGAGTTTTGGTGGATGCTTCAGTGAATAGGTTGAGGTGTCAGTCAGATCAGCTCTCCGATTGACAGTTGTACTCAGTGAGACTCAGATCTGGCTCAATTAGACACAGATCGGGCATTGATGAAATCTCCATCGGCTGATTTCACTTGATTCCATGAGGATTTGCGCCCCCCCTGGGTTGGATATCCTGTATCAAAAGCATTTGGGTGACTAGTATAATTAGGACTCACTCTCCCCAACTGACAAACCATCAGGTGAAAATCCAACACCTAGATCAAACCTCTACGGTGGAAAAATACCCAAAGGAAGCAGGAACTTACTGAAAAGTGACCTCGGGGCGCCGATCTCTGTCACACCCTAATGGGTGCGTTACGAACAATAGCCCCAGAGACTCCATTTCAGCCCACATATTCCTTGCGGGTAGCCGTAAAGGTTTAGTTTTGGACATACTCCAAGTACTCTCGGTTATATCTGGATTCCCCCTTTGCCTAATTTAATCAACTCATACTTCACATTTAACTTAAAACATACCAAGATGCAATCGCAAAACATTCACTCCAAGCACATGCAAGCACATCGATCTTATTGATTTGACTCCATTTTAAGGCATTGGTCATTTAAGCTTCATATATACATTGTGTATCAGCTTTGTGCTTTCATGTGTTTATTTTCGTATCTTGTCATCTTTAATTGTCTATAGTTAAAATATTCAAACTCCTAAGTAACTGATTCAGTTTAACATCATCACACAAAGAAATCATCCTTAGTAACTTAATAGGGTCTACCCCCCTTGGCTTCATTAGGAGTTGAGCCTAAACGGAGGAGTCAAGAACAAGGTGACAGCCTTGACTCGAGATTTTCCCCCAAGGACACACCGAGTGGCTTGAATATTTCTGCCACATGACCCAGGTGTGTGAAAGGCGGCAACAAGAGGTAAAATCAGGAAAGTTTTTTAAGGAAAGAAAGAGTTTCCTTATGAGCCAAGAAAAGCAGAAAGTTGTCATAACTCAAAAGAGGCATATTTTGACTAAGGGAGGGTGCATCTTCTAATTGTGAAGGATGATTTGGAATTAGAAACAATTCCACATGGTCCTACTTGCCTAATTTCCCAAAGGGGGCTCTTTTGTGGCTAGGGTTAGGTCACCCATGGGGTTGACTTGCTATCACAAGTTACCATTGGCCTCAACTTACTAAGCATGTCATCCATAAGTATATAAAATATAAATTCAAACCCATTGATTCAGTTTGGTTGTTGATTTTATTGTTGAATTCTTATGTGAGCATTACTTCTGAGTGTTGTGCCTCAGACTACTGGGAGATGAGCCCCAGCCTTCCATTCCCCTCTCCTTCCATCCCCTTTTCTTCCATTGCAGGTGTGGAGCACTATATTGTAGTAATTTAAGGATTTACAAAGTTATTTGCAGCCTCCATCAAGTTCAGGTCCATATCCAGTGAAGCCCTAGCTTCACTTATGCTCACAGCCCTTGCCAGTCATGATCCGGGCCTCTTACCCCTTGTTTTTGGAGCATCCTTGTAATGGTCAATAAATGATGTAATTTATGTTATTTAGGGTCATAATATTCTGTAAATTACATGTATCAGGTCGAAACATCTCTTTCCATAAATATTCTTGTCTTCAGTTTTGCCTAAAAGGCCTATTTTGGCAATGTATGGGGGAAATTGAATAAAAATGAGTGCTATAAGGAATATGTCAGGTTGGGGAAGTGATTGAAGGGATTTTACATATTAAATGAAATGATATTTACCCCTTTTATATTTCTCATGTTTTACATAAATGCATTTGAGATGATTTAACTGTTTGTTTTAGACCCTAGCTAGATTACTAGCTTTTGATAACTAGTTTTGGTAAAATTGATGTAAAACCATTTCTGTTAACTCAATATGAGCTCTGTCAGTTCCTTTGGGTCACTAACAGACCTGAATTCCCATATAAAACTCCAAAACCATTTTTATTTTTGTTTGTACCATGTTTTTGTATCCTCCTCTGCGTAGGGTTTTCCTTGGCCAAAACTGTCGTAAAACCCCAAATTCATCCAAAAATTCTTAGAACCTTCAAGAATCTATGAAAACTGTATAAAAACTTTATTTATGCTATATTAATGCTGTAACAACCATTTTCAAGTTTCAAGAATCCCCTGGTTGAAACAGGCATAACTACTCTCCTTAGTTGCACGGTTTGGCTGCCCATAAGTGTAGTAGTAGGTTTCCTCAACGTGAATTCTAAAAAATAAATGGAACTAGATATAAATGTGTTAATGGAGAGGAAATTCAATTTCTAACATCTCTTTGTTTTCTGCCCACTGATCACTCTTGTCCTCTGCAAAATCTCCCAGAAGAAACCCTTGTTTTTTCCAATCCGAGAAGGCTCTGTGTGAACCCCTTAAATTTTAGAATTATTTAAGAAAAATTACAGAAATAAAGTGTTTAGGTATGTACACCAGACTTAGGACATTACAGTGGTATCAGAGCACTTTCCTTGGCTCATCCTGTGGAAAGTAACTCTCAGTGGAAAAGTAGCTCAGTAACATCTTCAAGTTGCAGTTGTGGAATTAGTTCCATTCATGGGAGATTTAGAATTTGAGTTTTATGAAGAAGAGCATTAAAAAATGGATTATCAAGAAGATTTAATAATTTTGATGCAAATAATGTTGAAAGGGATGAAATATGTATCCCAAAGCATCATTCAGTTAGATCAAGAGACTAGAGAATTTCTTGCCAAGCAGTTGGCAAGCAAACATGGAAAAGGGAGTAGTAGTGTCTGTCGGCATGAAGGAAATAAATATGGAGAGTCTATGTTTTCAAAAACATTAACGCATTTAGGTTCTTTTAATACCAATAATCCATCAAGAAAGGAACTAAATTGTTTCACTTCTCAAAGTAAAGGAAAAGAAAAGAGGACAAAAAGTGAAGATTCATTAGAGCCTTCTGTACATGGTTTCTTTGAGAGATTATTTGGGTTTTCCCCAAATATATATCAGCCTATTTACAGCATCCATGAGGATTATGAGTCACCAAATCCTTCATCACAAGGAGATGGATAATATCCATGCACAACTAAAGATCTAACAATCCAACATCTAGTTGTTGGTAACGTGGAAGGTGAAATGACTCCAAATTTCTTTGTGGTTGATTTCAAGATGAGTGCAGAAGAGATGGGGCAGATTGATGATGGTGAGATATATTTTGGATATGTTCCAAAAAATAAACACAATTCATATTTACAATCACCCATTGAGCCTCGCAAGGGAGCAAAAATTGAGCACATCTCAGTAGGGTGTGAAGCAGAGAAATGGGTGGGTGAACAAGCCATCATAATTCCACCACATAAGGAGGAGAACATAACACATGGCGAGTTATTAAATTCTAATTTTTATATGTCATTTTGTAAGTCTGATATGGCAGCCACTTCCAGTGAAGAGTTCAGAATGGTTGAGCCCCCTAGTGACGAGGTTCAAAATTTCAGTGTAAAAAATGAATGCAATATGAAGGATGAAACTTTGAGAGAATATATTTTTGGTGCACCAAGGATGAATGAGCACTTAAGTTGCAGCCCAAATTATCTTGTTGAGGACTTAAAATATGAATATATTGCAGAAACAACATATGGATCAGATTTCAAAACCTTGGGTGCACTGCGTGAAATTGATCTAGTGATGGAAAATGAAGAGGAGGAACATCTACAATAACCTCATCTTCTTGCAGAGTCATTGAAGATGGATGAACAGAAGATCCAAGAGGCCCTGAAAATTCTCCATGAAACTCATGCTTCAGTGTCAAATATGTGTTGGGAAGCTGCTTTAATGGAAGACCAATCTTCCTTTGAAGCCATGGAGAATATCCAGAAAGCAATGTCCACAATCAAAGGTAATTTCTCACAATTGCTTTCAGATAAAAATGACATGTTTGAGCTTGTTGAGTTATTGCGGGAAGCATCACTGCATAATGAAGAAATTATTTGCATATATGAAGAAGAGAACTACAAGCTCAAAGGTGGTTTGTTTTCCACCCAATATTCTTTGAGATACACTCAAAGTGCCCTCTTAGAATCACAAATGAAGATAAAACAATTCCAACAAGAGTGGAAAGAATTGATTGAATCATCGATCTTTCCTGAGAGTCATCCCTTTTGGGTAAATGGCATGGAGGAACCTCACGATTGGGTGGACCATGAGGAGCATTCTATTTAGTATGTGCTTAAAGAGTGTGCAGAACAGTTTTATGAGAACCAAGCACTTGATTTCTTTCCAAGGAAACTTGAGTTGTTCCTTGAAGACATACACTCTCCCATGGAAGAGTGGGATGAGAGCACCCAATTTGGGCCATACAATAATGAAAAAGTTGCAGACATAAGTATGATTACTAAAGGTTGCAAACATGCAAAGAAGGTTCACAGTTCTTTCCCACATGTCCTAGATTCAGAAACACCAGTGGGCAATGAACAGTGGGTGAAGAAATTTTTCTGGTTTGTGTCGCATGCACAACAGGGGGATCATGATTTGTCCCCAGGAGATAGATCCTATTTCAGAAGAGATGGATCATTATAGATCATATAAATCAGCAATAAATATCTCTGGTTTATCCATTGAATGGTTGGATAGAGGAATCATAGAAGAGGAAAATATGGAAGGTAAAATTTTTATGTCTTGTTGCAAGAAAATTGTTTTTAATATTGCTGATTTTTCTATGATTTACAAGCAGCAAAAAGGGCATGTGTGTGCAGCCACTTTTGAAAAGAAGGCATCAAATCTAAACATACATTCAATGTGTGGGTCAATTGATGTATTTTTGCACCCTTGGATCAATGGCAGAGAGTTGAGCCATTGGATGAAGAGGGGAGCAACTGTTGAGTTCCATAGAGACATATTTGGAATGAAGACCTTGGGAGGGAAATTTTTTATTTCTGCAATAATTCTTTTGTTGTGACTGACATTGTCTTGACATGTGAACAGCAACAAAGACTTATTTTGCAGCTATTATATACCTCCCATATACATGCACATGAGGTGCGTTCTGATTTTCATGTGCTTGAGGAGTTTGAGGTCAAGCAATATGAAGATCAAGCACTTGCATGGTTCCTAAGAGATTATGAGTTTCCTCTAGGAAAATGTTGTACAATTTTGGAGGAGGCACATGATCACACTGTCACTCAGAAAACTAGTGGAGGAATTTGTGGATACATTATCTTGATTGATGAGCATTGTAGGGATTTGGCTCACAATTCTTCACCCCACACTTCTATTTCAGCCACATCATGTGGGGATGAAAATTGGGTGAAAGGATTTTTTCTATTGATGCCACAAGAGGAGCTTGATATTTTCACTCTTATAGTTGAGGTATTGATGGTCAAACCATGTGGTTTGACAAGTGCATTAGTAGTAGCTGAATTATTCCCACCTGAATCATTTAGCATGAAATTTTGTCCATCCATTCATTGGGTGGCTAGACACATGATTGAGATGTGTGCACTGGAGGGTAAAAATCTTGCTTGCATCAATGGAGAGACATTGGAAACATCAAAGAAATTGTATGAACAATGGAATCAGCATGTATGGCTACTATATGATGCTTTCAGTATACATGGAGGGACATGGGATAACCTCCTGTGTATTCATAACAACAGTGGCCTAAGTTCCAGTGCTAGCTTGCACATGGATTTTCATACTTTAGAGAGGCTCAAGATGATTTGATCCCACATTAAGGAATTCCATGTTTGGTGGGAGAGTTTAAAAAATGTTCAATTTGTCATGGGGAGAGATGAGCTCCTAGTATGCTGGTATGATTTTCATAACCTCATTTTCCTCCTCTACAATGATAAAATTATGTTGTTTTTATTGATCGGTGGAAGGAGGTAGATAAAACCATGGGATCCAAGAATTCTTAGGAATAACAGAGTTCAAAAGGTAACAGAAAAATTTGGGTCCTTGCAAAGTAGGTAATGGGATCCAGGAATTATACTCAGTTACTTTAGCTGGGTTGGAAATTTTGCTAAAGGAAGTGGTATCAAAAAATGGCTATGATCATAGTGGTGCAGCAAAAACATGGTGGAAAAATTTGCAACACTCTGTGGTGCTTCTGCTTGAGGACAAGCAGATTTGGGAGGGGAGGATTATCATGTTCCCTCAAATTGACCATTAAAAGTGTTGACCATGCTAATTTTCTAGGGGCTCAAGTTGTTATTAATTATTCCTCCTAGGATAAATTTTTACTAATAATTGTTCTAAGGCATGTATTTAATTTTATTTCAGCAATTTTATTTATTATGCACAATAATGATGTGGAATTAAGGCTGCCATGTTAGGAGGGTGCATTGGGGAAAGATAGTAAACTTTCCTTGTTAAAAATAAGAAATTACATGGCAAAAGCAAGCAAGAGAATAAAGGTAAGTTTCCTAAAAGCAGAAAAAGCAGAAAGAGGTAAAAGCAGAAAAGTTTTTTAAGGAAAGAAAGAGTTTCCTTATGAGCTAGGAAAAGTAGAAAGTTGTCATAACTCAAAAGAGGCATATTTTGAATAAGGGAGGGTGTAGTTTCTAATTGTGAAGGATGATTTGGAATTAGAAACAATTCCACATGGTCCTACTTTCCTAATTTCCCAAAGGGGGTGCTTTTGTGGCTAGGGTTAGGTCACCCATGGGGTTGACTAGCTCTCACAAGTCACCATTGGCCTCAAATTACTAAGAAGGTCATCCATAAGTCTATAAAAGATAAATTAAAACCCATTTATTCAGTTTGGTTGTTGATTTTATTGTTGAATTCTTATGTGAGCATTACTTCTGAGTGTTGTGCCTCAGACTACTGGGAGATGAGCCCCAGCCTTCCATTGCCCTCTCCTTCCATCCCCTTTTCTTCCATTACAAGTTTGGAGCACTATATTGTAGGAATTGAAGGATTTATAGATTTATTTTCATCCAGGTCCATATCCAATGAAGCCCTAGCTTCACTTATGCTCACAGCCCTTGCTAGTCATGATCCAGGCCTCTTGCCCCTTGTTTTTGGAGCATCCTTGTAATGGTAATTCAATGATGTAATTTATGTTCCATAGGGTCATAATATTCTATAAATTAAATGTATAATTTCAAAACATCTCTGTCCATAAATATTCTTGTCTTCAGTTTTTCCTAAAAGGCCTATTTTAGCAATGTATGGGGGAAATTGAATACAAATGAGTGCTATAAGGAATATGTCAGGTTGGGGAAGTTATTGAAGGGATTTTACATATTAAATGAACTTATATTTACCCCTTTTACAGTTCTCATGTTTTACAGAAAAGCATTTGAGATGATTTAACTATTTTTTGTAGACCCTAGCTAGATTACTAACTTTTAATAACTAGTTTTGGTAAAATTGATGTAAAACCATTTCTGTTAACTCAATATGAGCTCTGTTAGTTCCTTTGGGTCACTAACAGACCTTCCCTCCCATTTAAAACTCCAGAACCATTTTTATTTGGGTTTGTACCACGTTTTTGGATCCTCCTGTGCGTAGGGTTTTCCTTGGCCAAAACTGCCGTAAAACCCCAAATTCATCCAAAACTTCTCAGAACCTTCCAAAATCCTTGAAAACTGTATAAAACATTTATTTATGCTATATTAAGTCTTTAACAACCCTTTTCAAGTTTCTATAAGCCCCTGGTTGAAACAGGCAGAACTACTCTCCGTAGTTGCACGGTTTGGCTGCCCAGAAGCGTGGTAGTAGGTTTCCGCAGCACAGATTCTGAAACCTAAATGGCACCAAATATAAATGTGTTATGGGAGAGGAAATTTAATTTCTAAATTCTCTTTTTTTTCTGCCCACTGATCACTCTTGTCCTCTGCAAAATCTCCCAGAAGAAACCCTTGTTTTTGCCAATCCGAGAAGGCTCTGTGTGAACCCCTTAAATTTTAGAATTATTTAAGAAAAAATATAGAATTAAAGTGTTCAGGTATGTACACCAGACTTAGGACATTACAATTTAATACTAGACAAATATCTGTGACAACAAGGATTTATAAAATGTCATGTAGATAGTAATTTGCACATAAATGCTCAGAATGGAAAAATGATTTTTGTCGAGGTATATGTGGATGATATTATATTTGGAAGAAATGATGGCATTCTAAGTCAAACAATTTCCTTGGGAATGCAAAAGGAACTTGAAATTTCCATGCTCAGAGAACTAACTTTCTTCTTAGGGATACATATATCTTAACTAAAGGATGGCATATTCATTTCTCAAACCAAGTATGTGAAGAAATGGTGAAAAGATTCAATATGGAATATTGCAAACCAATGTGTACTCCCATGAGAAGATGTAATTCAAGAAAATAAGATGAAGCAAATGAAGTTGATCAAAAATAATATCGATTAGTGATTGTAATTTTGTTGTATATAACTACCTCAAGACTAGATATAATGCAAGCGGTAGGTCTAGTTGCAAGATATCAAGCCTACACCTAAGGAAAATCATGTCCAAGATGTAAAAAGAATCTTTAGATATATGAAAGGAACATTGCATATTTTCTTATGGTATCCATGTAGTGATAATATAACCTTGGAAACATATATAGATGTGTATTGGGAGGGAATTATTGATGATATAAAGAGTACAAGTGGAGCAATGTCTTTTTAGGAAATTTCTTACTATTATGGTTGAGTAAGAAACAATTCTAAGTATCTCTATGTACATTTAAACTTCTTAATAAAACATTATATAAAAAATTTGTTCAACACAAATACGGAAGCAATATAAAAGTAATGAAATTAACAAAGTTACTTATTTAAATCATTGTGAGATATTTGCATTAAAATTTTATTAAATTGTGTCTCTTCACAAACATGTTGATACAAAATGAATGGAAGAATCATATGAAATTGTAACTCATGGTTAGGTACTTTAATGGTTAATGTCTTATGGATCATGGGTTAAATATTAATGTTTAAGTGGTTAGGGGTCAGGGTTTTATAGGTTAAGGGATTAGGTATTAATAAGGATTAAGGGTCAAGGTTCAAGGGATTATGGGTTAGGGGATTTAGGGATTAGGGTTTAGTAGATTCAGAGATGATGGGTAAAAAATAACCAATCAACATCAATGGTTGAAGAGAAACTCAAAAGGGGAGATAGGGAAAAAGACATACAAAATTGGGAAAATAATGAATCATTAGAGGAAATTTCAACTCAAAATGGGCCTCCTAAAAAAAATTAATAAAATAATAATTAAAGTAATAAAATAATATTTATTAATTTTGGAGGAAGAAAAGAAAAAACTACTTTTTTGTTTGTATTTTCAACATATCTCTCCGTGGTTTTACTCAAATTTCAATTAGGAGAGCTGGTTCGATGCAAAATTAAATTATGCATCCAACAAGTACCCACTCGGCATACTTTTGACAGACCCCGCTACCCCAAAAACAAGAAATACCTGAAAAAACGTGATGATGATGTCATCATCTTATTTTTCAGGTATTTCTTGTTTTTGGGGTAGCGGGGTCCATCAAAAGTATGTCGAGTGGGTACTCGTTGGATGCGGAATTTAATTTCTCATCCAACGATCTCTCCCGATCGAAATTTGAGTAAAAACAAGGAGAGATATGTCGAGAATACAAACCAAAAAAGGTAGTTTCTTTATGAGACCTATCCCCAAATTTATATTAAAAAAGTGTTCAAGACCTATACGGTATTTCAAATTTAAAGAAATTTCATTGGTTAACACATGATGACATGGAATTTGAATTAGAGTTAGAAGGCCCATTTTGAGTTGAAATTTCCTCTAATGAAAGTAAAAATGAGCTACATTAGATGAAGGAGAGAGGGGAACTGACTAGATAAAGGCTAAGAAAAAGAGGGATAGAAGTGCAAGACAACCCAATAAGGGGAATTTGGGGAGAAGGACCAAGCATGAAACACAATTGTGAAACCTATTTTTCAAGTAATGAAGTGTGGGCTTAGTCACTATAACCAACCCTAGACACAGTTGTGGAAGTTATAACTATAAGGATTCAATGCTTCCTTATAGTTGGTGATGGTAAATACAATTGATAGTTGGTGCTTCCATTCTATCAGAGCTGGAGAACACAAAGAGGATATTACAGTCTTCAAACAGGTCAGTGCCTGAACACTCTGAGTGGGTGCTTGCGTAGAAGAAGCTTTGCAGATGTGATCAACGGATCTATTTCAAGGAAAGGAACAAATTGAGAAGAAAATACAACATTCTATCATATTGGTTTTATGCAATATGGAAGCACTCACTTTACAAGGTATCAAAATCTTTTCTTAGGAAGATGCTATTTCTATAACAATTTTGGTCATAAAGAATTAAATTGTAGAGCATGAATAAAGGATAGTGTTCAGAATGATAGCTCTTGCTCTAAGGATAACCACAGGAAGAATGATATCAAAAGGTCGTTCAAAACGCTAAGGTATATGTGAATGTAGATAGTAAGTTGCATATAAATGTTCAGAATGGAAATAAGATTTTTGTCGAGGTATATGTGGATGATATTATATTTGGAAGAAATGATGACATTCTAAGTAAAAAATTATCCTTGGGCATGAAGAAGGAATTTGAAATATCCATGCTCGAAGAACTAACTTTCTTCTTAGGGATACATATATCTTAACTAAAGGATGGAATATTCATATCTCAAACCAAGTATGTGAAGAAATGGTGAAAAGATTCAATATGGAATATTGAAAACCAGTGTGTACTCCCATGAGAAGATGTAATTCAAGAAAAGAAGATGAAGCAAATGAAGTTGATCAAAAAGACTATCAATTAGTGATTGTAATTTTGTTGTATATAACTACCTTAGTACTAGATATAATGCAAGCGGTAGGTCTAGTTGCAAGATATCAAGCAACACCTAAGGAAAATCATGTCCAAGATGTAAAACGAATCTTTAGATATATGAAAGGAACCTTGGATATTGTCTTATGGTATCCATGTAGTGATAATATGACCTTGGAAACATATATAGATGCATATTGGGAATGAAGTATTGATGATATAAAGAGCACAAGTGGAGCAATGTTCTTCTTAGGAAATTTCTTAGTATTATGGTTGAGCAAGAAACAATTCTAAGTATCTCTATGTACATTTAAACTTCTTAATAAAACATTATATAAAAATTATGTTCAACATAAATATGGAAGCAATATAAAAGGAATGAAATTAACAAAGTTACTTATTTAAATCATTGTGAGATATGTGCATTAATATTTTATCAAGTTATGTGTCTTCACAAACATGTTGATACAAAGTGAATGGAAGAATCATATTAAATTGAAAATCAGGGTTAGGTAGTTTAATGGTTAATGGCTTATGGATCATGTGTTAAATATTAATGTTTAAGTGCTTAGGGGTTAGGGGTTTAGAGGTTAAGGTATTAGGTGTTAAAAATGATTAAGGGTCAAGGTTCAAGGGATTATGGGTTATGGGATTTAGGGATCATGGTTTAGTGGATTCAGGGCTTATGGGTAAAAAATAACCAATCAACATCAAAGGTTGAAGACAAACTCAAAAGGGGAGATAGGGACATATTATTGAAGGAAGTTTTGTTGTCGATTAATATCTAGATGGTCGAATTTGTGTTCTTGATATTGAAGTGGATTAGAATGGAGGAATAAAACTCTTGTGACCAACGGCTAATGTTGAGGTGATGCTACTACATTGCGGAAGGTAGGAACTACAATCAATGCAGGGGGATTCGAATAATGATTATAGGGATGAGTGGGTAGAACGAAGAGAGGAAATCCATGAACAACGTGGAATGAACAAATGAGAAAGGTACAAAAGAAGTGCATAAATGGAAAAAGATATACAAAATGGGGAAAATAATGAATAAAGTAAAAATGAGCTACATCAGATGAAGGAGAGAGAGGAATTTAATAGATAAAGGACAAGAGAAAGAGGGATAGAAGTGTCAGACAACCCAATAAGGGGAAGTTGGGGAGAAGGCCCAAGCATGAAACACAATTTTGAAACCTATTTTCCAAGTAATGAAGTGTGGTTTCAGTCACCGAAACCAACCCTAGATGCAGTTGTGGAAGTTATAATTATCAGGGCCTATAAAAGACAACAATAATATACAAAGTGAACCCCCATTATAGTGTAGAAGTAGATGTCAGAAGCAACAAAATAAGCACTCCTTTGATCAACCCCTAGGAACCCTCTCATAATCTATTCAAAACATAGTTTTACAATTACCTTGGTATAGTCTATTGAGTAATAGTACGAATATTTTATAACCCAATTCACTCACAAGAGGATGTATTACTAGTTCTTCGCAAATTAGTGTTAATGCTATAGTGAAACCTGGACCCCAAGGAGTTTTGTTAATGGGATCCTCTGTTGTCATAATGGTTGGAGTGACTATAGGACCACCCCTAAAATGTTTATAATTCTAGGGGAGAGGAGGAGGATATGACACAGTGAAACGTTGGCTCGTGTATGAGGCAATATGGAATACTAGAGTAACCCCAATAGCATCCAAACTGGTTGATTTTTAGAAAATCGTGTGATGAATAAATTTATAGTGGTACATATAGATGAGAGTGGTACATGTAGCTGATTTAAAGGAGAGATCCAAATACAGTAGCTCCTACTCTGGAAAAGTATAATAAATTATTCCTGGACAAAGTTTTGCAACCTAAGTCAAAACATCAAGGTATTGCAGAACTAAGAGAGATTCAACAAATGCAGGGATAATATACCTAGGAATATGCATGATACTTCTTAGATATATTAACACAAGTGTCATTCCTAGTGCTTTATGTTGGTAAAATTATATGTTAATTAATTTCTTATATTAAATTGTCAACCCGGGGCTCATAAGCTTCTTGGTACAAGCACTATATGTGCAGGGTCAAAAGTTAACCTAATCTATCCTAACCTATCCTAATGCTGACAAACGAACTCTAATTGCAAAAATGAAATGCAAAATACCAAGTAAATCTTGTATTCCTACTTCAACATACAAAGTGTGCCAATCAATAAATTTTAATCTACGAATTAATTATGCAAACATTTTGAATTGCCAACTTCAAACTACTTAAATTTAAAATTAAATCAAACGACAATTTATAAAATTTATTCTAATTTATAACTTTCATATTTTAAGCATAGTAAATAATGTACCTACTTTATAATCTAGTTGCAAATCAAACTAGCTTTGTAAATAAAATACCTACATAACATCTAACCCTACCAAATTACATAACATCTATCTATTTATAAAAACCTTAAAAAGGCAAGGTACCTATACTAATTAAAACCACACCAACGAACTATAAGTCACAGAAATAAAATCTATGATAAATCCGGATTTTAAAATAAAACTTAAATTACAAATTATAAAACAAAACCATTAAATTAATTATAACTACACACTACAAATTGTAAACCATAAGTCACAAACCTATGTTACAACTAATTTACAAAAGAAATATAAATTGAAAAATAAAAAATACAAACTAAACATTTTAAATCAAATAACTATCATTTAGCAACTAACACTAAATAAAACTTTAATTAAATTACAAACTAACACTAAATAATAAAACTTTCATTAAACTAAAATCTAAACTATACTTGACTAAAATAAACATTAATAAAAGTTATGTGCTAAATGTAGAAATATACTTTATCACTAATTCATTTACACTTCAACTCATGGTATAAAATATTTCAACTCAGGGTGTAAAATGCTTCAATGCAAGGTAAATTAAATTCCTTCAAAAATCAAAGTAGGGTATAATAGATTTATGTATTATAGATTTATTTATTTATAAAATTCACACGATCTAATGGATATAACCACGTGCAGAGCGTTAAATGATATTAATACATACAAGGAGTAAATAAATTACAGTGAATAATACATTATAAATAGTGAGGAATTCAATCCACATAAAAAGAGCACTTCTGAAATAATTTTATGCTTCTAGAACATGCGTTCAAACCAGACCTGCATTCAAACCTGTATTCGAACCGGCATTCAAACCTACGTTCGAGCCTGCATTCAAACCTACGTTCAAACAATCAAGTTGCCGTGACAATTGTAGTCTATACAATGATTCGATTCAGGTATTTATTAAAAATAAACAGAGCTCATTTAGAACAGATCTACAATGTTGAACGAGACAAAAATATAATATAAACTACATAAAATCTAATCTAAACCTGCAAGTAAACATGCACATGAAATCTTAGATAAATTTGCAATCCAAAAATTAATTTTAAAGTGTGTAGAAATATGAAAACTAAATTTCAAAGAAAAATAAATAAATAAATATGATCCTTAGGATTTCCAGCCCCAATGATTCCACTCAAACACGAATTGGTATCTCCGGAAACCAATTCTATACTGAAGAGAAAACTGAGTTACAATATGAATCAGAATTTTGCCCAAAATCTCTTCTCCCTCTAATTCTCAAATGCTAGATTTATATAGCATTTACATGATGTGGGAATCCAAGGAGTTGGTTTCTATGGAAATTGAACCCAAGAGATCGAACAATTACACTCACAAAATTGCTAATCAAACATGAAAAATTAACACTAAAGGAGACTAAAATTGGAGCATAACACTAATCTGCATTGAATAATTGTACAATAGCCAACCTTATGAAGTAATAGGCTGTTGTAATATATAATTACATGAGAGAATAGAATGGATAAATATGTCATTCGAAATAGTAAAAAAGCAGGCTTACCAAAACTAGTCAAATCCCCCATAGGTGCATAAAGCAGTTTTCAAATCTAGGTAGATGCTCATGAATTGGCTAAGTCAAGTGGGAAAGATAAATATGGATGGAAAGAAAACTCATACATGCTTTTATTTGGATAAAAGGAGGGATGATGATGTGGGGAAAAAACAAGGCAACTACATCTAGTCTAGCTTTTCCTTTTGCCTTAATTCATAAATAAAACAAGGTGTCTTTTCAGAAAAAAGCATATATGCGCTTTAGAGAATCTAGAATAAAGAAGACATGCTAAATTGGGTTTCCAATATGTTACCCAAGCGCTCCATGACTTAGTTTTATCATGTGTTAACTTCTAGGACATGTAGAAGGCAACTAACATAGAATGGAATCTAGGAAACCAGGTAATAAGACAAAAATCATTAAATTAATGTCTAATGTAGGTAACTATGGGTTGATTATTCTAACACCCGCCCTTAAGCCTATCTTTATGAGTAAACATCATAAAACTATAGGGCCTAGCAACAAGTCTTAGTCACCCTTTACATATTGCTTGTCCATACAAATAAGGAATGAGGCAAAAACCCAGTGGGAAAATGCTCCCTTAAACATGGACAGAAAAAACAAAATTTTGGAAATCTTGTCGTCAATCATGCTTCATAGCATGATCAGAAATCCCCTGCAGTGATTTGAGATTGCTGAATGTCTTCTCACAAAAAATATTGGTGAATATGTCTGCTACTTGTTTAGAAGATGTACAGAAGAGTAGATCAATGGTACCATCATGCACAAGCTATCTGATGTAGTGCATATGGATCTCAATGTGCTTGGTTTGCTGTCTCAGAACTAGATCATTGCATATTCGAATGGTGCTTTGATTATCACAGTAGATAATAGTTGAAAACTCTGATTTGAAGCCACATTCTCCAAGTATCCCCTGCAACCACAAACATTGAGTTGATTCATTTACAACTCCTCTATACTCTACTTCTGTCGATGAGAGTGCTATGGCACTCTACTTCTTGCTTGACCAGCTAATTGGTCCTTCTGTAAGCATGAACACATATCCTGATGTAGACTTTCGATCTTTTTTGTCGCCTTCCCAATCACTATCAGTAAACCCAACGAAATCAATATCAGAGTTTGCTTTGTAGAAGATCCCATGAGTTCTTGTTCCTTGAACAAAGTTTAGGATCCTTTTGGCTGCTCTCCAATGGATCTCATGAGGCTGATCCATGTATCTCGAAGACACACTAACTGCATAAGATAGATCAATTTGAGTGTGTGTGTAAGATAAAGCAAACACCCAATCAACTACCTATACAGTGTATTATTTACCAGAAGAGAATAACCTGCTTCTTCAAGCTTAGCTCCTGAAAGGAAGGGAGTCTTGCTTCACTTGCAATATTTCATGTTGAACTTGTTCAGCAAATCCAAAGCATAATTGGACTCATTTACTTTAATTCCATGTTTTGATTGAGCAATTTCAAGACCCAAGAATTGGCTCAACAATCCCAAATTTGTCATAGAAAATGCATGGTTCATTGCATCCTTCAAGAAGGAAATCTCTTTCTTTGAACTTCCTATAATCAGTAGGTCTGTTATCCAATTTTTTGTACCATAAGTTGGGTTACCTGAGGAGCCGCTGGTTGACAGACTTGTTCAAAGTCTGATTCCAGTGTATCAGTTGATCCGTCTACTTGTCTAGCCAATATTGGCTAGTCACTTTTTTATTCGAATAATTTTGACCATGGCCCCACGGGGTTTGTAATAAAATGTGCTAGTAGGATATTTTTGAGTGGTTCGGTCTCCTGAGACATAGAATCTCAAATAGGGTATTCCAGGAATTTTTTTTCCCCTGACAATTATGCTTTGCCTTCAGCCGAGTATAACTGACAAGGTTTTCTCCTACATCCTCCAAAGATGGAATGCCCGATGTTGAATTCTGGGCCTTGGGGGGTTATTAGAGCCCAACTGAGTGTTATAAGCCTACTATACATTATTTAGATAGATCATGGCCATGTCCTAAGTCATCTGGACACATAAAAAAAATTCGAAAAAATCTTTTTCGAGCAGTGAAAAAATAATTTTTTAATTTTTTAATTTTTAATTACTTTTCCTAAGTTTTTTGGGTTAATTTTTCCATAAATTAAATGGAAAAAACCCATTCGTGATCCGAACTCAAAATTTAGTGATTGAAGGCTCTAAGCTTAAGCCAAAAATCATTCTTTATCAGCCAGCCAATCATAACTAACTTTCAGATCAGCAATCGGACACATAATGTCTTTTTACTCAAAAAAGTCAGTTTTGAGTAAAAAAATGATTTTTATTATAAAAATGATTATTTTGGAGAAAACTAAAACTCTCCAAATTAATCCAAATTCAGTAAAATAAAAGGCTAAATGACATCTCATGGAACACTTATGATGATTGGAGTTATCATAACTCGGCTTCAGTCATCATTAAGAGAGCAATTAATTTATTATCAGTTATCAGACATGTCATCTCCAACTAAAGATGAGATGGAGAGATCTCATTGGTCTGGTGATTTGATTGAGGTGAATACTGAAGCTTACACCATCAATAGGCTTCCTAGACCTAACAAAGTAGGTTTCCAGACCTAGTAGGCATCTTTCCCATGCAGCAAGGTTGGTTTTTTGGTTTTTGGGTTTTAGCACTCTCTCATTTCTTAAATAGAGGCTCTTTCAGCTCTATTGAGTGGTGGATGATTGATGTAAAGAACCTCTGGTAAAATATTGTAATGCTTGTTTCTCTCATGCAACCTATTTTGTAATAAAGAAAGGCTTTGGAGGCTCATGTTGTGTGGATCCTGGGTGCATATGTTCCTGCTAATGAGGTGAAATTGTTCTAGTTTCTTTACTTTTGATAATGTATGGGTATTCATACATGCTTTAGAGGGCTTCTATAAGCACATAGGAATAGGAATTTGTAGCTTCAAGTTACCTGTTTATTTCATTTACTTTCAAAACCCTCAAAGAGCATTGTTTTATTCAGCTGTATTTCATGTTTTTGAGATTTGATTAGTAAATAATACATGTTTTAACCCCCATGTTTCCAAGTGTATAAAATTGTTTTGCAGATCACTTCATTGTAGCAAGTAAGAGGCTGATCTAAGTTGCATATACTCTTCTTGGAGCAAAGCATATGTACCTAGCAGCTGCATGCCATTGGGATCCAAAGTGATTTCAGGGATTCAAGATCCAAGTGGTTCATCTTCTCCATTCACCCTAAAGTCAAATTTTCTCATTATTTTAATTTATGTTGCAAGTAGTATATTGATCTATAAAGTAAATCTTTTGCATCTACTTGCTTCCATTTCTAGATCTAGGAAGTGTTGTTTCTCTTAGATCTAGTTGGTATTTGAAGCAACACAAGGTTCATATATTTTGCTCAAATGCTAGGTGTATTTTTGTAGTATATTCTATTGTTTAACCCATCATTTTGCAGGTAAATAGCTCGCTGGTTTTTTCTCTCTCCATGACATGTTAAGTAGGAAAAATTGGCAAAAAACTCAAAGAATTAAGCTGCAAAAAACCTCCCATTGTTCCTCTTCTTAATCCCTTTTCTTCCGGTCTCTTTGTTTTGTTTCTTTTACCTCTTCTTCATCACTGCCCTTTTAGTACCTTTTTATCAGCCCTCTTTCTCTTTTTGGACAGCCCTAGTGTGCCCTAGCTTTCTTCCCTTGTTTGCCTCTTTTTTCCCTAGTTTTTGGGCTTCCTTTAACCTTGTTTTTGGCCATTTCTTTTACTTTTTGTTCGTTGTCCTGTTTTGAACTTTTTATGAAAGCTACTTATTTCATTGTTCGCTGTCCTGTTTTGCACTTTTTATGACAGCCACTTATTTTATTGTTCGCTGTCCCGTTTTGCACTTTTTATGACAGCCACTTATTTCCTCTTTCGCTGCCCCGTTTTCTTCAATTTTGTTCATCCCTTAGCTTCTTAGTTGGCTACCCTATTCTCCCCTTTATTTGGTTTTGATCCTTGCTTAGTTTGTTTGCCTTCCTTCTCTCATCTTCTATTGTTTCGGCTCTCTTTCCTTTTGTTCTTTGTACTATATTCAAACTTCTTCCCTTTCCCCTTTTCAAATTTTAATAAAAGATCTAAAAAGTAAAAATACAAGGCACTCTCCTTTTTACAGGTTATAATATTTGTAGAGTTATTTTACCTTTATTTGAAACATCCTTTCAAGGATCAGGTTCCTTAAGGCACATTGTATAAAGTTTAATAAAAGATTTTCTGTTTGAGTGGGGTTTTTAAGTACCCACTCTCTTCCTCCTCCATTTGGGGAGGCTTGTGTTGTGTGCATGCTTTGATTAGTGCTAGTTTTCATCATCCATTACATCTCACGCTTAGATCACTAATTGTTAATTCATCACTTCTAAGTTTATTATTCAGTTTAAATTGTTTATCTTTCTAAGATTAATCAGCTACTTAAATCTCTTGAATCTCACCATAAGGTGGATCAAGAGTGCTCTCTATCGAAGAGTTTAAGCAACTAATATCATCTTGTGATTGTTTAATCAATTAATAATCCATAAGTAAGACTCTTGAACTTGCAGAAACACAAGTCAAGAGCATTCTCTACCGAAGAACATTTTATATTTGCATAATCCTTGCATTAGCTTCATATAGATTAGCTAAGTCTCTTGAACCACGGTCATAAGATGAGGTCAAGAGCGCTCTCTGTCAGAGAGTTTTAATTAATTAACTTAATAAAATTCTCAACTCACACCCCTTTAATTAATTAACCCCCTTCCCTCCTTGTCAGAGTATGCTCTGACTGATCTTAGATCGGAATACCCAGAAACGACATTGGATCTCTAAACCCCACAAGAGGAACATAACTAAAACTTTTCCCCATAACCAACGCACTGGCGTTGTTTGATAAATACCGAGGCATGTGGGAAAATTCCAAGTGTGGGCACTGGGCTACCTAATCTGGGCACTGATAGTTAAGTTATTGAACACTTACCTTTGACCCCAGACAGGTCCGTCATGTCTTCAAACAAAGCCACTGAAGGTATTACCGGTTAGGACATCCAGCTACCATAAGTGAAGATCACAAGTAAAAACTCTTAAAACTTACCAAGAGCACTTGAAAAACCTAAAATTCACTGGAATATTTTGGGATTCACATCATATTTACACTTGAAGCATCTCTGATAAGTTGACTCCATAGGCATTGGTCCTATCTTTTATGCATTGTTGATAATCTGGGCCCTTTGTCCATCGAATTCTTGATTATAAATCATATCTGTGAATGCTTTATCTATTTTTAAGTTCTCAAATATTTGTCTATCTTTCAATTCCGGTGATAGCAACATGGATTGCTTTGTCTTGTGCTCAATTCATCACATTAATCATCTTAAATCACAATAACTCCTAAACAACACCCATCCGCATCCGAAACATCTAAAAATTAACTTAAACATTGAGCCATAGAAAAATATTTGTTAGGGACTACCCCCCTTGGCTTCGTTAGGAGTTATCCTAAATAGAGGAGCTAGGAGTAGGTGACAATACCTAGTTTTGTGCTTGCCCCCAAGGTCACACCTCTCCCACTTTCTCAAGTGAGGAGACAACTTTCGGAAGATTTATGCTGCTGGTGTGCAATCGGCGGACAACAAGTTCATCCACATACAAGACAATAATCATTAAGAAACCATGAATTAGCTTCTAATAAACATTACAATTAGACTTGCATCGAACAAAACTCAGTGATAGCAAAAAGCCATCAATCTTGGCATACCAAGCCCTGGGGGCTTGCTTGAGCCCATACAATGATTTCTTTAACCTACACACTAAAGATGGATTAGAAAAAAACCCTTTAGGTTGCTGCATGTAAATATCTTTAGTGAGATCTCCATTTAGGAAAGCACACTTCACATCCATGTGATGCACTTCCCACTGCTTCGAAGCTGCAATGGCTAGAGCTAGCCTTATGGAGTCCATCTTTGCCACTGGTGAAAAGGTTTCATTGTAGTCAATACCATGTACTTGTGAGTAGCCCTTGGCTACCAATATTCCCTTATATTTCAAAGGTGAACCATCAGCAACAAACTTAGTCTTGAAAACCCACTTAAATTGAACTAGCTTCCTCCCAGGGGGAAGATCAACTAGTTCCCAAATGTTGTTCTTCTGGAGTGAGCTGAATTCTTATTTCATGGTTGTTTTCCATCTTGGATCATGTGTTGCATATTCATATGTCTATGGATCTGATTCAACCATCAGATAACACTTCTCATCAAATAAAAGATCTTTCACACAATGGGCACTCTCAAATTATTATCTAGTCCTCCTAGTGTCACTAGGATTTCCAACTAGTTCCCTAGCTGCATGAATGGTATTTGCTGCCCATTTTGGTCTTGTAGGACTGTTAGGTTTTGCAATCAAATCATCATTATCAGACATATCAAAATCAGCAAACTCATTAGTCTCTTCACTTACAATCAATGGTTCTGGTGGTGAAGAGGACTCTCCAACTTCAACTGTTGCTAAAGGCTCTTCTTGGAACTGAACACTTATTTCAATGAAATATTTGTTAGTGCTCAAGTTGATCAGATTGTACCATTTTGAATCTTCATAATACCTAACAAATAGGAACTCTTGGCATTGGGGTTGCAAAGCCTTCCTCTTTTCAGTTGGAATTCTAGCCAAATCCTTTGAGCCAAAAATCCTGAAATGGGTCACATCTGGCTTGTGCCCACTCCAAGCTTCGAAAGGAGTCATTGTTGGACACAATTTTTACACTAAGAGGGGGGGTGAATCAGTGTAAATCTAATTTTAAAAATTTTCTTAACTTATCACAATTAACTATCAATTCATCACTCCACTATTCTACCAATTTCATAATCATTTCATAAACATATTTCACTTCATAATTCACATATCATAAGCATTTGAATCATCAAGAACCATAACACAAAAGAACACAACACCATATAATTTTGTAATATTTGTGTATTAGTTTTGGACCGGCTACAACCATGAGGTAAAATGAGCACCTACTGATACAAAGAGCACCTACTCTTCATCTAGGACCCTGCCTAGTTTTCTTAGACCTTGCTAAGAAGGGGTTTGAGGTATCCTAACCTTAGATGCAAGTCAAAGTTGCATTTACAATTTAAGATCACTGTCTCAACACATTTTCATCACTGTCACATCACACCAACACTTATCTCTAGCATCTCTTCAATCAACATCTTCTCAGTAACTTGTCTCTATCCTCTTCATTTTGTCCAAAAGGATTCTGTCAGGAATAATATCAGTAATTCAACACATCATTGTCCAAGAGCATACGGTCCTAGAAAGAATATCGGCAATTCAACACATCACTGTCCAAGAGAATACGGTCCTAGAAAGAATATCAGCAATTCACAATCTTCATAATGTCTCTGCCCCAGAGCATTCTGTCCTAGCAATTCACATTTTTCATAAGAGTATTCTATCCACAAACATTCTTCATTCATGTCTTCACTTCTTATTCTGGCCATAAGCATCAAAACAGTATCATAAAAATTATAGGGTTTGTATCAACATGGTCAAGTTCCAACTCTTCAAACTCTAGCAGACTGTCATCATTTAAATCAACTGTTGCTCCTTGCTTAGTTGTTCAAGGGTCATTTTTTTATTATCAACAGGTATGCCAACTTTCAATCCAAGCATTAAGAGGCCTATTTATGCCAAATTATCAAGGGTCTGCTCATCATGGTTTTGCTCATGTATCCCTTGTCACTGCTATCTTCTGACTGTCATGGAGGTTGTTATCAACACTTTCATTAGGGATGTTACGTCAATACATAAGTTACCATTATCAAGAAAATATGCTCTATGTCACTGCTTATGTCATCAAAAGACTTTGGTCATACACAAGACTTCAAAAGTCTGCTCATGTACTCTTAGGATTTCAAGGGTCTATTTGAACCCCTACTACAATAAGAAGTATTCCCAAACTTTTCTCATGCCAAGACAGTACTAAGCCAAAGCAATCTATGTTATGTCATGGATGTCACTGTCATCAAGTCTGTTGTACTAGTCTTTTATGATATAGTATCAAATCTATTGTTATGCTAATATGCTTATCAGAGCATCATTGTCACTTCATGTCAAAACAAGCTGTTAGATACATCTCTGTCAAGTACACCTGTGTTACTGTCATGCATCACTTCACTATGTGCATCACTGTTGTCATCATTGTCTTCATGATAATCATCATGCTACCTTAACAAAACATTGTCAAGGCATATTATTGCATCCTTGTATTCCAGCTTCTCAGTTTCTGTATGAAATTGTATGTCTCACAAATTCAATCATCTATGCATCTATACCCAACAAGATATTTCTGTAGTAAATATTTCCTTGATCCAATGTACTGGTTGCTCAACAAATATGATAATGGGTGTTTGCAAATCGTTGCCCAACTTTTCATAGTTGCAAATCCCACTATCTCAATCTCGGAGTTAACTCAGTTCATCTTACTTTGATCCACTGCTGCCTATAGTCAATATAATCAGTGCATATTGAAGTTGTAATCACGGAGGACAAATCAACATACCTTTAGTCTCATGCTTTTATTATTTTCCATATTGACCCAATACGATTTTAACATATGGTTTGATTTCCTTCATAATTGGTCACCTAAAATTTCATAAGAGTGAAGGAAGACTTCAATGTGGCTGCTTCAAATGTTTGAACTGTGGGAGATTAGGGCATCATCCTTTGTCTGACACTGTCAATACTAACTGTGCATCTACCAATTTCAAACTTGGAGATGACCTTAACAATTCTGAATTTACACTATAAATGACTTCAAGAAATAGAAGGCTCGGATCACTTGTGAAGACACCAGGTCATCAAGAGAAAACTCAAACATGGTCAGTTTTAGGAATAAACAGTGTCCACCTTTTCAACTCGGATTCTATAGATGGGACTGGTGTACACTTTTTCAACTTAGGAAAGTCGGAGATTTGGGATATACTACTGCTGCAAATTTTTTATGGCATCATTCCACTACTGCTCCAAAATTTCGTTCACTGCTCCTTTAATTGAGATCCCTCTTGCTGCTGTCCAAAACTCCGGTTTGCTCCTCAGTTAGCCATAAAAACAAATAAAAAATTATGGTTACAACTTGGCCTCAGTCTACAAAACTTGGTTTTGTTTGTATGCAAAAATTCATCAACCAAAGAAACCTTGTTTCTACTGTTGCAAAACTGCCTTAAAATACCCCCAAAAAAAATCAGAAGATACTGCTGCTACAAATTCGGAACTGCTGCTCCTCCAAATTTCCCCATTCTCGAAAAATTATTTAACTTCTGCCTCCTAGATTACCTCAATGAAATACCACCAAAAATCACAGAGATCATTCCAAATTCCACACTAAAAAATGAAATTGCTGGTAGGTTATTTATACTTTTTTTTTTGGTAAGTTTTTTTTTAGCCGACTTGTAAAAAACAATTTTTATTTTTATTTAATGTTTTTTATTTTTTTATTTGGAGCTGACTTATTGTATTTTTAATTTGTTTGTTTATTTGTTTATTTTTATATCTAATTTCTCCATATCTTCATCTCTTCAATGAATTATTTACATGTGGACATCAACAATGATATGATCGCCAAAGTTATTAAAAGTCCCATAACACTTCAAGAACTTCAAGTGCAAGAGGACTTCTAGATTCATGTTACCATATACGAGACCATAATAATGGGCTCCATGGGACAAGCTACCACATTCAATATACTGTGGTGTGTGGGTTCAAGAAGCCAGACCACCACATGCAAGGGTGTGCTCTAAGAGATTATCTGGGTGTGCTCCAAGAGGTTTCATCATAGCATTCATCAAGCCATAAGGGCTTCATCAAGGACCCCATCACCATGACATGTATGACCAAGAACCCCATCATCAAGGTGCCATATCATCATCAAGCCACCAAAACCCAGAATAAGTGTACAAACCATATTCTAGGGTACAAGGACCATTAATTCACCATGTGTGGGTTGAAGGACTTCTTCAGGGTTTCTTTATCAACCTCAACCACACCAGGAGACCTCTAGGGGTCAAGATATCACCTGTGGGGTTGCTAGGTCTTCTCTTGGGGTACCATCACACCATTAGAGCATAAATGACCACAAAATGGGTCATTAATGCTTCTTCAACCCATCTAGGGATTCTTCAACTTCTGTAAGGTCTTCAGGACCATCTCCAGGGTCTTCAATGCCATCAGCAGGGTCTTCAACATCTTCATCAAGGTGGTGGCATCAAGATCCAAGCTTGTGGGTACATGGACCTTGTCAACCAGGTACAAGGTGCTTCAAGGCACAAACCCACTCTATTTGGGATCCAAGGCACTACAAGGTGAAAACTAACTCTGTAAGGGGTCAAGGCACTACAGGTGGGACTTGGTGGCATCAATGACATTCTGTGGGGCCACTGCAAGTCCATGTTTGCATCAATGACAATTTCATCAACAGTCATACCGTCAAGCTGCTTATGAGGCACCCTATTCTGGATGTAGGATGCACAATTGATAGCCTCGACCCAAAACTTTGGTGGCAAAGTCTTAGCCTCCATCATGCAGGTTTCCATCTCCTTTAGTGATCTGTTCTTTCTCTCAGCAACACCATTTTGTTGTGCTGTGTAAGGGATTGAATGATTCATTTGAATACTTGCATCTTTACAATACTAAATGAACTCAGACTTGACATACTCACCACCATTATGAGTCATATGATACACTGACAAGATATTAGAGGCAAGACCTGGAACATACAACACATTATTGAACTTACCATGGTCAAGATCAATTCTTCCCTTCCCCAAACTATCAGTGAGAGAGTCATCTCCCAAAACTATTGGTGGACCTTTTGACATGTCAAGAGAGGATAATGTATCTTTTGTCGAAACCATATGTCTAAAATCTCCAGAGTCTATGATGAAGCTAGGTGAGCTTGATGTGCCAGCAACCAAGGCATGTACTCTATCTCTGTCCTCTGAATTTGATCCTCCTTCCCTCTTCTTTGAGAAATCAGGAAGGGAGATGTTATTCTTCTCCAGGAGTTGGGTCAACATGTCAATTTGATTCTTCATACAAGAGCTCTCAAGATGATATCCCTTACTGTAGTATGCGCACTTGCTCATTTCTCCTTTGTTCTTCTTCTTCTGGGAGTTCTTCTTGGAACCTTGGGGCTCCTCTTGAGACTTGTTCTTATCTCTCTTTTGCTCAGGTGGCTTTTTAATATTCTTCTTTCTTTTTGAATCCACCCTTGAATATCCAACAACCAAATCTTGGTCTTTGGAAGGTTTGATGTTTCCCATTATCACCAACTTATCTTGCTCTTGTGTGAGGGATTCCATGAACTCTGCAAGCTTAGGCATCATCCAGGCTCGAGCTATCAACTTGGTGGCATGGAAGGTTGAAAAAAACACTGAATAGTCAGGAACAAGCTTAGAGAGTATGGCCAATACTAGTTTCTCTTCCTTGTTTTCGATCCCACACTATTTCAACTACAAAACAAGGGCCTTAAACTTGGAAAAGTAGAGTTGCAATGATTCGAAGCTACTAGGACTCAAGGAGATTAGCTCATTCTTGATTTGATGTTCTCTCATCTCATCTATCTTTCCAAAAATCTCTTCTAGCTTATCCCACACTTCATTAGGTGATGTTAATCCATCAAGATGGAATAAGAGGTCTCTTGAAATGCTCAGACACAAAACACCATAGGCATCATCCCTCATGTTGTGCCATTTAATTTTCTCTGCAGCTGCATTGGGATCTACCTCAGTTTCCATAGTCACCCTAGAGAGACCTTTCTCTCTCAACACTATCTCCATCTCAGCTTTCCACTCAAATAAATTGAATGGAGTCAAGATGATCTTCTGATATTGGTCCATAGCTTAGAAACTGTGCCCTCTAGTTAGCAAAATGTGCTCCCAGTCAATGATGTCGAACCTACAATAACAATTTGGAAGGAGATAAATCGATCTACAAAGGCTCTGATAAGATGTGGAAATTGAACCCAAGAGATAGAACAATTACACTCACAAAATTGCTAATCAAACATGCAAAATTAACACCAAAGGAGACTGAAATTGGAGCATAACACTAATCTGTATTGAATAAGTGTACAATAGCCAAACTTATGAAGTAATAGGATGCTGTAATATATAATTACATGAGATAATTGAATGCATAAAGATGCCATTCGAAATAGTAAAAAAGCAGGCTTACCAAAACTAGTCGAATCCCCCATAGGTGTATAAAGCAATTTCCAAATCTAGGTAGATTCTCACGAATTGGCTAAGTCAAGTGGAAAATTTAAAGAGGGATGGAAAGACAAATCATACATGTTTTTATTTGGAGGAAAGGAGGGAGGATGATGTGGGAAAAGAACAAGGCAACTACACCTAGTCTAGCTTTTCCTTTTGCCTTAATTCAAAAATAAAACAAGGCAGCTTTTCAAAAAAAATAGATATGTGCTTTAGAGAATCTGGAATAAAGAAGACATGCAAAATTAGGTTTCCAGGATGTTTCATAGGCACTCCATGACTCAGTTTTAGCATGTGTTGACTTCTAAGACATGTAGAAGGCAACTAGCATAGAATGGAATCTAGGAAATTAGATAATAAGACAAAAATAATTAAATTAATGTCTAATGTAGGTAACTATGGGTTGATTATTCTAACAGTTTCCACAAATTCAATACAATTTTTTGAAAATAAAAACAATCCAACAATTTGGCTAGATTCATAAGATTCATAAAACTGTTCAACTTGTTGTAAATGTGATTCCCATAATAGTTGAATGAAGTGTTGAATTGGTGGTTTATTGGTGTGTTAGATTACCATATTGATGGCTAGATACCTGATGCCTCCTTCACATGAAGTATTTGGGATATGTATGCAACTATGTCTTTAAAAAGGGCATGAATCCTTAGGTTCACCTGGATAACAAACAATCGGTCCATTACATTGTATTTTTATAAAACAACCACTTATTAATTTATGAATTTCATTCAAAACAAATGTAATTTATGAATTTCATTAAAAACAAATAACCTGGATGATGGTTTATTTTGAAGTGGCATAAATTAATATTTATATAAGTGGAATTCATATTAGAAAAATATCATTTTTTTTATGCCAAGGTTATTCTATTTGGTAATGGGATTTGTAACAAATTGTATAAATGGCTTTTGTTTTGTAAATTAGTTTAACTTTTATGATATTACTTTTAAACACTTATAATAGTAATAATTATGTATGAGTGTTTTATTTAAATTTAAATAAATTCTAATGAAAAAGGATGAGTATAATGGTAATAACCTTTTTAACATTTTATTAATTAATTTTTATTTATTTGTTTAAATTTAAAATAATGTTAAAATCTCATAATCAAACTAAGGTTTTAATTTGTACATGTAGATATATATGATCAGAAAGAGACAAATGTATATTTGTTCATCAAAAGGGTAATCCAAACCAATACACCAATAAGAAACATGCTATCAAACCCAGTGTGGAACTCAGGGTTGGATGAGGGGTTAGATGAAGGGTCGAATGAAGTACCAAAATGCTTATCATTTACAAAATATTGCATTTAATACATCAAAAATAACAGGTTAGGATTCTTTTACGTTTAATGGTTTAAATTGATAAAATAAAGTAAATGATATCTTCATTGAACATGGATGTACTAAATTATGGGTGGATGAGCTAGGAAACTAGTGAAAATGAAGTCATGAAAATGGACAATTGTCGAATCCCAACGTCCCCCTAGACTGAAGATATCGAGCGTCCTCAGGCCATCAATAAATTGAGACTGATTTGTATTATTTTATGTCAACACTCCATATCAACAACATTCAACAAGAAATTTTAGGAAGCCATCTTTATTATTCTAAATAAAACTTTACATTTTTTAGAAAAATAAAGATAAATGCTAAGTGATAAGAATGATCGAAATACTAATAGATTTCAATATTAAAAATATCTCATACATTCCTACTAAGACCATATAAGTTGTGTAGGTAATTTTCCGAGAGTTCCTAAATATAAAACATGACGGTATATAGATGGTCTGGAAAACCTATAGGAAACAAGTCGTCCCTGACTTATTTTCAAAGACTTATTGTCATGAAAGGAATAAGGATAAAGTTCATAGTTTGATTTCGTTAATTTCTATAGTGACAGGTCCCACTTCTAGGATAGTAATATCCTAGATATAGTTTGAATTAGATAACAAGGTCTAAGTTCAACTTACAACTATTCTCAAATGACAAAAGAATAACTGGCTTAACCATGTATATGTGCACCCAGGGTCTTCATTCAGTTTATCCATATGCATAGCAATGTGTTTATTATGTCTCTTTTACCTTCCATTTCCCCACTGCTAGCGAGCATGTTTAGTACCCCAATGGGTTTATGTTGGTACCATACAAGCATGGCCCTACTACCAACGATTTTGTTTAGTACCCCAATAGGTTTGCTTGTATTTACTAAATTTTCTTGTTTATTATTTTACTCGACATGGACCCACTACCAGCAGGCGTGTTCAGTACCCTGGAAGGTTTGTGTTGTAACTTCTAAAAGATATTAAAGTCTATGGAATTCGATTGGTACTAGAGGATATTAAGTTTTCTAAGCACATAAATCAATTAAATTTAACCCATGAGTAACATTTTATAATAAAATGAAATCATAGGTCATTCCAAAAGAGAATGACCTAAAGTTGTCCTTTAATCCCTTAGTCTATCTTCTTCATATAAAATTTTAATAGTGTTCCTCCATATGTATAAATGTCACTTACTCTCATTATGCTATTTAGTGAAGATACTTAAATAACATGCTTTGATTATGAGTCTAGGATGTACAAGTGACTGATAGGTATTAGATAGACTTTAAGGTTATGATAAATTCCCATCATATTTAAATTTAGCCTGGAGAAAATGTTATATTCAGAAATATGCATGTATGAAAAGAAACAATGATGTAATTTTTTTTTTTTTTTTTGGGGGGGGGGGTTCACTAACATTATCTTCTTCTTATTTGAAATAGAAAAAAAAACTAACTTGCATCAATTTCTAAACTAAACATGCAACTCTTTATTTATATACATATTTTCATATCCTAAGAAGAAAGAAAACACTTTTATTCAAGTATATGAGTTCTTCCAATGTAACCATGTGCGAATCAATATGAAAAATATACCTTTATCCACATATGAGAAGGTCATTGTAGTTACTACTTGAATATGGGATACCAACCAACTTACTTGTTTCTGCATCAGAAGGTTTCGAAGGAAGGAATGGTATTTTGGTTGGGTTACCTATTGAAACCATATTTCGATGTAGTCCTAGTACTCACCTTCCTTCATTATGTCATATAGATCCTTTTCTCCTGGTTGAGCGGTTGTTTTAGCACATGATGGATCTGTTGTCAAGTATGTCGAGAACTCTTAGATATCAGGTCACTCTCCTTCAGATATAATCCCCAATGTGTCATATTATTTTGCAATTTCGCAAAGAAAATCCTTTTGTATCTCTCGAGAATTTGGTTCATCTGTCATATCAAGAGAGGTTGATAAGCTCTTAATTTATGTCAAAATGTGTCTTTCCTGAAAAGAAGATATCTCAATTGATGCTAGGATTTGAGACAATTTTATGATACTAATGTTCACCCTCGAACTCATGTCTTTTGTTGGTAGGTCCTACTTCACAAAAGGGTTGGCGTTTGGGTTTCTTACATCACCCATCATTTGAATTTTTTGTTTTTTCAAATTTTTAGAATCTACTTAAAAAACATATCACACACACTCAAAAAGTAAAGATACCTATGACAAGCTAAACATACCTAAGAAAAAGTAAACTAAACTTTTAGAAAAGTAACATTTTCGGATGACACACATACTCTAAGGAAATACAATCAAATTTTGCAAAAAGTAAACACATTGTACAAAAATTAAAGCTTGCAAAACGTATGGACACCTCTGAGAAAATAAGCACACTTTGTGAAACCTACTTGCAAAAAATAAGCTTGAAGAAAGTAAAACACACTTGTGAAAAGTAACAACAAGGTTTTGGGGCGGCCCACTAACGTGGATGTGTTGGGCTATTACACTATGGAAATTTTGTAGTGAAGTTGTCTTTTTGTCATATCATTTCCCCTCTCCCTTGCTATGTAATGTAAAGGAATCCTATCTACCTATACTGCAACCCTTTTATCACCTCCCCGGTAACGACGCCAACATGTTAGTAAAATTATATGTTAATTAATTTCCAATATTAAATTGTCAACTCGGGGATCATAAGCTTCGAGGTACACGCATTATATATGGAGGGTCAACGATTAACATAATCTATCCTAACCTATCCTAATGCTAACAAACGCACTCTAGTTGCGAAAATGAACTACAAAATACCAAGTAAATCTTTTATTCATATTTAAACATACAAAGTGTGCTAATCAATAAATTTTAATCTACGAATTAATTATGCAAACATTTTCAATTTCCAACTTCAAACTAATCTTAAATTACAAATTAAATCAAATGACAATTTATACAACTTATTATAACTTATAACTTTCATATTTTAAGTATAGTAAATAAAGTACCTAGTTTATAATCTAATTGAGAATCAAACTAGCTTTGCAAATAAAATATCTACATAACATCTATCCCTACCAAATTACATAACATCTTTATATTTATAAAAACTTTAAAAAGGAAAGGTACCTATACTAATTAAAACCACAACATCGAACTATAAATTACTGAAATAAAATCTATGATAAATTTGGATTTTAAAATAAAACTTAAATTACAAATTATAAAACAAAACCATAAAATTAACTATAAAGTACAAACTACAAATTGTAAGCCATCTATAAATTAAATTGCAAGTCACAAACCTATGTTACAACTAATTTACAAAAGAAATATCAATTGAAAAATAAAAACTACAAACTAAACATTTTAAATCAAACTCCTATCATTTAGCAACTAACACTAAATAAAACTTTAATAAAATTACAAACTAACACTAAATAATAAAACATTCATCTAAATAAAATTTATGTTACAACTAATTTACAAAAGAAATATCAATTGAAAAATAACAACTACAAACGAAACATTTTAAATCAAACTCCTATCATTTAGCAACTAACACTAAATAAAAATTTAATTAAATTACAAACTAACGTTAAATAATAAAAATTTCATTAAACTAAAATCTAAACTATACTGGACTAAAATAAACATTAATAAAAGCTATGTGCTAAATGTAGAAATTTACTTTATCACTAATTCATTTACACTTCAACATGTTAAGTTTTATCAGTTTTCTTAGATGATATCTTAAAACAAATTACTAGAAGATCACTGAAAGAAAATCCCGCATATAAAACATAAGAACACAAATATTTTCCTCGAGGAAACCACAAGGGAGAAAACTCCGCAAAACTTCCCTAGTATATATCTCGACTAGAACAATGTAAAACCCAAACAACTGCTTCTTACTCATTTCTAGCACACAAGTTCTTCTATCTCTTGCAAAACTTCTTGAGTGAGTAAGTACAAATGAAGGGGAGTGCCTCCCTATTTATATTCTTCTGATGACTTGACCTCTAACTTGGTGGGGCAGACTTCACTAGCTATCAGAGTCGAATTTTCCAACTGGACATTACAAATAACATTTATTATATTGACACTTAGGTACTAATGACCCGACTTACATTCGGAGGTTTACATTACATCCTTCAATGAATCTAACCAGACCAAACTCATCTCCAACAGGAGGAATACAATACAACTAGAATATATTCCAAAGTTACATTATTTTAACACTCCCTCTTAACTAGGAAGGTATTCAACTATAGTACCAACTGCTACTATTACAATTGTACAACTGACTGGTGAGACTCTATATGTAATAGGAAGTTTTGGTACAGCATCATACATCTCCATCATCAATATCAGCTAGATCTTTTTCTGCAATCGTCTTTCTTCAATCATCTTCTTGTTATCTTCTGGAACACCTCTTTCAGTATCAGCATATGAATGTTGAATCATCCTCTGGATTATCATCCATTGCATCATCTTTTGAACCATATTGTATAGTCTCCATATGTGAATAGTTGATCATCCACTAGTCAATAGTAGTGTGTGAACATTGAACCATCATCTGTTTCATCATCATATGAAATGTCATTATCTGTATTTTTAGTATGCGAATACATAACCATCATCATCTACATCTTCAGTTTGTGAATACCAAACCATCATCATCTGCATCTCCAGTATGTGAATACTGAACCATCATCATCTGCATCTTTAGTATGTGAATACTGAGAACATCATCATCTGCATCATAAGTATCACCAACTATATATTCAATATGTGAATACTGAACCACCATCATTTGTAACTTCAGTATGTGAATACTAAAACATCATCATTTGTCTCTTTAGTATGGAAATACTGAAACATCATCATCTGCATCAATAGTATGTAAATACTGAAACAATCAACAACATCATTAGCATATTATTGCTAAAAATCAAATCATCTGTAGTGCTAGATCATCATCTGCATTACCAGCATAGAGATGTTGGAACATCATAAACATCATCATGAGTATAGATATACTGTATCTTCCTCATCAGTATAGAGATACTGAAAATATCACAATAAACATCTCAGCATCAATCAATCATCAGTCAAGAATCTCAACAATCAATTGTAACTATCTCAAAAATCATATCAACAATCAACAGTGTGACTACACTGTATACATCTCATCAAGCATCTCATCAATCATCAGTATAATCAATACTGACATTATCTGAAGCATACATCTCAATCAATCATTAGTATGGAAACACTGAAACATACATCTCAATCAGTATAACAATACTGAGTCAATCATCTCAACAATCATCATACCAGTGTTGAACCAATTATCTCAATAGTCATCAGTATAACAAAACTGAGCTAACATCTCAGCAGTCATCAGTATAACAATACTGAACTAACATCTCAACAGTCGTCAGTATAATAATACTGAAATAACCTATCAACTGTCATCAGTATAACAATACTGAACTATCATATCAATAGTCATCAGTATAACCATACTGAACTAACATCTCATCAATCATCAGTATAAAAATACTGAACTATCATCTCAACAGTCATCAGTATAACCATATTGAACTAACATATCATCAGTATAACACTATTGAAAGCAAACATCTCATCAATCAACATTATAGCAATACTATAACGACCATCCTGCCCTCTAAGTATCTCGAAGCAACATCATGATGAGTTCTCTAGTAGATCCACCAGGGCATTTTTTCTAACTTACTAACTCTTTCGAGCCAACACACCTAGTTAGACATATGGATATTCCTAGGGACCAACGAGCCTTGTCCTGACTTACAAAACCACTTGGGTTAAACTGATCTAGCCAGACATTCTAATCCCCCTAGGATCAACAGGCCTCGTCTGAACAACCCTTTCGGGCCATACTGTCCTAGTCAAAATTACCCTACTCTAGACTGAGCTACTCACCATTGCATCCTTCTTCCATCTATTGTCACTCCCTCTTTCGAGAGAGGTCCTTTCAAACTACACCAAGCTTGTCTCGAAAGTATTCAAACTTAACACAAGCCAAAGTCTTCGTCAATGTGAGAAATTTGAACCAGCAAGTGAGTAATTCGAACCACAAGAGAATCTAGGAGCATTAATGAGGTTCACAAATCAAATTTAGTAGCAAGATTCAGCAAAAACCATCAAATTATAGATAAATTACACACAATGGTAGCTGGAAACAAGATAATTTTGGACTGTCTAACAATGAAACTATTATTAACAGGTTTTTAAATACATCATAATAGTTTTGAATGGCTTTGGAAGCCAATTGTGAGCAAATAACCCAAAATTTCCAAATTAGCATCAAACCCCCCTAGGTGGGCCAATCACGTCCCAAATATCTCCAAATGGACAAAAAAATTTCTGAAGTGGCATGGCTGATGTGTTTTGGGTCAATTATTACACCTTGGACAGTGTGGGTGTGGAGAAATGGGTGGTTTAGAGTCTCAATGCAACATTAATTGCACCAAATCAAGCCAAATATGGGCAAAATCCCACTCTAGCGCTCCAAGTCAACTTGCCTGTCCACATTCAATGAATGTGAACACACCAACAATGATGGATTTTCATATGTGGCTATTTGACTAATTTGGAGTACCCATGTGGGTCATGGAACCTCAAATTGACATGGCATATTTCCACCTAAGCACCCCTAGTCCACCTCATAGCGTATTAAAGCTTAAAAATCAATAAAATTGACTAATTCGTGTAAATAAGGTACTAATGATGGATTATTGTTCTAAAACCCTAACTTAACCCAACAAATAAGTATGCTCACAAAATGATTAAGGCCTTGGCAACAATGGCTCAAGTCACCTCAAGTACATAATTCAGAAATTTAATTTTTATTTGTCCATGTGAACCGAGGAAAGAAGGAAAACCTCATGGGAAAAACGTTCCCTCAAGAATGGACATGGGGTTGGACCTGCAATAATATAACAAAAAAATACCATCACTCACTCACCCCAAGAAAACATCTCAGGTAAGTGAAGGTCTTCTCAGTGAAAGCCTTGGTAAAAATGTCAGCAGTTTGCTCAGTGGATAGGCAATACTGCAGTGAGATCACCCTGTCATGCACTAAGCCCTGAATGTAATGCATGTGTATCTCTATGTGATTTTTCCTATGCCTTTGTACTGGATCAGTATATATCTTGATGGCACTCTGATTATCCACCCAAATGTTGGTTGGAGAATCAATTGTGACACCAAACTCTCGGAGAATTCCCTACAACCAAACACACTATGTTGTAGCATTAACTGCTGCCCTATATTCAGCCTCTGCTGATGAAAGTGAGATGGTGTGTTATTTCTTACTTGACCAGAAAATGGGACCTTCAGCAAACATGAAGAAAAAACCTGATGTTGACTTTCTGTCACTTGGATCACCAGCCCAATCTGAATCAGAAAATACAGCTAGTTGAAGTGAGGAACTAGCTGTGTAGTGCACCCTGAATTTCTTAGTTCCCTAGACATACTAAAGAATTATTTTTGCATCCCTCCAATGGAGCTTGTTGCCGCCTTTTCACACACCTGGATCACGTGGTAGAAATCTTCAAGCCACTCGGTGTGTCCTTGGGGGCAAGTCTCGAGTCAAGGCTGTCACCTTGT
>LPNX010036554.1:0-55792 GCA_001517045.1 Pseudotsuga menziesii
ATCTGCATCAGAGAAGTTTTTAAGATAGGCTGTAAACCTTTGCGTAAAACTGTGCACCTTTTCTTTCTTTTCTTTTTTTAAAGCACAAAGTCCTTTCATCAGGGAAGCATGCGTCTTTTGGACTGCATACTTACTTCTAAACATTCTTTCGAAAGTATTCCAATCTGGAATGGAATTGGCAGGAAAACCGAAATACCAAGAGGCAGCGGCTCCTTTAAGGGTGTGTGGGAAGAGTCTACAAACCACATCTTCATGCTCCCCTGCTCGTAATCCTTCTATAGCCAAATAAAAACTCTGCAAGTGGTCGTCTACCAATATCTTCTCATTGGGATAAAACTTAGGCAATAACTTTTCGAAGGCTTGAGGTAGGTCGTGCAAAGGCGCGGTCAGATTCAGAGGTGATCTGGCTTTCCATGCAGGTGGGGGGTTTGGAGGATTAGGTGGCTGGTTTGCGTTAGCTGTTGCCATTAGTCGAAGTGGAGAGTGCGGAGGGGAACCAACTGGGGTGTGAATAGGAGAAGTGTAAGGAGTCTCAAGGCCTTCTTGATTCAAAGGTAGCTCTACTTCTTGTAAGGCAGTCTCTACCAGTTCTTGCCAGTCTCCAACCAACACCGAGTCTTCTCTTAGAGGACGGTCTTTCCTCTTGTATTCTCTTCTAGGCAATTCAGGAATGACCGGCAATCCTCCAATCTTCTTTAAGTATGCCCTGGTATGTCTTCTCAGATCGTTAACAATCTCGTTGCGGACAGGGTACAGATATTCTCTTTCTTCTTCTTCCGGAATTGAATTGCATGGTACACTACTACCAGAACTATAACCAGCGGAATATTCTCGGGAAAATGGGTTTCCTCGGCCAGCCATGCACTGGAGGCCCTCCTTCTAGCGCCAAAACTATTGAGGCCTGGAAAATCGCAGGCGGCAACAGTAAGGGATTCTACCCAATCAGCGTTCCCAACTAGCCCGCTGACTGTTTGGTATAGGGAATCCATCCGGTTTTGCGGTCCGGCTACCGTAGGTCAAAGTAACAAACAAAGGTTTTACCAGTTGCGGCCCGACCCACCAAGTTTTTGTTGTATTTTTTTGACTTAAAGGAATGATATGCACGTGCCTAAATAAATGCAGGTTGGTTTAAATGCAGGGGCGGTCACAAAGTGATGCGTAGGTTCTTACCTCTCGTCTTATGCTCACAAGCAAGCAAACCAGATACGAACAGATATAACTAACTGTCTAAACTATCCCTGGGGAGCGAGGCTACCATCTTAAATGAGCAATACAAAATCACATACGGTAAGAAAAATCACAGATAGCTGATACTTTTCCCACAGCAGATGAAAACTACAAATATTCGAATAACCAGTTAGCCGATCATTCTATATCAACTATTACTCATAGTGCAAATGCATCCCAGAAAAGACTGCAGAATAATTAACAAGAACTTAGGTTCGAAACATCAAATATCCTTACAGCGCATGAAATACAGCTGAACATGAAATAGTTCTTCTTCAGCATTATTCATTGAATAGCATTGGTGCATTTCACTTCTTTGCTCTTTCCAGTAGACAAAATTGCAGTTCACTACGCAAAACGAAATAGTTCCTCTTACAAGTCAACAATTACAAAATTTTCTAAGGGAAAAAGCCCCATCCTTTCATCGAGCTTCCCATTATTTAAACTACCACTCATCCCTTCTGGGTTCCCTCAACGCGTCTTTTCCATGCCCTTGACGATTCAGTTTCTTTCCTGGTCGTTTCACCTTCTCCATCATTTCCACAGGCGTTTATTTTCTGACAGTAACCGCTGAGAAGAAAAAGTCCCGTCGGCGCCTCGATCATTCGTTCTCGTTATCATTTCCGGCGCAATGCTCTGCTTCAGCAATTCATGGGATGATCTCTGCATACAAACTTGGTGCATTATCCATTGAATTTAGACATTAGGCACCCACAAATCTAAAATTATAATGATATATTCACAACGAGATAACCTAGTTCATCCGAGTGAGGAACTGCGGAGGCTCGGAACGGCAACGAAAAGGTAAATCGGCAGTCGGGCAGCTCTTAGATCGGATGAGACAAGGTTCTTACACCGGATGGGAGAAGGCTGCAGGAGCCGCAACGGCGGAGGAGTGCCAGAAGAGGGGAAGTGAGAACGTGGGAGCCATAGGAAATCGGGTGGTGGCGGGAAGTGGGTCGAAAACTGGAAGGTTCTGTCACCCGCAACGGCGGACGGGACGCGAGTCGGATGTCGGGTGACAAGCGGATCGGAGTTCAACTCCTACCCTCTGGCCGCAACGGCGGGCGAACCAAAAAACTATAGCCAGCGACTTACACAGTGAATCGGGCGTCGGGCGTCGGGTGGAAGGTTTGGTCAGGGAGCCGCAACGGCGGGTGATGTGAGGCTCGGAAACTTCAGAAAGAGGCCCGATCAGCAGCGTGAAGGATCAAAATAAAAAACAAAATCAACTTTCTCGCAAAGGCCAATAACAACATTCGACAGGTAGTGAACAAACCAAACAAAATTCAAATGAAAAAGGACACGGAGATTCAAGAAGCGGGCATTCAACTTCAAACAAAAACAAACAGATACGCTCGAAGGTGCCAAGCCTCTGACAATCAATCCAAGCAAACAAAGATGAGGAGGGGTCCCAGGGTTTAAGTGAAAAACTGAAGCCGGGGAAAAGGTTGCGGCAGCAACAGGTCGTGGCTTGCCGTTGAATATCCGACCTTATGCCACCAATGACAAAAAAAATTGATGTTGTTGAATACCCGATAGGTTATTGTCAAATTTTAGACATGCCAGCCGTCGGATTTTGGGCTCAAATTCTGTTGTGATTCTTCTACATCTTCACATCTATTTCTCTTTCATGATCTTTATTCATCCTCATATTTAGCTAGATGAGCATGATTTATTCTGTTGTTGTTGTTCTTTAGTGATGGACATTCTCTAGCAAGATGTCATATCTTATGATAGTTGTAGCATTGATACTTTGAGTAATCCTTCTTCTTCTTCTGGAGTTTCTTATTTGAAGGCTTATGAGTACTCTTCTTGAAGTTTGATTGTTTTCTTTCTTTAGTATGGGCAGCTAGAGCCTGATCATATTCTTTGAGAAGGGCTTCTCTATTGGCTACTCTAGCTTCTTCTTGTATGTAATCTTCCCACACTATGTCAAACTTCATACTTTCTTTTCTTGCACATACAGTTTGGATGAATGAGTCCCAAGGTCTAGTGAGGCCATTGAGAGCAATCATAACCAATTCATCCTCATTAAGGATATATCCAATAGAACTTAGCTTCTCTTTGATTTGGGAGATCCTTGTGAAGTAATCTTGAATAGATTCTCCTTGGATCATCTTGGTGCCCTTCAATTGAGTTCTCATATTCATATTTCTATTGATTTTATTTCCTTCATAAATTTTGGAAAGTGCATCATACATTTGCTTAAGTTTCTTCTTGGATGACACTTGAGGGATCAAGTGATCCCTGATGGATTCGGCAATGATCCTCATCTCCTTGATTAGGTATTTTTCATGCTTCTCCTTAGCTTCAGATTCTTCAGGTTCTACAATCTCATTCTTGATATATTTCTTAAGACCATTCTCTCTCAGAATGAGGCCAATCCTATACTTCCAATATAGGAATTTTTCTAGGCCTTCCAATTTGTCCTCAAGCTTAGTGCTTGGGGCCATCTTGACCAATAAACCACTCAAAAATGAAATTTATCAAAATTGGAGATTGACCTTACCATTAGATGTTCTTGGAGGAGGAAATTTGGTTGATCCAACTGCTTTCTGAAGATCCCTAATATTCAGTCTTTAAATCCTACTTGCAAAGTTGTAGCACTACAGTTTTTCTGGTTCTGTTTTGTTGTAGTTTTTTATCGTTCATTGCAAAATAGGGTTTGGATTTCCCAAATATATAGACACCCAAAAAATTTGATCTAGGGCTCAATTGATGGGATTTGGGAGGGTGCAACTTTCTATGTGAGCAGATCTTTAGTCCTCCAACTTTTGCAAAAAAACCTATTTTTTTCTGGAGAGGGAGGAGGGTGAATTTCACCTTGTGAAAGTTACTCTAATCAAATTAGCTCTAATACCATGTTAATATTTTCATATGCTAGACTAGATTAAATAGTATTCAATTCAAAAATCACAGCAGCATATCAAGAATCATTGATATAAACAAAATCACAAGATAGACACAACATTTATCCTGGGAAACCCTCAAGGGGAAGAAAACCTAGAAAAAATTTCCTTTGTATAAGACGTATAAAAGACAACCCTAAAAATAGTTGTTCTCCTACTTCTCTCTCTCTCTCCTATGCGCTAAACAAGTGAGTGAGTCTGTGTTCAAATAAGAACCACAGCTCCTCTATTTATACACATGTGTCAACTTGACTTTTTTACTATAGAAGTCAGCCCCAATAAACTGTCTCGACTGAATTCACCTAGGAATACTCAAAAACAATATTTTATTTTATTTATTAGGGTACTAAGGACCCGACACAAGTGGAGGCTTTACCTCATGACTCTATGGTGACCAAATAAAATAGTAACACCTCGTCGGAGGAATAATAACATCTCCCTTGGGTTACATCAGTAAAATACATTTAGAATATCCTTTGAAGTTACAATATTTCAACACACTTTTTCAAATCCCATCACACATAGATAGACTTCTCTAGAAATAATCTAGAAGGATAAATGATATGATTCCAGGAATTATGTGGAAACTCAACTGCTTCCGGTGCACAGTGGAGGTTTCTGAGGTTTGTTGCTAGCCTGAATAAGGCTCTGGTACCATGCCAAACTTGAGAACCATTGATCTACAGGTCAATATGATACATATTGGAAAGGAGTTATGCAATGGAATAATTAAGATCAATATGCATTGAGCAAAGATTTCATGACACAAATTTCATATTAATTGGACAAGAATTGCTCAGATAATCACAACATTAATCTTCATTCATTAATTAGTAATACAATGGTAGTACAATAAGTAGAATTTGAATATTGCGGATAGGATTCCTATATACCAAATCTAATTGACTACTTATCTAACTCGATGTGGAAATATCACTATTGGAGCTCACTCGTTTAACTCCATATATCTAAATCAGTATGCAATCAGTTAACTAATGAGGTAGGTGGACAAAAGGCACCACACTCCATGCATGCATGAACAATTGGTGCTAGGCTAATTGATAGTGATCTAACTAAAAGTAACTGGAGGATAACTCATCATAACTACTTACCTGCCATAGCTAACTGAAGGAGGTGACTGGTGGCACTCAAAGTGGGATTCTATAATGTATGAATTGGTCCCACATGCACATAAACTCATGCATGCACATGCAATAAGTGGCATATAACCTCTCGGTGTGTCCCCCATAATCTAGTACAGTGATAATAACTTACTAAGTTAGGAAAAATTACCAAATGGACTATATTGGACAAAGGAGGATTAATTAATCCTAACATTAAAAGCGTGGAAGTCGACATCGGGCTCATAAGCACAGGAAGGGTATAGGAAAATGCAGTTACATCTTGAACAAAAAAGGGAGGCCGGTAAAAATTTATGAATTCAACTAAGATTCTTGTCTCCAAGAAATAATAGTATCAAGATCATGTTCTGAAGAAGAGAACTGATACAAGTCACTTTGGTAGAAACATTTGCAACTTCACTATATTCCACCAAAAGGTATACTCGAGGAAGATTTAACCAAGGAAGAATATATAGTGACAAGGCCCAAGGGTTTATAGTCAATAATATCAACCTCAAGAGGAAAGATAAAGTTGATAGAGGTAACAGAGTCTACAGGGAGATATTCATCATTACGGGGGTCAAAAATTCTATAAGAAGAGTCAAAATTAGTAGGATCACCAACTCGTTTCTCAATGGGAGAGTCCAAAGACTCAACAATTTCATAGCTTGAGGATCGATCATTAGAAGGATTAGACTCAATAATAAAAATAGTGTTGAATTTAACCACAATTGAGTCAACATCCATAAGAAGGTCAGACTATATCATAGACTTGAGGAATACTTCATCGAAAGGAAGTAGACCATTGGATATAGACTACATGTCTAAACATTTAGTTGGATCAATGGGTGGAGAGCGGGATCCAAAGTCCCCATTGGGTAGATCACCTCGTCAACCACTAGGACTGAGTCCTAATAAGATAAGCATGAATGTAGAGGCTTCTTCTCAGTGGAAATTGGGCACAAGGTATATGAGGCCACATAATTCACCCATGGAGGGGTAGCATCTACCGAAACACTGGGAATTAACAAAGGATATACTTGGTCTACAATAGATTCAATAGGGGTATCGATGAATGCCAGCTTATCAACAGTGATAATACTTTCATTGTGAGGAAAATACATCACACTAAAGAGAGTATACACCACAGCTTTCATAGCATAAACATAATCATGCTCGAGGAGCATATCAATGTCCAAGGGGTCCTCTATAACCATAAAATCAACCAAGATGATATTTCCACCCAAAGTGAGGTGTTTTAGTAAGAACTCCCAAAGTTTGACTAGTTCTTCTATCAAAATCCAGTAATTCATTATCAATTGACATGAATTTGGGGGAGCCCATGCCTCTCCAAGAAAGAGCAGATAAAATACTAACATTGGCTCCTTCATCTACAATCCAATGAGCAATATTGCAGTTCTCCACTTGTACCTTTATCTGGAAAGGTACACCTGAAGAAAGGGGTCGATTAGCTAGGCTATCCCAATTGAAGGAAGCAATCTCAGGGCTTGGTGTGGTTTCATTCAAAGCGAAGTAAGTTCCCCTTGTCTAGAAAGTTCTAAACTAGTCTTGAAGAAAACATGACTAGCATACAACTCACTCTCCAAAGGAAGAGTGGGATTGATCAAAAATTTCATTTATTCAACCACTTGATCTAGATCTCTCTCTAAAGGAAGAGTGAGATTGACCAAATACTGACTTGGTTCAACTACTTGATGCATAACACTCTTTGAAGGAAGAGTGGGATTGACCAAAGACTAAATGGTTCAACCACTTGATGTAGATCACTCTCCAAGGGAAGAGTGGGATTTACCAAATATTGCATTGGTTCAATCACCTGATAAACCAAAGGTTGAATAGGTTGTTGGGAAATCACAAGTTATTTAGGATCAATATATCCTTGAGACTAGAACCACACTCTTTGTACCTCTGCAATATTGGGGCATTAATGAGTAAGGTGTTCTCTCTTGCAAAGATTACAAGGGAACTTAGGCCTATGTTTTGAATGGTTGGTTTTCTCAATGGTGTCAACATGACTTTCATTGGCTGATTGTTTTCCCCCAGCATGACCTAGAGAGAGAAGGAGAGACAAAGGGAGGAGAGATATATAGCTATTGTATACTTCTTATTACTGATTTTGATAATCTTACTATTCTGAGGAAGTTTGTGGGGTTTTCTCCTTTATGGTTTCCCTAGTGAAAATCTTGATGTCTTCTGTATCCACTATATATTATACATCTTGTTGTACTTGTTATTCTTTCAGATAAAGATCCTAGATAAACTAATCATATCTAAAGAATAACTAACATGGTATCGGAACCTCTTTGAAAGAAGGCACTGTGTAGTTGTAGAAACTAGGGATTCCTAGTTCAAGGTGTTCTCTCCACAGATCATCAAGAACAAAGGGATATGATAAATCGCCTTAGTAGGAAACATATTTTGGTGGAAGCAGTTTAAGATTTTAAGAAGTTTCATTTTTTACCCTGTCATTGGTGTTGGGAGGAACTAGGGCATCAATTTTTGAAGGCTTTCCACCTCAGTTTTCATAAAGTGACCATGTTGAGCAACTCGTCTCAAGAAGGTGCATCTTCCTGTCCAAACATAATTCCAAAAGTCTAAGTTTGGAAAATTAGGGTTTCTCTAACAAACCCTAGGTCATCCAACTCTGGAACCAGGTCAAACACCTCAATTCGGTAAGATATAAATTCTTTATATTTCCATTTGAGGTTCTCATTTGAAAACATGACTTGCCATACTCATCTTGAGGAAAATCTTGGAGGGATGACAACTTCCAAGCATGGAAGTACATAATCCCTCTGATCCTTAAAGAAAATGACTTGGATCATTTTATCACTAGAGAAGTTCCAGAACTAGAGGGAGATGATCCTAAGGCTTCTCATAAGAGAAGCATGTCTAAGGCTAAGAGAATAAGTATAGATTCTATTAAGGATTGTCTCATCCCCCATATGTCTTCATTCAACACATCGAAGGAAGTATATGATGCTTTGACAAAGATGTTCGAAGGAAATAACATCAATCAGAAGATTACTTTGATGAACCAGTTGAATAATGTGAAGATACAGAACTTCAAGGCTATACGGTATTACTTCACAAGGGTTTCTCAAATCAAAGAAAAACTTGAAGCGGTTGAAGAGAATGTCGAAGATGGATAAATTGTAATGACTACTTTGAAGAGTATCCCTAGGCCATGGGACTCATTCATTCAAGGAATTTGTGCAAGAAGGAATTTGATCTCTTTTAGCAGACTCCGAGAAGAATGCGCACAAGAATAAGCTAGACTCGTGACAAGAGAAGAGAAGAGGGTAGCAACTAAAGATCAAATATCTCATGGTTCACACTAGGAAGAACTTCAAGAAGAAGGAGAAGAAGGAAACCTTTCATCACAACAAGAAGAAGGACAAGAAGCAAAAGAATACCAAAAGGGACACTTAGAATGTTCGACTCTATACTTGTGATGAAAATGGACATTTTGTAAGAGATTGTCCCATCAGGAAAAAGAGACACCATGCTCATATTGTCGAAGGTGATGAACCAACAAACAAAATATTCATACAGGAGAAATATGATTTAGATGAGGAGTATGTGCTAATATTGGAACTTACTAGCACTATCTCACATGGAAGCAATGATTGGCTTATGGGTAGTAGAGATTCTAAACATATGACAGGATACAAGGAATAATTCGTTAATATGTCTGAACATGAGTCACCTCACAAGGTGAAATTTGGGGATGATTAGCAATATCCCATAAAAGTGGAGAAGGTTCATACAATCTTGACTCTGGGAAATATTTAAAGATGAAGGATGTGTTATATGTTCCGGTATTGAAGAAGAATCTTCTCTCCATTTATGCACTAGATGCAAAAGGAATTAGGGTTTATTTTGTTAATGGCTAAGTTCTTATGTGGCCCAGAGGAAATACAATAGAGGATGCAACAATAATTGGAGAAGAATACAGAGGCTTGTACAAAATAAAAGGAAATCCTGAACAAGCACTCATTCATGAGTCAATTGAACCAAGTGAACTGTGGCACAGAAGGCTTGCACATGTGCACTACAAAGCGCTACCGATGGCAAGAAAACCAGTCTCTGGATTTCCATAGATCTAGGAAAAGCATGAAGGCATTTGCAAAGGATGTGCACAAGGAAAGAATGTGAATAATACATTTCCCAGTAGTGACATAAAGGCCAAAGGAATACTGGAGATAGTACACTCGGATGTATGTGGACCCATCTCTTCTAGCTCACTAAGAGGGTATGTTTACTATGTTTCCTTTATAGATGATTTCTCATGTAATACTTGGATATATTTCTTGAAATTGAAAACTGAAGTTTTCAATAAATTCAAGGAATATAAATCCTTGGCCGAGAACCAGACTCATAGGAAGATCAAGAATCTACGGTTATATAATGGGAAAAAATTCACCTCAGAAAAATTCAAGGAAATAAGTAAATAATTTGGGATTAATAGGGAGTTGAGCACTCCATACAATCCTCAACAGAATGGGGTTGTGAAACAAAAGAACCGAACCATTATGGAAGTAGCTAGATCTATGCTACATGATCAATATTTTCCTATGCACCTTTGGGAAGAGGCATCAAGGACAACTATGTATGCATAGAACCATACTCCTCATCATTTACTTGACAACAAGACTTTTGAAGAGGCTTTCCCAAGAGAGAAACCAAAATTCATCCATCTCAAAATATTTGGCTACACAGTGTACATACGTATCCCAAAGGAGAAAAGGACCAAGATCAGTCCTTCTAGTAGGAATGGTGTATTTGTAGGATACATTAATGATACATCAAAGGCCTACTGAATATAATTTCCAGGATTCAAGAAGATCGACATCAGTAGAGATGTAACCTTTGATGAAGACTCGACATAGTTCATATCTAGGAGGACACCTATCCAGGAAGTCAAAGAACCTAAAGAGATGAGAGTCCGAGAAATGGAAATTGGATAATAAATTCCAGAGGACCATGAATATCATGACATGATAGAACCACAAGATCTGGAAGAGACATTCCTTGAGAAGGACTCCCACAAGAGGAAACTGGCATGGGAATAGGAGGTCATATGAGAAGTTGAAAGGTATGGAACTCTAGAAGGATTTCATAGAGAGAGAAAAAGGGAAAATCTATACAATATCTATGTGGCTCTATTATGTGACATCTTTGACAAAGAACCTTCCACCTATGAAGAGGCTGCAAAAAAGAAAGAATGGAAGGATTCTATGATCAAGGAATATCAGTCGATCATGAAGAATGATGTCTAAGATATTGTTTTGAGACTGGAGGAGAAGTTTTTCATGACTTCAAAGTGGATCTACAAGATCAAGCATGTTGCAGATGGAAACATCAAGAAATAAAAGGAAAGCTTCATAGCACGAGGCTTCTCTCAGAAAGAAGGCATAGACTACAAAGAGACATTTTCACTCGTTGCAAGGTACACTTCCATTAGGACCATACTTTAATTGCCAGCAGTTATGAAGTGGAAAATACACTAGATGGATTTCAAGACAACTTTCTTGAATGGCGTAGTTGAGGAGGAAGTGTACGTGGAACAACCACTAGGATTCGAGACACATGACACGACGACCCATATGTGAAAACTGAAGAATTCCTTCTATGGATTGAAACAAGCACCAAGGACATGGTATCGCAAGATGTATAGCTTCCTAATCAGCTTGGGCTTTACCAAGAGTAAAGAAGATTCCAACCTCTACTTCAAGGTGGAAGATGGAATACCAGTGATACTCCTTCTATATGTTGATGACTTGTTTCTAACAGGTGAAAGGGAAATAATTAAAAATGCGAGGATAATTTATACAGAGTTTGAGATGAAATACCTAGGTATGATGCACTACTTCTTAGGAATGGAGGTGTGGCATAGTGAAAATGGGATTTTCCTTGGTCAAGGAAATTTTGCAGTGGATATTCTAAATATATTCATAATTTTGGAGTGTAAGGGAATAGCCAGACCTATGAAATCTAACTTAAATATTGTGAGTAATGATTCATCTGAGTCGGTTCATTGGCTCATTGAAGTATCTAATAAATACGAGACCATAAATCTGATTTGTGATGAACACCCCAAGCCAATTCCTAACGGATCCGAGACATGTTCACCTGATATATGCAAAGCACGTATTGAGGTACCTAAACGTTATAGTGGATTATGGGCTCAAATATGATTTGAATCATAAGATTAACCTACATGGTTATGTTTATTCGAATTGGGAAGGTATCTCCACTGATAGGAAGATCACCTCAGGTTTCTACTTTAGTTTGGGATCCAGCATGATCCCTTGGTTCCACAAGAAGCAATCATGTGTGGCATTGAATACAACTGAGGCAGAGTATGTTTCCTCGTTCTCTTCTAGTTGCAAGGAAGTGTGGATGTGAAAGACACTTCCTAATTTATTATATCTTTGGTTGGATGTGACTTGTATCTTATGCGACAATCAAATTTGCATGAAGCTGTCAAAAAACCATGTGTTCCATGACAAGTCGGAGCACATCCAGATCAAGTTCCACTATATCTGGGATATGGTGCAAAGAGGATTAGTGAAGCTCCAGTACGTGGCAACAAATGAGTAGATAGACAATGTGTTGACCAGGCCTCTAGAGAGAGTGAAGTTCAAGTACTTCATAGAAATACTTGGTGTTGTCTAGATCGAGACCCCTTTAAAGAGGGAGTGATGTGTTCTAGCATAGCTAGAGAGATACATTATCTGAGCGTAACATCCTAGCAAAGATCATAGGTTTCTCAGACATAATCAGTCATGTAGTTTATCCTTAGATGTAATAATTCATAAAAAATCTCACAGGTTATCCTTGAATGTAATCAATCCTGATATGTTTCTATGCTAGAAATTATGAAAGCATAATATCTCGCATGGGAAATTAGATAGGTATTTCAAGCAGGAAAAATCCTGGTGAAGCAGGATGCTCAGATGTAATTAGTCATGTAGGTTTTCCTCGAATGTAATCAGTCCTGTGACAGGTTATATGAGTCTAAATATGAGCCCTAGCGTGGTATGCAGGTTACTCAAATGTAATAATTCTTGTGGGTTTTTTGAATGTAAAATGAGTCCTAGCGTGGTACACAGGTTACTCGAATGTAATATGCCCCGAAGGTTATCTAAATGGAAAATATCCTCAATAAAGATTGATCAGATGTAGTAGGCCCTTGAAGATGACCTAGAACGTAAAAGTCCTGATATAGCAGGTTGTTTGGTCGTAACCAGTCCTTACATATATTTATATATGTGTGTGTTCCCATGTTGAGATGATGAGGTTATGAAGCACTTGAGGTGCACCTAGGTGGTTCTCCTTTACAGGTAGAATGCAGGTTGACCATGGATGCTCTGTGTGCTTTGTTTCGTTCTATGCAGGACAAAATATATGATTTGGATACAGAGAGATGAAGGTAGGAGACATGGGTTATTGTTGTGGAAATGTAAAGAAGGTCTTGAACCGTTCCAACGATATTTATTTATCGAGATGTGATGAATACCTAGATGAGGACTAGACCTACACCCAACTGAGAGAGGATGGGATATGTAGAAACTTCTGATGATAGAGAGTACCATTTTATGATCAATAATAAAAATATGATGGAATCATCTATGATGATTACTCCGCAATGAAGACTAGACTAGATGTGTTGATGACTGTTAAAGAGAGAGAATACCTTCCTAGTTAAGAGGGAGTGTTGTTGTATTTGTAACTTCGGAAGATATTCTGATGTATATTATCATTGTATGTTGTTGTATTCCCATTGTAGATGTGTTTACCTCCTTGTGGGATGTCTTAATTGTGTCTATACCTTGAGGTACAATCTTCATTTTAAGTCAGGGAAATAGTCCCTACTGAAACATCTTGTAATGTGTACTTGGAGTATCTCTAGGAGAAGTCAACCCTGATAGGGAAGACAAGTCAGACCCAGTCATATGTTTGGTTAGTCGCTTGATTAGTATAAATAGGGAGGATATATCCCTCATTTATACACACCTCACACTTTCAATTTCACATGAGAGTGAAGGAGAGACAAAGAGAGGATATATAGATAGTTGTTGTATACTTCTTATTACTAGTTTTGATCATCTTACTATTATGAGGAAGTTTGCTGGGTTTTCTCCTTTATGGTTTCCCTAGTGAAAACCTTGGTGTCTTGTGTATATAATATATACTATGTATCTTGTTATACTTGTTATTCTTTCAGATAAATATTCTAGATAAACTAATTAGATCTAAAGAAAAATTATCAAGGTCAAGATGCTAAGGCTACCAAAATCACAAAAAAAGTCATGTGGAACAGTTATTAGTCTAGCCGATGCGCATGGGAAAGGTATATAATCCTGAAACTCAAATAGTATGAGGAGCCACACAGGGCTGAAAGGAGGTACTGAGTGAGTCCCCAGATGCACAAAAACTATGTTGTATGCTCACCCGAGTATAGGATGGGTATCTCTGCAACTAAGTATCCTTGTGCTTGACTCTAGTGTGACAGGAAATTTCTTGTTTCCTTCTTTATGAGTTTGGATTTCCTAAACGAAGGGCCACTATGTTTGAGTTCAAAGGTTTGGGTAGTTAACGGATAACCCTAACCCAAAACTGTAATGTCCCAGTTTTGACCCCATTGCATTAGATGTATATGATGTTGTATATATTGTAAATGATCAGGGTGTGGAGCTAAAGGCCAAGGCCCCACCATTGATCGGTTAGGTTATGTTTTGGATTTTAATTTGTCACCGATGGTATATCAAGGCATGCGGAATATATTATATTGGTCATCATGTAAATATGCATCTATAATTAATTAAATGAACCCAACCAGCTACGATCGCGACAACTAAAGAAAAAGGGGCATGATTTTCACAAGGATAGGGGTGGGGGAAATTGTCAACCTTGGCCAATGAGAAGAAAAACCCATGTGTCTTCTTCCAACCACTCTCATTAAATAATTGTTGCTGGTGGTTGAGGCAGTTAATTGCTTTGGGAGTGGGGTGGCAGGACTGTCAGTCCTCACCCACATGCACACTCCACCCCTGTTGACTTCACTCATCCAGGCAATTCCACTCTCACCCATGATTTTGTCTGTTTTTCCTCACGCACAGGCTCTGGGTGGTTTTGGGTCTCACGCAGAAATTTTCTTGGCTCCACGAGTTGCTGAGCACCTAGGCACTGCAATTTTCGCATCCTCCTCGTAGCTATTCACCTTCATGCACTTCCCATTCGGCTGCTCATTGTTTTCACGCACAGGAATTTTCCTGGGTTTTACCCACGCGATTTTTCTTCTGCAATTCGCGTCCTCTCCATTGCTGTGCCTTCTCACGCAGAGGGATTCCTTCCCGTTTTTGTCTTCATGCACAGGATTTTGCTGGATTTAGCCACGCAGTAGTTTTCTTCTGTGGATTTGTGAATAGTGTGGCCGTATCCTTTACTCACGGGCAGATTGTGGGTTCTGCATTGTTTCTCACGCTCACCCACAAGCTGGGAGACTGTAATTTATTCCCCAGCGTGGTCTGTATATGTTTTCTTGGTGATCTCATTGCCCAGGACAGGCTGTGTTTTCCCACATTGTTGGTTGTGGCTGTTGTGGTCTTCCTTACCTGTTGGGGACTGTTGTAAATTCGCCTGAGAGTCATTTTGGCCACGATAGGGCCAAGAATGACTCAGAATTCGTTTCCCTGTTTAAGCTATGACAGCTGACTTGATTTCCTGAGTGCAATGGTTGATCTTCCACTCTCACCCACGATTTTGTCTGTTTTTCCTCACACACAGGCTCTGGGCGGTTTTGGGTCTCACGCAGACATTTTCTTGGCTCCACGAGTTGCTGAGCACCTAGGCACTGCAATTTTCGCGTCCTCCTCGTAGCTATTCACCTTCACGCACTTCCCATTCGGCTGCTCATTGTTTTCACGCACAGGAATTTTCCTAGGTTTTACCCACGCGATTTTTCTTCTGCAATTCGCGTCCTCTCCATTGCAGTGCCTTCTCACGCAGAGGGATTCCTTCCCGTTTTTGTCTTCATGCACAGGATTTTGCTGGATTTACCCACGCAGTAGTTTTCTTCTATGGATTTGTGAATAGTGTGGCCGTATCCTTTACTCACGGGCAGATTGTGGGTTCTGCATTGTTTCTCACGCTCACCCACAAGCTGGGAGACTGTAATTTATTCCCCAGCGTGGTCTGTATATGTTTTCTTGGTGATCTCATTGCCCAAGACAGGCTGTGTTTTCCCACATTGTTGGTTGTGGCTGTTGTGGTCTTCCTTACCTGTTGGGGACTGTTGTAAATTCGCCTGAGAGTCATTTTGGCCACGATAGGGCCAAGAATGACTCAGAATTCGTTTCCCTGTTTAAGCTATGACAGCTGACTTGATTTCCTGAGTGCAATGGTTGATCTTCGGGCTGTGTAGGGAGCAGGGATGTTGGCTTAGATTTGCTTGATAAACCTAGTGGCTGGAAACCACACAGATAGAGCTAGATGGCTGGCCTTCTTCTCCATCACCCCTGAATAGCACTGGAAGGGAATGCAGGGCTTGAGGGACTGTGTAGCAGAGAAGGGACTGATTCCTTGTGTTGGGTGTGTTTGGCTATTTTAGAGGTCAGGCTAGCTCTGGTGTAGGTGTTCTTGGCTCTGTAATGAGCTCACCAGCTTAGCAATTTTCCTTCTCCAACTCCTTAATGGCCTGATAAACCCAACTCTGTTGGCTTGGCTGTGTGTTTTGTACATCCTTGGCTATGTGTAAGCATGATAGTTCCCTTATTCCTTGGAGAATCATGCCCAGCTCGGAGGTGGCAGCGTTGCTGAGAGATTGAGGAGCACGCTGGCCTATGGTTGGGTGGAACGTTGCAGCAACGTAGCTGGTTGCGGAAGGAGATTTCATAAGATAAGTGATCTTGTTCATTTTACTTCTGCAACCTTATTTTCTATCAATGATATGAAAATTATGAACATGTTAAAAGGAATGCTTGTGTGAATGCATGTTGATTCCGCTGTGCAAGATGAATAGTTATAGCTGTGCATGATAAACAACTGCATTTATGCATGTTATACTGCAATGCATTTTCTTTCAGCATTTTGTTCTGCAAATTTTATTCCTGTACATGTTCATGGGGCTCTTAGCCCGGGTGGTTTAAGCTTGTAGCCGCATCCTCTTTGCCGGCCGGAGGCATGGAGACGTGACAGTATGGTATCAGAGCTCTAGGTTGTAGCAATGGGCCTCTATGGGCCAAGAAGATGCAGTGACAGAAGGTAGAATTACCTTCTCTGTTCAACAGAGCAGCAACAAGTTTCAAAAATCCCCTAAGTGTTTGAACAGTCGGAAGGATTGGAAGAATTGACTTCCGCTATAGCGGAAGGTTTAACCTTTTTCCATCCGCAGTTGCGGACGGTGAAGCGATTCCGCATCTGACGTGAAAGACCATCGACAGCCGACGCAGTCGAAGAAAGACAAATTTTGAAAATTTGTCTAAGTGTTGGGAAATCGGAAGTGGGAGTGATCTCCCTTCCGTCGTTGTGGAAGGATTCACGACGTGAACTTCCACTAATCGGAAGGGAAATTGGTCCGTCAGTCCGCCGTTGCGGAAGTGAAATCGCTAAATCTTCTGACCAGAAAGGCCGCCGACGCCCGAAGTTGAAATTTTCTCCCAGAAAGAGCAGACGTCGAAAGGATTCAGACTTTGGTGAGCCGTCATTGCGGAAGCCAAAGTCATTTGGCTTCCGATGTAAGAAGTCAGTCGACGCCTGCAGTTGAAATTTTCTCCAAGTAAGAGCGGACGTCGGAAGGATTCGGACTTTGGTGAGCCGTCGTTGCGGAAGCCAAATCCATTTGGCATTCGATGTGTAAAGACCGCCGACGTCTGAAGTGGAAATTCTCTAAGTAAACAGCCGTTGTTGCGGAAGAGGAAGCAGTTTCCCATCCACCGTTGCGGAAGCCAAAGCCATTTGGCTTCCGATGTGGAAAGACATCCAACAGCCGATGAGAAGGAAAGGAAAATTCTGGGTTTTTCCATGAGATTTCTCGACCGATTCCAACTATTTTCAGAGGGATTTTGCAGCTGCTTTCAGTGAAATTTCAGGGCTGAAAAGGAGAAAAGAGGCAGCAATCTTGTGTGCCAGATTGTGCGAAAATCAATAATTTACAAAAAAAAATGTTCGTAATAGAAATGATGACATTGAGTCTAATGGAAGGAGATTCCAAGAGACACTGTCAGATGTTGCAACTACTATGAGAAGCTTGATCAAAGCCCAGGAGGAGCAGCATCAGTTGAATGCTGCTATGCTGCAGAGTTTGACAGATTTGCAAAGGAAGATAGACTCTGGACGAGGTACAGCAAGACCAGAAGGCAGTAAGAGCAGTACTAGGAGAAGGAGAAGAACTTCTAATGGAACATCTGATTCTGAAGAATCCAGCGGGGATTCCAGTTCTTCTTCTCATAAAAGAAAAAGAAAGAGACACCATAGGGATTGCACTTGAGATGAATTTAAGAAAGCTAAACCTCCTACATTTGATGGTGAGGTAAAGACTGGACAAGAGGCTGAGGCTTGGCTTCTTGGTATTAAGAAGTACTTTCAAGTGCATGATTATTCAGGAAACATGAAGGCAAGAGTTGCCATATTCAATCTAAATGGAAGAGCATCCATTTGGTGGGAACACTTCAAGCAAGTAAAGAGGATCAGCGAAAGGAGACTGAAGTGGAAGCAGTTTAAGAAGTATTTTAAGCAGAAATACCTCTCTGATAGGTATTATGATGACAAGATTAAGGAGTTCCATGAGCTAAGATTGGGATAGCAGACCATGGAGGAGTATGCAAATAAGTTTTTGGAGCTGTTGAGGTATGTCCGGTACATTAGAGATGAAAAAGTGAAGGTCCAGCGTTTTCTAAGTGGATTACCTCAGTCGTACAAAGATAGAATTGATTTTTATGAACCTAGAACTCTTGAAGAAGCAATAAGAAAAGCTAAGTATTGTTATGAGCAAAGAAAAGGTAAGCCAGATTACCATAAGGCATGGAAGGACAAGAAGAATGAGAATTTTGACCAAAGAAAGAAAGGTTTCAAACCTTCTAGCTTCAGGAATCAACAAAAGTAGCCATCCCAACCTGCGAGTAAGCCGGTTGGAGTGACAAGAGAAAAGCCTAAGGATCCACAGCAGAATAGAGGGCCACTTCAATGCTGGAAATGTGGAGGACCCCACATGCGTAGAAATTGTCCACTCGAGAATGAAAGTGCAAGGCAAACTTATAACGTTCAAGAAGCAGAAACAGTGGGTCAAGTAGCAAGGGCAGTCGCTAGGATTTATGCAGCACTGGAGGACCGTCAAGCGGATCACCAGTTAGCTGTGGTTGAAGTAGCAGGTAATATTGTTGAGCAATCTGTTTCTATTTTGATTGACCCTGGTTCTACGCACAGTTACATTACTCCTAGAGTAGTGGAGAATTGTGCTTTTAAGAAAGTAAAGCATAGGAATTCTTGGTTAGTTCAACTAGCCACTGGGACTAAGAGAAAGGTCAGTGAAGTGGTAGAGAAATGTCCATTGGTCATGAATGGATTGGTCACTTGTGTAGATCTGAATGTTCTACTGCTTGGTTCCTATGATGTTCTCATTGGAATGGATTGGTTAGAATATCACAGGGTGAAGCTTGATTGTTACAATAAGACTTTCGAATGCATGAATGAAGAAGGAAACCTAGTAGTTGTGAAAGGTATTCCAAAGGTAATTTCAGTACGGCAGGTTTCAGCAATGCAGTTAAAGAAGTTCTGTAGGAAGGGTTTCCAGTTGTATGCAGCTTATATTTTGGAGGAAACAAGAGATGAAACTTCTCAGTTGGAGGACTATCAGGTGTTACAGGAATTTAGGGATGTGTTTCCTGATGAGATTCCAGGACTTCCTCCAAAGCGAGACATTGATTTCATAATTGAACTTGTGCAAGGAGCAACACCAGTGTCCAAGGCACCCTATAGGATGAGTATACAGGAGATGCTAGAGTTGAAGATGCAACTGCAAGAGTTGTTGGAAAAGAAGTATATCCGACCGAGTGTGTCTCCTTGGGGTGCACCAGTTATGTTTGTAAAGAAGAAAGATGGTACACTCAGGTTATGTATTGATTACAGACAATTGAACAAGGTTACGATGAAGAATAAATATCCTTTGCCTAGGATTGATGACCTCTTTGATCAAATGAGAGGAGCAAAGGTATTTTCCAAGATTGACTTGAGGTCTGGTTACCATTAGGTGAGAATCAAGAATGAAGACATACATAAGACAGCCTTCAGGACGAGGTATGGGCATTATGAGTTTGTAGTGGTACCATTTGGTCTCACAAATGCACCAGCTACATTTATGTGCCTTGTGAATAGTGTCTTCAGCAGGTATTTGGATAGGTTTGTTCATGTTTTCCTTGATGGCATTCTTGTTTATTCCAAGAATGAGGAAGAGCATGAAGAGCATTTGAGATTGACACTGAAATTGCTTAGGGAACACCAGTTGTATGCAAAGTTGAGAAAGTGTGACTTCTATAGAGATAGAATTTAGTATTTGGCTCACATTATCTCAGAGGAGGGTATATCTGTGGACCCTGAAAAGATTGAAGCCATTATGAATTGGCCTACTCCAAGAAATGTGACAGATGTAAGATCTTTCATGGGACTTGCAGGATACTACAGGAGATTCATTGAGGGGTTCTCCAAAGTTGCACATGCTATCACTTCTTTGCAAAAGAAGGGGATGAATTTCGAATGGACATCGAGGTGTGAAGAGAGCTTCCAGAGATTGAAGAGTCTTCTCACCAGTGCACCAGTATTGAAAGTTGCAGATCCAGAGAAATATTTTGTGGTATGTACCGATGCATGTGGACAAGGGCTTGGAGGAGTCCTTAGGCAGGACAACCATGTGATATGTTATGAGTCAAGAAAGTTGAGGGAGCATGAGAAGAACTATGTCACTCATGATCTAGAGCTTGCAGCCATAGTACATGCTCTCAAGATGTGGAGACATTACTTAATGGGCAGGAGATTTGAGCTTAGAACAGATCACTGTGGATTGAAGTATTTATTTGATCAGCCTACTCTGAATGCTAGGCAAGCAAGATGGCTGGAATTTCTATGTGAGTTTGATTTTGAAATCAAGCATATAAAGGGAAAAGAGAATAAGGTAGCTGATGCACTCAGCAGGAAGATGCAGGAAATGCATGTGGCATCTCTTAGTATTTGCCAATCGGGTTTGAGGTAGCAGATTGTTAGTCATGTTGCTGGAGATGAATTGTATGAGCAAGTAAAAGACAAGTTGCAGCAGCAAGGTCTTGAGAAGAGGTATGAGGGATATAAATTGGAAGAAGATGGACTTCTCACTTATAAAGGAAGAATTTATATTCCAAATATAGCAGATTTGAGGAGAAATGTCATGGATGAAATCCATCAAGCTCCGTATTCTGGTCACCCTGGATATCAGAAGACAATTGCTACAGCTAGAAAGCAGTACTTTTGGCCAGGTATGAAAAAGGATATGGCTGAGTACATTTCAAGGTGTATGAAATGTCAGCAGGTAAAGGTTGAGCATCAACATCCAGCAGGTTTGTTGCAGCCTTTACCAATTCCGGAATGGAAATGGGAAGTTATTTCCATGGATTTTATTACAGGGTTGCCGATGACTTGGAGACAACATGATTCTATCATGGTTGTGGTGGACAAGTTGACTAAGGCAGCACATTTTATACTGGTTAAGTCTACATATGAGACTGGTGACATTGCAAAGTTCTTCATGAAGGAGATATTCAAATTGCATGGATTGCCGAAGGCAATAGTATCTGACAGAGATGTCAAGTTCACTTCCAACTTTTGGAAGGGGTTGTTTGCATATTTGGGTACAAAGCTAAACTTCAGCACCGCATACCATCCTCAGACAGATGGTCAGACAGAGAGAGTTAATCAGGTGCTTGAAGACATACTTCGCATGTACGTGATGGACAAACCAACCAAGTGGGAAGATTACTTACACTTGGTAGAGTTTGGGTATAACAATGGACATCATGCATCCTTGGGGATGAGTTCATATGAAGCTTTGTATGGAAGAAGGTGTAGGACACCAGTGACTTGGGATAATCTAGTGAACCGGATTGTACTTGGACCAGAATTGCTCAAGGAAATGGAGCAAGAGGTTGTAAAGATCAGGAAAAACCTAAAAGCAGCACAGGACAGACAGAAAAGCTATGCAGATAAGCATAGGGTGAACAGGGAGTTCAGTGTTGGGGATCATGTGTACCTCAGAGTGAGGGCAAGGAAGAGTTCCTTGAAGCTTGGAAGTTGTGCCAAGTTGTCACCAAGATATTGTGGGCCATTTGAAGTGCTTGAAAGGATAGGGCCAGTTGCATATAGACTTGCATTGCCTACTAGCACTAGAGCTCATAATGTTTTTCATGTTTCTTTGCTTAAAAGATATGTACATGATCCTAACCATGTGATAAATTGGGATGTGATTCAGGTGGAACCCGATGGAGAGTTCCGAATCGAGCCAATGCGCATCCTCGACAGGAAGGTCACAATGCTCTGGAACCGAGCCATAGGTCAGGTAAAGGTGCAATGGGAGCACTTCGGACCTGAAGAGGCTACATGGGAGCTAGAGGATGCCATGCGATTGGCACATCCATTTTTGTTCAATTCTGCAGAACATTGAGGCGATACCAGTGTAGCATTTTGTTCAAATTTTGTAAAGCACTGAGGACAGTGCTAATTGAAGGGGGAGGGTAATGTAATGTCCCGATTTTGACCCTATTGCATTAGATGTATATGATGATGTATATATTGTAAATGATCAGGGTGTGGAGCTAAAGGCCAAGGCCCCACCATTGATCGGTTAGGTTATGTTTTGGATTTTAATTTGTCACCGATGGTATATTGAGGCATGCAGCATATATTATATTGGTCATCATGTAAATATGCATCTATAATTAATTAAATGAACCTAACCAGCTACGATCCCGGCAACTAAAGTGAAAGGGGCATGATTTTCACAAGGATAGGGGTGGGGGGAATTGTCAACCTTGGCCAATGAGAAGAAACACCCATGTGTCTTCTTCCAACCACTCTCATTAAATAATTTCTGCTGGTGGTTGAGGCAGTTAATTGCTTTGGGAGTGGGGTGGCAGGACTGTCAGTCCTCACCCACACGCACACTCCACCCCTGTTGACTTCACTCATGCAGGAAATTCCACTCTCACCCACGATTTTGTCTATTTTTCCTCATGCACAGGCTCTGGGCGGTTTTGGGTCTCACGCAGACATTTTCTTGGCTCCACGAGTTGCTGAGCACCCAGGCACTGCAATTTTCGCATCCTCCTCATAGCTATTCACCTTCACGCACTTCCCATTCGGCTGCTCATTGTTTTCACGCACAGGAATTTTCCTGGGTTTTACACACGCTATTTTTCTTCTGCAATTCGCGTCCTCTCCATTGCTGTGCCTTCTCATGCAGAGGGATTCCTTCCCGTTTTTTTCTTCACACACAGGATTTTGCTGGATTTACCCATGCAGTAGTTTTCTTCTGCGGATTTGAGAATAGTGTGGCCATATCCTTTACTCACGGGCGGATTGTGGGTTCTGCATTGTTGCTCACGCTCACCCACAAGTTGGGAGACTGTAATTTCTTCCCCAGCATGGTCTATATATGTTTTCTTGGTGATCTCGTTGCCCAAGACGGGCTGTGTTTTCCCACGTTGTTGGTTGTGGCTGTTGTGGTCTTCCTTACCTGTTGGGGACTGTTGTAAATTCACCTGAGAGTCATTTTGGCCATGATAGGGCCAAGAATGACTCATAATTCATTTCCTTGTTTAAGCTGTGACAGCTGACTTGATTGCCTGAGTGCAATGGTTGATCTTCAGGCTGTGTAGGGAGCAGGGATGTTGGCTTAGATTTGCTTGATAAACTTGGTGGCTGGAAACCACACAGATAGAGCTAGAGGGCTGGCCTTCTTCTCCATCACCCCTGAATAGCACTGGAAGGGAATGCAAGGCCTGAGGGACTGTGTAGCAGAGAAGGGACTGATTCCTTGTGTTGGGTGTGTTTGGGTGTCTTAGAGGTCAGGCTAGCTCTGGTGTAGGTGTTCTTGGCTATGTGTAAGCATGCTAGTTCCCTTATTCCTTGGAGAATCATGCCCAGCTCAAGGGTGGCAGCGTTGCTGAGAGATTGAGGAGCACACTGGCCTATGGTTGGGTGGAACGTTGCAGCAACGTAGCTGGTTGCGGAAGGAGATTTCATAAGATAAGTGATCTTGTTCATTTTACTTCTGCAACCTTATTTTCTATCAATGATATGAAAATGATGAACATGTTAAAAGGAATGCTTGTGTGAATGCATGTTGATTCTGCTGTGCAAGATGAATAGTTATAGTTGTGCATGATAAACAACTGCGTTTATGCATGTTATACTGCAATGCATTTTCTTTCAGCATTTTGTTCTGCAAATTTTATGCCTGTACATGTTCATGGGGCTCTTAGCCCGAGTGGTTTAAGCTTGTAGCCGCATCCTCTTTGCCAGCCTAAGGCATGGGGACGTGACAAAAACACTAGCCTATACTAGTGTTTTTTGTCCCTAGAAAGAAAATATTACTAATCTATTTTAAATATTAACGTTATTTTTAAGGGTTATTGATTACTCAAAAGGTAGTGGTAATGAAACTAGTGACGTTTTTTACTTGGAAGTAGAAACAACATGACTAATGTGAAAGAGATTCAAAATGAAGACTTTTACTTCTCTTTTCTTTTCAAAAATAAAAATGGAGTCCACGAAAGAAAGATATCTTTTTGAATCTTCAAAGACAAAAGTATGCAATGCACCTAAGACTAAACCCTAGCCTAAATGCATATAAAGAAAATAGTTGTTATTTTTTACTTTTTCTTTATAAATAAAAAAAGAAAAAAACCTACAAACTAGTGTATATATATAATGTAAACAAAGAAAAAATAATTATACTCCATAACCACCAAACAAACCCTATGCTACCCTAAAGTCATATTATACCTCTCTTGGGAGGGAGACTTTCATAAGGGAACAAGTCAATCACTTTGGAATGAAAAAAGGTTAAAAAACAAGACTAAAATAAACAGATATCAAAGGGCTGCTAGGTTCATTCCATACATGTTAACAGAGGCTTATCAACACCTTGCACAATAAGGTCATGCCAAGGAAGGAGGTGGGGGAAGAGCAAGAGACAAACCCAAGTGCGTCAGAAAAAATCTACAAACCAATTCAAGAGTACATTCAAGGGAGGACACCACTTCCCAGTGGTATTACACATACAAGGGACCTAGGAGGACCCCACAAACAACACCAAACCACCCTAAACATGCCCAAAAAGGTTAAAAAACCATTGAAATAGGGAACACGCAAATTTATTAAGGAAAAATCGCATGTGACACATAGGTATATCAAACGAAAATCATTTGTATGTTAGGGACACGCTACTGTACAGTGAAACAATTGTGTATTGGTGGTGGAAGGCACAAAAAATATCAAAAATAACCTCAAAAGGAAAGGAAGGTGTTTAGAAAGACTCTTAACCTACAAGGACTCAAACATGAAAAATAAAATAGAAAAATGAGACAAGGAGACCCCAAAACAGATAAGGGTTCCCTAGTTGAGTCGTTAGTTTTGTTGTAACACCCCGGTTTTGACCCCGTTACATTAGTGTATATGATGTAAATATTATATCGAGTCATGACAAGGAGTTCAATGCCAAGGCCCTGTCATTGATTAATGTATGGTATATAAGCGATCATAGTTGATGCCTATGGTTTTTGTGCTAAGTCAAGAACGTTTGTAAACATCATGTAAATATGCAAATTAATGAAAACCCACAGCCATCTATGTCAATGAAATGAATAATGAGATGGGAGCATGATTTTCCTAAGGATAAGCGGGTGGGAATGTTAACCTTGAGCCAGTTTGGGGAAAAGCCACGTGTCATGGGGAGAACCTATCATAACTATCAACTACCGTCTTTCTTGTCTTCTCTTTCCAACCATTTATTCTACTAGAAGGTGGTTGAAGTATTTATTGCTTGGAAGGGGAAGAGTATGGGAAATGATGAATTGGGAAGAGCACCTAGTGTTGGAAATGTCGAGATTTGGTCACGACCATGCCTTGTGTTTCGATGAGCGGTAAAGGATCTCGATGAAATTTTTAATTCCACATGATAATGGGGTATGGGTATGTAACATTGTGGTATCAGAGATGCAGGTTGTAGCATTGGTATTGGATGGACTGGAAAGTAGTCAAGGGTACCCTCTGATACCAACTTGTAGTACACTACATCATGGTATCAAAGCTGCAAGTTGCAGCATTGGGCCTAGATAGGCAAGGTGACAGTAATTAAATGGTTTTGATTTTGAATTACTGTGTGTCTAACAAATGGTGTTGATAACACATTTTTCAAAGTCATAGTATATTTTGGAAAAGTAAGTTGTGGTGCAGCCATGAGAATGCATGACAGATATGATGCTCGGGACTCCTACAAGCGTGCGCGAGATGCCATGGGGGGAAATGTCTGAGTTGGAAATGATGAGATAGAGTATAATGGAAGGAGATTCCAAGAGACGCCACCAGATATTGCAGCCACCATGAGAATCTTGATTAAAGCTTAGGAAGAGCAGCATCAGTTAAATGCTGCTATGTTGCAGAGTTTAACAAACTTGCAAAGAAAGATAAACTTTGGACAAGGTATAGTAAAACCTGAAGGCAGTAAGAGTAGTACCAGAAGAAGAATAAGGACTGCTAGTAGATCATCTGACTCGGAAGAAGCAAGTGGGGATTCAAGCTCTTCTTCTCGCAAGGGAAAGAGAAAGAGGCACCATAGGGATTTCTCTCAGGATGAATTTAAGAAGGATAAACCATCTATGTTTGATGGTGAGGTAAATATTGGACAAGAAGCTAAAGCTTGGCTTCTTGGGATAAAGAAGTACTTCCAATTTCAGGATTATTTGAGGAACATGAAGGCAAGGGTTTCCATTTTTAGTTTGAATGGAAGGGCATCTGTTATGGAGAAAAAATCCTATGGCTTGGGGTACCACAATAGATAGAGTAACCGTAGAAATCAATCCTTTCATATATGCAAGAGAAACCAAACATCTAACACTAAAGGATCTTGAAACATACCTTATTTCTGACGATTGATGTAGATACCCATTGAGCTTTTCCACTCTCACTTGTATTGATAATTTGCTCTCTCAACATTCAGCAAACAAGACAAGCATGTTATATATAGTTGTGTTAGACCTACTCTAGAATATATAATCAATAACATATAAGCATTTAAAAGAATCCATGGATTCAATACTCATTTAAATACACATTATTGGACAAGAAAATATATTTCTATTAATAGAAATTAGAGATTACAATAGTGACAATCTCTGAGTCCTCCACTTGGGCCTCCACAACTTCAATCCTCCATCTCTTGATAGCAAGCTCACAAGCAAAGGCAAGATTGGGAAGAACACAAATTTCTCCAAGAGACAAAGGGATGCAGACTCAAGTATAACCTCTAGAAACAATGGACTATAGTTTTCTTGCTCTTCAATTCCTCTCCCTTCAATGTATCCAAAGGGTTCCTTATATAGTGCTTCAATGGGGTAATGGAAGGTCAAATCCGAGTGATCTCAAGGAATATGGAAGGCCATGAGACAAGTGACTTAGATCCACATCAAGAAAAACTCCAAAACTATTTGGCCTTTTGCACACATCCCGATGTACACGGGTTTAAGGGTCAAATCTGCGTATATACGCGAGAATATGTTTAAAAGTCGTGTATAGCAAATAATGCATGTTTTTAGGGATGATCTTGGAAACATCAAAGGTACAAAAATGTCCCATGGGGTCTAAAGAGTCTGTAGAGGGAGAGGGAATGCCATAAAGGTGTGATCCACCATGTGTGGTAAAATCGGCTGTAACATATGCCCCCTAATGTGTGAGGTCAGAGGAGTCATACGATGGCCGAAATACATTATAAGTCCATCCCAGAAGTGGAGTGATGAAGAACCAGGTGGAAGAACCAACCATCCAATAGTACAATGCAATCATCAAACTTTGCACATAACTGCAAGTAGATATAGCAGTCCCGGATACATAAGAGTACAATGGCCATGAATAGGCATGATACAAAATATGAAATGTGTGGTCATCACCACGTACAATATAAATAGATCAAAATCTCCATGATGAAGGTATACAAAGGATCATGATCTCCCTGAAAGCTGAAGATATACAATGGATCAAGATCTCCATAATGGCTAGAAACATCTGACATATACTGGAATCAAGTCACAAGAGCTGAAATCTCATGAACACTGGCATGATCAAGAAGGTAGCATATATGAAATGCCACCAATATGGAAGGTATTCTACACAATCCACTATGAGTACATGTCCTACTATGTGAATATAGGTGTTGAGGTCGAACATAGTAGTCCATCACCTGATTATCGGTCATTGATGTATACCGTTAACAGACGTGATATCACCCACCGATAATGAAAATGGGAATCAAGGTACTAGAGTGCAAACTAACAAGTGTGAATAAATGTGTTGAGATCAAAAATTTGAAAGGATCCATCGATTATGGGACATTGATGTATTCCCAAAACTGTTGATGGTGAGAGAACCTGCCACTGATAATTGCAAGTCTCAAGGCACTCAAAAATGACTCTAGATTCCTATCCCAGAATAAATGATCTAAAGTTGATGGGATGAAATACGCTGGAAGGAGGGAATTAATGCATCCCTCATCATCCAACATGAGGTACTCAGTAAGGCTGTATAATGTGGAAGGACTCTATCATAAAGTGTACAAACCAGTATCGGTACTGAGAATGGTCGACATGAAAATTCATGAGAACTGAGGAATGGTCGACTGAGGTTTCAAATTTCTTCGAAGAAGAGCATAAAGGTGAATGGTGACTGAATGTAGGTAGCATAGACTCGATATACAAAACTGGGACATCTCTATGACACAGGAGGCATCGACAGAGGCTCCATAGGGACTGGAAGCTTAACCAATCAGTGGAGATAAACTCATAGAAACGAGTACAACTCCTAAAGTCAAACTATTAACCCAACCAACAGATGTGATATACAGTGCTCTATTCAAAGGTGACACGACTCTACTGCTACCAAAGATAACATCTTTTCTTGTCTGACTTTTTGGTTTTTTGATTCTTTTGGACTTTTTCAAATATTTTGAAAAGCTTGAAAAAGAATAAAAGAGCTTTATAGTTACCAACTAGGAGGAGACAAGTGTCAATAGGAAAACAAACTAGTTCTGAGAAGTGTAACATACCTATGCTTAATGCAAGGACACGTGTAGGATAATGACACTTGGGGGAAATTCCCCTCCCAATAAAAATAGGGAATCAAGCTGCAAAGGATATATAAAATGGCTCTGTGTGGATAGACATGAGACAAGCTTGGGCTATATGGCTGATAATCAAAGTCAGGGAAGTCATCATAAGGCCCAATGAGGTAGGCAAAACTCATGATAATGCAATTACAACTTGACATAAGGGAGTCCTGGGGACAAAGGCCAGCAAAAAGATCAAGAGGAGTATGAGGTTCTTGCACAAAGACATGGCGATACTATACAAAGGACTCCCACACCCTAAAGGGAACAATGTCAACATGGGCACCAAATGCAACAAAGGAGCTAACTAGGGCACCCATGTATGGTCAATCTCTACCATTCACATCATGTCACTTCTAAAATAGCAAGAAGGTTCCGTGACAAGATAGAATGGGTTCATACCTAAGGTTACAATGAAATGGTCATAAGGTCATGAAAAATGCACATTGATGTGAAATCTAACCTATATGCTAGTTTAGACATAATACCTGAGAGTGGCACAAATGGATCAAAATAATGGTCGAAACGGCGCTCAAAACGGACTCCTACATCATCATATTTAGTCCAAAAAGGTCAGAAACTGTCCAAAACTATAGAAAGGGGGTAAAAAATTTCAAAAATTTCAAAATTTTTCTATAAATAGTAAAAAATTCAAAAAATACATATCATTTGAAATTTTTACCCATTTGAGCTCAGAACTTCAAACACGGATTCCAAGAGCTTCGTCTGGCAAAATTCGACACCGTTTATTCTAGGTAACTTCTCATGTCCTCCTCATGGGGTTCGAGATCCGACCCAACAACGTTGGGCAGATGCTATGCGTAAACTGGGTAGAGGTAGGGTGTCTAACCCCAACCCAGCTGATTTCTTTCCATGGTGGCGGTGGCAGATTATTGGCATCGATGATTATCCCTACGCGAGAATAGATTTCCAGGGAGATCCCGACATGCCCCTACCACCAAGAGCAGCATACGATGACATTGGTAATGAATTCCAAACCCTCTTTTTAAATTTTTTTGAATTATTAAAAAAAATTTGTGTTTTTTGATATATAGACTCAAAAGACATGTTTTGGTGTGATGACACATAGTGATAATCTGTCATATGTATGCAGATGTTGGACCATGGCGTCCTAATGGCTTCCCTCGTCATAGACAGAGGGGAAGAGGAGATGATATCATGGGTGTGGATGCAGAGCAGATGCTCCAAAGCATCCCCATAAAATTTGTATGATTGACACACCAAGTACCCATGGCACAAGTCGAGGACTTGCCTGAGGTCATGCAGTGTCAGGTGTTTGGGGTACCATGAGCATGGGTTCAATTATTCCGATGACTAGCTAGATCCGTGGTGTGCTACCATGATTAGAACCCCCCTCCTCCTCCACCACAAGCTTAGAGACCTGAGAGTGATTCATTTTTGTACTACCGTGTATTATATTTTGGTGGCTTGGAAGCCCCATTTTTGTATTATGACACTTATGTATTATGACGTCACATTTTGGATGTTTAATGAAAAACTTCTATGATGATCGATTTTATTTATTTAAATGTGTGTAACAATGTATGTTTGTGATGTGATTATGGTCTATGAAACAAATGCCAATCTCACACATAAGAATCTTCGCAATAATGTCAGATCCCTAATACGATACAAGCCATTAAGTTGTGACACTACTAACTGTGAATCAAGACGTACCTCAAGAGAGAGAACACCATGTGAAATGGCATCCCGTAATAGCTTGATAATAGCATTATACTTAGTAACATTTTTCAAAGAAGGTCATAAACATACGCCTCCTGAAGAAAGTACCTGACCCGTAGGAGTATAAATTACCCAAGCAGCAGAGGTTGAGTGTTGAGTGTGGTAGCTAGCACCATCAGCAAATCCTATGTAAGTGGAAGACTCCATTGACAACTACCATAAGAAATGAAAGCTAATCAACAAACATGATCACCATAAGAAAACCTAACTATGCAAAAAACTGCACAATAATATACAATAATCAGCTCTGGCTGAAGATCATGTGTATTACTTTTTAAGATAGATCCCATTTCTAGGCTCCACCAAGGCTATCCCTTCATAATCCACTAGCTCATAGGCGCCCTTCTCTAACACATGTTTCACCACATAAGGACCATGCCACATGGGATTAAACTTCCCTGCCCCCAAGGGTTCTTTAGCTTGTTCCCATAAAAGGACCAAATCTCCTTCACTAAACCTCCTTAGATAGATAGACTTATCATATTGGACCTTAACATGATGCTTATTTACTTGTAGAGCCACTAAAGCATCTTGGCGCTGCTCATCAAGCTCCTCTAAGTAAACCAAACGTTCCTCCAATGCGGAAGTGTCTAGTAAAAGCTCTATGGCTAGATTCAATGAAGGGATTTCACACTCAATCAGTAATACAGACTCCACTCCTTGTACGAGCTGATATGGAGAAAAACTAGTGGCAGTCTTAACCACGACCCTATAGGCCCAAAAAGAAAGATATAACATGATATGCCAATTTGTTTTTCTTTGTACGATGGTTCATTAGAGAATGGATTCAAGTGATTTGTTCACTACTTCAACCTGTCCATTCATCTAAGGGTAATAAGAAGAGGAGTGCTCCTACTTATACCCTAACTTCGAGGCCAACTCTTCCATCATTCGATTCTGAAAGTGCCTACCATGGTCAATGACAAGCTCTTTCAGAATACCAATTCGAGTAATAATTTGGTCGAATACAAAATGTGCAGTTGTCTCACTGTCGGATTTAATCATGAGCATAACCTCATCCCATTTCGTGAAGTAATCAACAGCCACTATAATATGATGATGCCCCCCAGCTGAAGCTGGGTTTCAATACATGAATTCAAGCCCCCACTTGGTGAAGGGACAGGCAGTGATAATTAGATGTAATGGGGCAAGATGTGAGCACATATTATATTCAAACACCTGGCAAGGGTGACACTTCTTGACCGCATTGACACAATATTTAAAGATCGATGGCCAAAAATAGCTTGCTCTCGATATTTTTTGGGCTGTAGAAAGCCCAGATAAATATCCACCACATGCCCCTCCATGGCAATTATTCAGCACAACCTCAGTCTCTTCATGGGTTAAACAACGACGTAAAATGGAATCTACCCCACGACGGTACAAAGTGTTATCCACTATAAGGTAGTTCTTAGATACATTGCGTAATCATCGTCGCTCGTCCCATGAAAGGTGAGTAGGGACCTTCAACGTTTCTAAATATATGATCATCTCTCCATACCATGGATCCAGAGTTGATATAAGGAAAATATGCTCATCGACAAGCGTATCCTCATAAACCTCCTCCTCCTCCTCACTTGGGAAATTGGAAATGAGCTCCACAAAAATTAACGATTTCTTCTATTTCGTCAAAATAAACTAGAGATTGAATTCTTGTAAAATAACAATCCATTTATTATACTTTCCCCTAATCATCCTTCTGGTGAGGACAAATTGAAATGGATTGACATGAGCTACCACCAAGGTCTGGCGAAGGAGAATGTAGTGTCTCAATCTTTGAACCGCATGAATGGTAGCTAAGGCAAGTTTCTCCACATGGGAATAATGGATTTCCACATCTATAAGGTTTCGACTCAAATAATATATGACATGCTCATGGAGCTCCTCATCCTCCTGAACCAAAACCATACCAATCGTCTCCATGGACACGGTCACATAAATAAAAAATTCACGGCTATAGTCGGGTGGAATAAGCACGGGGGCCGATTCTAAGGCTCACTTAAAAGTATCAAAGGACTCCTGGGCTCGCTCATCCCAGCAAAAGGTAGTGTCCTTCTTTAAAATATGCATAAATCCTTTAGTCAAATTGGCAAAGTTAACCACGAATCTCCGTAAGAAGTTTTCCATGCCTTGAAAACATTGAAGATGTCTAATATTTCTCGGGGGAGACAATTGACGTATTGCCTCAACCTTTAAGGGATCAACTCTTATACCCTCCTTGGAAATAATGAACCCTAGTAAGCAACCAGACTTCATGAAAAAGATGCACTTATGTGGATTTAACCTAACCTGGTAATGACGGCATCTTTCGAATACTAACCTCAAATGGTAGGAATGATGCACTCTCAGCCGAGAATGAGCAGCAAGGTCATCCAAAAATACTTCAATAATCGATTTGAGATCATGAAAAATCAAGGTCATAGCTTGCTGAAATGTGGCTCCGGCGTTTTTAAGACCGAAAGGCATCTTTCGATATGCAAACGTACCCCAAGGATAAATAAATGTAGTTTTATGTTGATCCCCAGGTTTGATATGAATCTGATTATATCCAGAAAAGTCATCCATAAAGAAAAATACCTCGCTTCCCACACAATCATCCAAAATATAATCAATAAATGGTGTGGGAAAATTATCCTTAGGACAAGCACAGTCTAAATCACGGAAATCAGTGCATATACTGATCGTTCCCTGCTTCTTATCTACTAGAATAGGGTTTGAAACCCACTACGTCAAGGGAACGGGATAGATAAAACCGGATTTTAACAGCTTTTCTATCTCAGCCTTAATCGCGGGTGCTTTTCTAGGATTCACCGCACGCAAATGTTGTCAAACAGGCTTCACATTTGGATAGGTATTAATTTCATGTTCAATAATATGAGGGTCGATACCTGGCATTTCCTCATATGACCAAGCAAAGACATCACGAAATTCTTTGAACAGCTCGGTATACTCCTGAATCTCAGCATGGGAACATTCTGCCCCAATATAGACATTCTCAATCTTTCCAGGATCACGAGAGATATTGACAAGAATAGTAGGTGATATATTCACCATGTTTCCATCATCCATCTAACCAGGAGAGCTTAATGGAACCACCGGGATACCAATCTTCTTGCTAAGAATCTCCCTAAAGTCCTTACGCTCCAAACGGTCAAGCTCGAGAAGAAAATAATATCTATGATGTAACTCTTCCCAAGGTGGCTCAACCCTATACATGGCCTCAATAATAGCTTCATCTGACAGAAAAACACTATCAAGGCAATCATGTGCATGAGAGGACTAAACTGCCCATGCAGGCAGCACATACAGGTCCTCCTCCTCTATCTGCGAAGAGGAAGGACTAGGCTCTGCAACACCATCAATATTTGCTTGATATGCAATCATTTCTATAGGAAACGACACATCCGTTTCGGTAGGTCTGTTTGAATGACTTGGTGTAGGAAGAATCCAAGGATCTTCCATATGGGTATTGCAAAAAGACACCGAATTCAATGAAGATGAAGCCCCATCGAAACTAGGTCTGATCATAAGGATGGGTGCAGGAAAATTAAATGTCCCCATAAGGGATGGATACATGCCTACACCCACACTCCCAGTTGTCGGCTGAGAATGATCGATAATCAGGATAGAAGCTCTCGACGATGCACTAACACTCGGATTTTTGAATGATGTCTGATCAATCATAACAATCTTCCCATTAAATGGAAAGCATAAAACTTGAAATAGAGAAGAGGCTATGTCTTGCATACTATACATCCAATTTTGACCTAGTAAAAGATTGTAATCAAGGGGTGCATCAACCACCTCGACCTCGATCGTGACGGTTTTCCCTCCCAAATGGACCTTAAGAGAAGGAATAATTTCATGTGGCCGAAATGATCTACCATCAAAGGAAGTCAACATGGTAGTGGATTTAGACAACTCGAGAGAACCGAAACCCTTCCAACATGACAAAGACATCACGGAAGCAGTAGCGCCTTCGTCAATCATAGTGCGTTTGATGGTCATGTTAATACATTCTACATGAATCAAGAGAGACACGTAGCAAGGAAAGCAAGGCTGTAGTCCCATGGTTTCAAATTTGATGACAGAAGAAGAGTTATCATCATTCACCCCATGAGTAGAAATCAAAGCTTTCCTTTGCGAAGGACAACTCTGAAGAACTTCAAGCACAAACATCGCACAAGGAGTTTGGCCCAAATTCTCGACAACAAAATATTTCTGGGTGGCTTGGGCAATAGGATTATGCCCCGAACGCTTTAGGACTCCCTTAATAATGCGAGGTGAAATATCAGGTTTATCCATAGGGTTTTCAATATGCAAATGGCTTTCGGTAGGAGGGGGTTCCTTCCCAAGGTTTGGTTGTGATGAACCATAGTATTTCGCATGAGTCACAACCTTAGTAGCACGCACCATGTTGATGCACCCATGACCAGTCTTGGTTTCTGGTGGATTTTGATCTCCACCTAACGCAGAATGAGGATCATGGGTCCTCGAGTTCATATTTTGATTATGGGGTAAAGGATTGGTCAGCCTAGCTGAGCCCTATGCTATCAACCTCGAGGCGTCTTCCATAGGAGGGAACAAGAGAGTGAGGTGGTCATCCTTACACAATTTGCAAGGAAACTTAACCTTACATTTAGGCTGCTTGTCCCCCCAGCATTACGATTGTTCTTGTCATTAAAATTGGCATTTTCATTCTTGTTCCCACCCTTACGATTGTTTTTACCCTTTTTCTTATTCCTTTCGGGCTGCTAGTTGCCCTTCTGGTCCGACGATTACACGAAAAGTACACTCGTCATTTGGGTGGGTTGAGACAAAGTCGTGGCTTGTCCCAGAGCGGATTAATTGACAGACAATTGACTCACTTGTTTCGCAACCAAATCCATAGGTTTGGCACTTGTACAACCCACAATTCCATCGGCATGTGGTCGAGGCTTGATCTTGGGATCAAAACTAGAACGCGGAGCATTAGGTATGATCTCATATAATAGTATGGATTGAGAATAAATAAAATCCAATTCCTATGCCCTAAAAATTACTTGTTCCTCATTCTAAACTCTGGATGTAGAAACATCCTTCGCGATGTAAGGTAGCAACAATTTAAGAAACCACTCAGGGAGAAACTATGGTGGTATGAAAGCTTTAATCAACCTCTTCCATCTACGCCACTTGTGGATATGGTCTGAGATATGTGTGGCTTTGTCCTAAAGAAATGTCGACAAGAGTTATGTACCAATGTAGTAATGCACTAGTAGCTGGAAGTGATTGAGGAAAGTCATAGCAAGATCATCGAACAAAACGAATGCCCCCCTCGGTAACTCTATGTACCATTTCGCTACAGGCCCAGTAAGGGTGCATTGAAATAGCCTTAAATAGATCAAATCATCATGTAAGGAGTTGGAAGAGCACCAAAGGTGAAAGGTAGTGACATTTTCACTAGATCTTCTCTTGGTTTGCCCTCAAATTTGGGAATGTCTGAGGGAAGCTTAGTAGGGACAGTCGTCCAAGCCGGGTCATGAGATACAGGATCGCTCATTAGTCTCGATAAGTCAGGTAAATTTAACGTTTTGAGGAAAGGGAGCATAGGTTGAGCCGGTCTATGCCATGTTCACTGATATTTTTGGTTCATATAAGGCTGACTACTGTAAATACCATGGCCTTGGCCATAATATCCTCCTCTCGTTTGACTCATGTAGGGTGGCATGGAAGTATTATGATATGGTGTACCTTGACTATGTGGTGCTACGAAGCCATAATTAGAGGAGTAAATGATTTGTTGATACCTGTACCCATAATTTTGATAGATCGGTCCATATTGCGGTCCATAACATTGTCCATGACAAGCTCCATAAGATGTCCCATGGGATATCCCATGAGAAGCTCCATAAGTAGGGATACGGGGAACTCCTTGCGATGGACCATAACATGATCCAGAAACAGGAATATGACCTCTCGAGACAACAATATATACTTGACTCTGAGATACTACTGTGCGAGCAATCGCAGTACGAACCTGACTAGTAGCAACATTCCGACTAAAGGACCACAAGAATGTGGGGAAGGAAGGGTTGTCAAAAATGCATTCGAAGGAGTAGGAATCAAGGACAAAGGTACATGTGAAGGGATGTAAGTGGTATTTCCTATGGTCACTCGTCTTGGTTTTGGTATCCGCATATGACTACTAAAATTAGGTCTAGGACGGGCATGTGAGGTAGCTTCCACCACCGGGATGGAAGGTGCAATGTGACTAGTGCTCCCAAATTTCTCTGCACGGAAAGGAATAGGAGTGCCCCCAGGCATAGTGCTAGGTTCAATTTTTGACTCCGCATGATGTGCTAGATCATGTGCATGGATATCAAGCATGCCATAACTAACATGACTAGTGCTTGTGGGTTCACGGTGAGTCTCATCGCCCAGAAACCAATACTGGCGACCTATGAATGAGGGATCATAACTGAAATGTGAAGGTATATCTGGTGAAAGATCATATACAGGAGTAGGATCTTCCTCCCCAACCTATTTAGGTGGAGAAGACATCTCAGGATTCTCATCCTCGTGATCTCCCATCATGTGTGAATCAATGTGAGAAGTAGTCCGCCCGGACTGTCTATTTCTCTCTCCCAAAGGAAGAGGAGATGTGGAAGGCGGAAGTCCTATTAAATGACGAGAACGACAAAGTGCTGCACCCGAATCCACAATGAGTCAAAAAATGAAAAAGACGCTATCTAATTACGCAAACCCTAGGAAAACTAGTGTGCACAGAGCATACACCTATATAATGTAAAGCCAAATCACAAGCAAGCAAGGGTAGAATATGTGAGCTCCCGAATAAAGAAGGTATGTCTCGCCTAGGAGAGGCTTGAGACTCCCATACACAACAAGCAGAGGTTCATAACCAATTATTGTGGCCCTTAGCTTCAATGGATATAGCGACTATGTTGTCCCACCCCAACCTAGCCGAGACACCTGCAAAATAACCTCTGCAAAGTACCCTCTCAATAACCTAGGTAAGGCAACTAAGGTCACCTCAATATAATCAATTCTTAGACAAACATTGGCAGGCGGGATTGACCATATGGGCAGGGTAGAAAATCCCAAAACTCTTGAAAGAGCCCCCAGATACGAATACAATACTGGAAATATCTCTGGTGCTACTCAGTTATGACTAGGGGTCATCCCAATCAATAACCACTCACACTGTCTCGTGCTTAACTCCCTTGTAAGAGGAGGATCCTGAGAAACACTAATTATACCAAGTAATTTCACACTCTCACTTGGACAGACACATACATGTTGTGTTTAGTGGTCTTGGATAATTTACTCACAATAAACTATTCCAAGACCCTAAAACCTAATATTGTTGGTGCACCCTATAAAAGAAAAGAGTGTAATTCATTTTATTATGCGTTGATTTTAATTGGCTTATTACTCAAAAGGGTAAATGATCGTGCAACTAATGGTTTTATGACGCAACAAGAAGTAAAATGCACACCTAACAATCAATGCAAATGCACTGTGTCAAATGAAAAATGGGGTATTCTACTACGTGAAATGCAAATTCTCCTTCAAATGAAAAATGCAATCATTCCTATATGAAAATATGACTAATACTTTTCCAAGCAAACCTAGTGCAAGTACCATGCAAAATGCAAAATGCAATGATGCATAATGATGCAAAGAAGCAAATATTTTTGTAATTTTTTGAATTAAAATGAGATAATAAAGCAAAAGAGTGACTCTACCATCCCCAGACTCTGCAAGCACTATCAAACAACACCCACGCAAAGCACTAAGGAAAAAGAGACCTAATACACTAATCCCAAAACAAAAAATAGAAAATGCAATGACAAGAACATTCTTAAAAAATTCAACCTAAAAAGCATCTCTGGTCAGAAACAGAGGTGTATACAGACTCTAAAAGCATCCAAGGAGACTCAGCAATCATCAAAACTCACCCAGCAACACTTAATCTTCCCCTAAAAGGAAAAACTCAAGGCATACGCAACTGTGTGCAGAAAACCCACGTATATACGTGGAAATCCCAGTAAAAACCACGTGTACACATGACTGTGAAGCAAAAACTCGCATACAGGAAGAAAAAGAGAAAAAATAAGGTAAATAGACAAGATGAGACAAATTTTACTCCTATTATACACCACCAGGAAAACATGCCCCCAGACCCCACTTAGAAATAGAGAAATCAGAGCAATTCAAGAACATTGAATGCCGATAAAAAACCCCCAAAGGAAATGACTAGGAACTCCCTAGTATGGTCGTCAATTCTGTTATGGAGAAAAATTCCTATGGATTGGGGTACCACAACAGATAGAGTAACTACAAAAATCAATCCTTTCCTATATGCAATAGAAACCAAACATCTAACACTAAAGGATCTTGAAACATACCTTATTCCGAACGGTTGATGTAGATCCCCATTGAGCTTTTCCACTCTCACTTGTATTGATAATTTGCTCTCTCAACATTCAACAAACACAACTCAGCATGTTATATATAGTTGTGTTAGACCTACTCTAGCATATATAATCAATAACATATAAGCATTTAAAAGAATCCATGGATTCAATACTCATTTAAATACACATTATTGGACATGAAAATATATTTCTATTAATATAGATCAGATATTACAATAGTGACAACCTCTCTCGACACGTCTACGGATCGGAGAAACTGAGTCCTCCACCTGGGCCTCCACCACTTCAATCCTCCATCTCTCGATAGCAAGATCACAAGCAAAGGCAAGCTTGGGAAGAACACAAAGTGCTCCAAGGGACAAAGGGATGTAGACTCAAGCATAAGCTCTAGCAACAATGGACTATAGTTTTATTGCTCTTCAATTCCTCTCCCTTCAATGTATCCAAAGGGTTCCTTATATAGTGCTTCAATGGGTTAATGGAAGGTCAAATCTGAGCAATCTCAAGGCATATGGAAGGCCAAGAGACAAGTGACTCAGATCCATATCAAGGAAAACTCCAAAACTATTTGGCCTTTTGTACACATCCCGATGTACACATGTTTAAGGGTCAAATCCGCGTATATACGCAAGAATAGGTTTAAAAGTTGCGTATAGAAAATAATGCATGTTTTAAGGGATGATCTTGGAAACATCGAAGGTACAAAAATGGTCCATCGGGTCTAAAGAGTCTGTAGAGGGATAGGGAAGGCCATAAAGGTGATCCACCATGTGTGGTAAAATCAGTTGTAACAGCATCCATTTGGTGGGAGCACTTCAAGCAAGTAAGGAGGATTAGTGAAAGAAGACTTAAGTGGGAACGGTTCTAGATGTATTTCAAGAAAAAATACCTCTCTAGCCAGTACTATAATGACAAGATCAAAGAATTCCATGAGCTAAGGTTGGGACAACAAACCATGGAAGAGTATGCGGACAGGTTCCTAGAACTTCCTAGAACTGTTGAGATATGTCAGGTACATCAAAGATGAAAAAGTGAAAATTTAGTGTTTTCTGAGTGGATTGTATCAGTCTTACAAAGACAAAATTGAGTTTTATGAACCTAGAACTCTTGAAGAGGCAATTAGGAAGGCTAATTATTGCTATGAGCAAAGCAAAGGAAAATTTGATTACCATAAGTCATGGAAGGACAAGAAGAATGAGAAGTCTGACCAAAGGAAGAAAGGTTTCAAACCTTCTAGCTTCAGGAATCAGCAAAGGCATCCATCCTAAGCTGAAAAGCAGCTAGCTAGAGTGGGGGGAGAAAAGCCAAGAGACCCACAGCAGATTAGAGAACCACTCCAATGTTGGACATGTGGAGGACCCCACATGCGCAAGAATTATCCACTCGAGAATAAGAGTGCAAGGCTAGCTTACAACATTCAAGAAGCAGAAACAGTGAGTCAAGTAGTAAGGGCTGTCCCTAGGATTTATGTAGCACTGGAGGACCTCCAGGAAGATCACCAATCAACTGTGGTTGAAGTTGTAGGTAAGATTTCTGAGCAATCTGTTTATATTTTGATTGACCCTAGTTCTACTCATAGTTACATTACTCCTAGAGTGTTGGATATTTGTGCCTTTAAGAAAGTAAAGCATATAAAATCTTGGTTAGTTCAACTAGCCACAAGAACTAATAGAAAGGTTAGCAAAGTGGTGGAGAAATGTCCATTGGTTATGAATGGATTAGCCACTTGTGTAGATCTAAATGTTCTACCCCTTGGTTCCTATGATGTTCTCATTGAAATGGATTGGTTAGAAGCTCACAGAGTAAAGCTTAACTATTATAATAAGGCTTTTGAGTGCTTGGATGAAGAAGGAAACCCAAGGAATGTGAAGGAATTCCAAAGGTGATTTCTGTGAGGCAGATTTCAGCAACACAGTTAAAGAAGTTCTATAGGAAATGTTGCCAGTTGTATGCAGCTCATATTTTGGAGGTACCAGAGAATGAAACTCCTAGGTTGGAGGAATTTCATGTGTTGTAGGAATTCAGGGATGTGTTTCCTAATGAGATCCAAGGATTCCTCCAAAGAGGGACATTGATTTCACAATCGAACTTGTGCCAGGAGCATCACCAGTGTCCAAGACACCCTAGTGAATGAGTACACTATAAATTCTAGAGCTAAAGATGCAACTGCAAGAGTTGTTGGAGAAGAAGTATATCAGACCCAGCGTGTCTCCTTGGGGAGCACTAGTTTTGTTTGTAAAGAAGAAAGATGGTACACTTATATTGTGTATTGATTATAGATAGCTAAATAAAATCATAGTAAAGAACAAGTATCCTTTTCCTAGGATTGATGACCTCTTTGATCAAATGAGAGTAGAAAAGATATTTTCCAAGATTGACTTGAGGTTGGGTTACCATCAGGCGAGAATCAAGGATGAAGACATTCATAAGACAGCCTTCAAAACAAGGTACGGGCATTATGAGTTTGTAGTGGTACCATTTGGTCTCACAAATGCACCAGCTACATTTATGTGCCTTAATAATATTGTCTTCAGCAGCTATTTGGACAATTTTGTTCTTGTTTTCCTTGATGACATTCTTGTTTATTCTAAGAATGAGGAAGAACATGAAGATCATTTGAGATTGACATTAAAATTGCTTAGGGAGCATCGGTTGTATGCAAAGCTGAGCAAGTGTGACTTCTATAGAGATAGAATTTAGTATTTGGGTCACATTATCTCAAAAGAGGGTATATCTATGGACCCTGAAAAGATTGGAGCCATTATGAATTGGCCTACTCCAAGAAATGTGACAGATGTAAGATCTTTTATGGGACTTGTAGGATACTACAGGAGGTTCATTGAAGGATTCTCCAAGGTTGCACATGCCATTACTTCTTCTCAAAATAAGGGAATAAGGTTTGAAGGGATAGATAGGTGTGAAGAAAGCTTTCAACAGTTGAATAATCTTCTCACCAGTGCACCAATATTGAAAGTTACAGACCCATAGAAATATTTTGTGGTGTGTATCAATGCATGCAGTCAAGGGCTTGGAGGAGTCCTTATGCAAGATAGCCACATTATATGTTATGATTCAAGATATTTGAAGGATCATGAGAAGAACTATGCTACTCATGATCTGGAACTTGCAGCCATAGTACATGTTCTCAAGATGTGGAGGCATTACTTGATGGGCAATAAATTTGAGTTAATGGCAGACCATTGCAATCTGAAGTATCTATTTGATCAGCCTACTCTAAATGCTAGGCAAGCTAGATGGCTAGAGTTTTTATGTTATTTTTATTTTGAAATCAAACACATAAAGGGGAAAGAGAATAAGGTAGATGATGCACTTAGAAGGAAGGTGCAAGAAATGCATGTGGAATCTCTTAGTATTTTCCAACCAGATTTGAGGTAGCAGATTGTCAATCATACTGCTAGAGATGAAATGTATGTGCAAGTAAAAGACAAATTGCAGCAGCAAGGTCTTGAGAAGAGATATGAGGGGTATAAATTGGAAGAAGATGTACTTCTTACTTATAAAAGAATAATTTACATTCCAAAGGTAGAATATTTGAGGAGAATGGTTATGGATGAGATCCATCAAGCTCCATATTCTGGTCACCCAGGATATCAAAAGACGATTGCTACATCTATAAAGTAGTACTTTTGGTCAGGAATGAAAAAGGACATGGCTGAATATATTTCAAGGTGCATGAAAGGTCAGGAGGTAAAGGTTGAGCATCAACACCCTGCAGGGTTTTTGCAATCGTTTCCAATTCCAGAATGTAAATGGGAAGTTATTTCCATGGATTTTATTACAGTATTTCCAATGACTTGGAGACAACATGACTCCATCATGGTTGTGGTAGACAAGTTGACGAAGGCAGCACATTTTATACCAATTAATTCTACGCATAATACTAATGACATTGCAAATATCTTCATGAAGGATATTTTCAAATTGCATGGATTTCCAAAGGCAATAGTCTCTGACAGAGATGTCAAGTTCACTTCCAATTTTTGGAAAGGGTTGTTTGCAAATTTGGGTACAAAGTTAAATTTCAGCACTACCTACCATCCTTGGATTGATGGGTAGACAGAGAGAGTTAATCAAGTGCTGGAAGACATGCTTCGCATGTATGTAATGGAAAAACCAACCAAGTAGAAAGATTATTTACACTTGGTAGATTTTTCCTATAATAATGGATAGCAAGCATCCTTGGGGATGAGTACGTATGAATCTTTGTATGGAAGGAGGTGTAGAACATCAGTGACTTGGGATAATTCAGTGAATGAGGTTTGTGCTTGGTCCAGAATCGCTCAAGGAGATGGAGCAAGAGGTTGTAAATATCGGGAAGAATCTGAAGGAAACTCGGGACAAATAGAAAAGATATGTTGATAAGCATAGGGTGAACAGAGATTTCAGTATTGGGGATCATGCTTGCCTCAGAGTGAGGGCAAAGAAGAGTTCCTTAAGGCTTGGGAGTTGTGCCAAGTTGTCCCCAAGATATTGTGGGTCGTTCAAAGTGCTTGAAATAATAGGTCCAGTTGCATATAGACTTGCATTTCCTACTATCACTAGGGCTCATAATTTTTTTCATGTTTCTTTGCTTAATAAGTACATACATGACCCTAACCATATGATAAATTGGGATGTGATTCGGGTGGAACCTGAGGGAGACTTCCAAATCGAACCAATGTGCATCCTCGACAAGAAGGTCACCATGCTTCGAAATCGAGCCATAGGATAGGTAAACGTGCAGTGGGAGCACTACGGTCCTGAAGAGTCTATGTGGGAGCTGTAGGATGCCATGCAATTGGCACATCCAGTTTTGTTCAAATCTGCAAAGCACTGAGGCAATGCCAGTGTAGCATTTGTTTAAATTTTGTAAGCACTGAGGACAGTGCTATTGAAGGGGGAGGGTAATGTAACACCCCAATTTTTACCCTGTTGCATAAATGTATATGATGTAAATATTACATCGAGTCATGACAAGGAGCTCAAGGCCAAGGCCCTGTCATTGATTAATGTATGGTATATAGGTGATCATGGTTGATGCCTATGGTTTCTATGCTAAGTCAAGAACATTTGTAAACCTCATGTAAATATGCAAATTAATGAAAACCCACATCCAGCTATGTCAATGGAACAAATAATGAGATGGGGGCATGATTTTCCTAAGGATAAGGAGGTTGGAATGTTAACCTTGAGCTAGTTTGGAGAAAATCCATGTGTCATGGGGAGAATCCATCAAAACTGTCAACTACCCTCTTTCGTGTCTTCTCTTTCCAACCATTTATTCTACCAAAAGGTGGTTGAGGTAGTTATTGCTTGTAGGGGAAGAGTATGGGAAATTTCGAATTGGGTAAAGCACCCAATGCTGGAAATGTCGAGATGTGGTCACAACCATGCCTTGTGTTTTGATGAGAAGTAAAGGCTCTCGATGAAATTTTTAATTCCGCATGATAATGGGGTATGTGTATGTGACATCTGTTGTTAGGGAAAATGTTCATATGGATGGGGTTTAGGCCACCAATGAACTAGGTGTATAAAGACTAATATATAATGATTTGAAATCATAAATTAAACAAGGTTTCAAGGGTTATAAGGGTTCATACCTTACAAACTGAAGGTTGATCCAAGATTTCTCTTTATCCCTCCTCCTACTCTTGAATCCAACAGACCTTCAAAAAAAAATTCAAACCTTCCTCAAACCAATTTGACCACATATAAGACAATAATAATCAAGATAATATGAAACCCTAATCTGATAAACATTAACTTGTGATCATAAACATAGATGTAACATCTATCATACAATAATTTGGAAAGGGAATAACATCAAATATTTATTAATCAATGGAAGAAGTACAAGATATACCTTCTTCTCATGTAAGGCACCTTGTGAAACCTTCAATCTGGATCTCATCCTTCTCTACTCCAAGAATCTCAGCCTCCAAGCTCTACAACAAAAGGGAGATGAAAGCCAGGGAAAAGGTAGGGGAGATGACAGTCCCAATTTCACCATCATAACAATGCCAAAGGATAAGTCCCCTTTCATGGACCCCTCTCCCTCTCTTATATAGTATTATGAAGAGTTAGGGTCGAGGATGGATCAGTTGCAACCGAAGGAACAGTTCCAAAACTACCCAAATTTTGAGAATTTAATATTTTTTGACCAATTACAGTAATATTAGTAGGTTTCCCACTGACATCTCGCAAATGCAAAGTGAAATTTGTAGGTTTCCTTCTGAAAACTCACGAATGGGTTGAAAAATCCATTTTTAGAGTATTTGCAAGCATTTTCAGGAGTTGGTTCCTTCTTCAAAGTTGTTCCTTGGTCTGATACATTTCCAATGATTCAAAAAATATGTTAAACAAAGTTACAAATCCATATATGGCCCTTTCATCCACACACGTCCTTTGAATGACTGACAACAGCTTTCACATTAGAGGAAATTTCAACTCAAAATGGGCCTTTTAACTTTTATTCAAATTCCATGTCATAATGTGTTAGCCAATGAAATTGCTTTAAATTTGAAATATTGTATAGGTCTTAAACAATTTTTTAATATAAATTTGGGGATAGGTATCATAAAAAAACTACTTTTTTTGTTTGTATTTTTGACATATCTCCCTGTGTTTTTACTCAAATTTCGATCGGGAGAGCTCGTTGGATGCAAAATTAAATTTTGCATCCAACGAGTACCCACTCAGCATACTTTTGTTGGACCCTACTACCCCAAAAACAAGAAATACCTAAAAAAATGGAATGATGATGTCATCATTCCATTTTTCAGGTATTTCTTGTTTTTGGGGTAGCGGGGTCCATCAAAAGTATGCCGAGTGGGTACTCGTTGGATGCGGAATTGAATTACGCATCCAACGAGCTCTCCCAATTGAAATTTGAGTAAAAACACGGGGAGATATGTCAAAAATACAAACAAAAAAGTAGTTTTTTTCTTTTCTTCCTCCAAAATTAATAAATATTATTTTATTATTTTAACTATTATTTTATTAGTTCATTTTAGGAGGCCCATTTTTGAATTGAAATTTCCTCTAGTTGTTGTCATGTGACCAAACATGTAAATGTAATCATGGATGGATAAGTGACATTTTTTCCTATAACAATAAGACAAACTAAACCTCAATCTCACAAATCTCTATGGAATCTTCTATCTTCATTCCTTTTCACATTGGTTCTATCATTCGATGAACACATACTACCAGGTTTCTAATGTTGTTCCATATAGATAACTCATCTATTTTACCTTCCATTTGTAGGTTGAATGAATGAGATCCCCAAATCGCATGACTTGGGTGAATCCTTCAACCTTGTATTACAATAATTCTTTCTTGTTGGGTTATTAATTCCTTTCACAACGCTTCAAGGCAAGTGTTTACTTCAGTGACATTCCAGAATTCTTTGGTATTCTCCATGCTCATAGTTAGAATCACAATACATGGGAACTCAAGTAACTTTATCAAATCCCTTCTGCAAGAATTAAAATAAAAGAAAATACTTTGGAACAAACACCCTCAATGCATCTCCTAGTGTTTTATTCTTTTAAACAATTTTACCATTGATTCCTCCAAAGGATTTTTACCTTGCTACATAGAACTAGAATTTCAGACTTCAAAATTCTACCCAGTTTATGTCCATGAAATTTATCTTTTCTGTTGTCACTAGAAACCTAATCAATTGTAGTTTACTCTACCATCAAGGTCACAATTAAGCATAAACTCTTCAATAAATCAACATTCATCTACATTCAATACTCATGCAACACATAAGAAAAATAAATATGTTTTTCAATAATCAAGTGTGACTTGTACATGATTTAACAAAACCCTAACCTACTTTTGAGATAAAATTGGGCTGCTATGGTTGGATCTCTCTTTTTTCTATCTTCCCTTGTAAGTGTTGCATAGGCCTACAATATAAATAAATTTCAAAAATACTCTCTATCATATCCAACTACTTCTTGTAACTAATCACAACCATTTTGATAACTAAAACTTAACCTAAATTATAATGACTCCTTTAATTATGATAATAAGTGTAGATTGATTACATAATAACCAATTCAAATATTATAGACTATCACATGTCCTATCTAACATTAAAATTAAAATATTTGCATAGAATAATAGAAATTCTTCTCAAAATTCAAGGCCCCCTGTTTGGAGCTTTGTCCTCAAAAGGATGAATGACTTGAGGTCTTTAACGCTCCTACATCATACTCTCAAGATAAAAAGTTTTATCAAATCCTAGTCATATGTAATGTCCCCAAAATTTGAAAAAAAAATTGTAGGCTAGTTAATTTCTACCTAATATGGACATTAATTCATCTTATGCGGAATATGTCGTTCATTGTTTTCTAATTCGAATTGTTGTAAGTTGTCCTTAACATTTCTATGTGTTTTCCTTATGTAGTTACAGATGTAATTATGTGCTATGTTTAATTTACTTGAGTTGTTTTAAATGATTAGTCTTTTATCTTATTTCTATTTATCATGCATGTGTGCATAATTGTTCAGTTATATCTTACTTCATGGTTATAAGTTTTGTTCATTGTTTATGAAAAGTACTGACTTATCTTTAACTGTCAAGGGTTGGAGTGGCATGATTTGTATCCCTTATGGGACCACTTGGTGAGGTAAATGGTCCTACCTACTGCTATGTACGGGGCTTACTTAGTTCATGTTGAACTCATGCAAACTTCTCCTTTCCTTGTGCACGTTCATTTAGATGGAGAAATCTAGTTATGACTACTAAAATCGACACCCTATGGCATGCTATCCATACCATGATATCCTATGCTTATCAAAGACAAAAAGGAATAAAGTTTTGTCCTAAATTATTCCTTCTACTATTGGTTACGTTTATTGTTTATACAAAGTTGGGGTTTGTAATTCCTGAACCTTTTATGATTGCCATGGTTATTATAGATTGGAACTGTGATAAATTTTATCCCCTGCTATGTATTCATAACATATAATTCATTTGTATTAATGCCTAAGGTTATAGGCTTAACTCCCAAAACTTAACCAACTTTATATTAAAGGTTGTATATATATATGGTTTATGTGGTAAGCCATTCATGGCATATTCCATCTGCCATGAAACCTTGGCTTATCTATGACAATGAGGGTTTTGGTAGGGGTTTTAACACCAAGTCGAGTTGTTGTGGTTGGAACTATATGCATGAGGGTAAATATTTTGGATGATGGTGGTGGATAGGGTGGCATAGTTAATTCTCCTTGGAATGGGGGGGAAATGAACCCTAATATTGGGTCCTTCAATGTTTGGGTTTCATTTGGTCTATTGCTATGGGAGGTCTGCATTGTTTGGCTCTTTCGGTTTATCACGGCAAGGAGAAACAGGCTTACCCTACATTTGGAAGGTATTCACTCCATTTGGTTTTGCATCATTTGTATTATTGTTGCTTTGGGTAGAGGTTTTGCATACTCCTGATGGTTCTCTGTTTTGATCGTGCAGGTGACAAGGGATTCTAATCGGGGGTCATGGGTGTTTACCAGACCATCAGCATTACCCTTCACGGGTAAGACCTGCAACAACCTAGGTATGTTACCTCTGTGTAAATACTTGGTTAAGATTTGAGCTTTGTGTCATAAAGGTTAAAGTGGTGAACACTGGTTATAGGACTTATTTTCATCAATGGGAATCCAGGGATGCGTATGTAAATATTATTTAATGATTAGTTTAAATGTGGAGCCTTCGTCCAAGTCTGTCGATACTCATCTTTGTAATTCATTTTTTGTCGGTTGGTAGCTTAAACATATGGTTTGATGAGTTTAATGGAAGCTCTACGTTTTGGTTTTAAATGATGGATTGAACTATGGCAGTGCCATTGCTTGCAATGGAACCTTTATTGAATCGCGACTGTGTATAGTTTTTACTTGCAAATGGTTATTCATTGTGTGATAGAAGGTTTAATTTTAATCCCTGTTTTTATTGTTCTAATGGCCATAATCTTGTCTTATTGTTGTGTATTTTTGTTTTGGAAATTTTGGTTGTAACAGCGTTGACAGAGGGTTAAAAATGAATCTCCCTTCACTATAATTGAATTGGTCTATGTTCTTATTTTAATGGTGTTTATGTTGATGTTATACCTCTCATCAAAGAGCCATAATGAGGACACGCATCCTGTAAACTTTGTTTGTTTGATTTAAATATATACGGTGACAGTGTAGCGATTATGGGTTTTAAGTTGGGGTTTACAGTCGAGCTTTGATAGCTATGGCTCGACCTTTATGCGAATTTTCAGCCTGTGTAATAAATTGATGGATTCACTCTGTGCATTTAGCATTGTTTATAAATGGTTTTGAGTAGATATTTGTATGGTTTTATAGCGATAGAATTTTTACAAATCGTATCCTACAAGATTCAATTCCTGGCATGTTTTGATATAGCTTATGTTTTGTAATTTAAAACGTGGGCCTATAGGATGCGATCCTGGGCGTTCGAATACATGGGTTTGGTTTTCAATAAAGCGTGTGTGTGGCTTTTGTTCATTAGTGATTTTGTGTTATGTACAATTCCATTCTTACTTTGTAGTGGATAGAAGATATAATTGATATGGTAATCGTGCCTACGGTCAAACCTAGACAGGTCTCGATGGCTAGCATATTTAGTAGATAATTTGATAAAATGGAATTTACTATTTGGGGGTTTGTTTAATAATTATCTTCATTAGGTTATTTGGTAGTTTTAATTATGTTGACTCTGTTTAATATTGTTTTTTCTATAATATTTTAAGTTTCCGCAATGATATTTAATTTATATTTTTATGCATAAAATTTATGCTATGGATATAGGTAGTAGTTTCGATGGTTGTAATGTCAACGAGCCTACTTACAATATGTAATATTTGAGCAGAGGAAAATGTATAGCACGACTTTAAATAACTAAAATCTATGTTTTTGTTTTGTATATAAGTTTGTTGAGAATCATAAATATAGATAACCTAAATACTCTATATTCCAGTAGAAAGAATACATCATTAGAGCAGAATGGATTTTGCAATAATAAAGATAGATTTGAAATGCAAAGATAATAAGGATCATATAATTTCCTGTGACTTAGAAAACTAATAAAAGCATATATCATAGTTTAAATTAATAATAAATCTAATCTTTAATCTCCTATAACATAATATTTATAACTAGGGTTTATAGGGACATGCAAACTGATACAAGCCTTGCTTCTTTTAAGTTTATGTACACAAATCATCCTAGTTACAGCAAGCAGATTCTATTCATTCTTTCATAATATAATCCCTTCATTTATTAAGGAAAATTGTATGAAACATATGGAAAAATCAAGAGACATCATACCTACAAGTTGAAGCTATTTCAATTGTTGGAAACCCTGCACACTCAAACACACAATATTAACAAGTACATAGAGAGTTCTGACCTCTATTTCAGATAACCAAATAACTTGGAAACTATCATGTTCCACCCAACCATGACCCGAAATTATTCCTGGTTTCAATTCAAATCCCCCTAATTTGGTTCCAACATGCAAGTAGCTTAGAGCTCCTAAGGTAAGGCTTCCCTATCTGGGATAACAGGTTTTGTATCAGTTTTCTTTTTCCTCTTAGGAAAGATATCCTCCAAGAACTCTGTGGAGAATAATTAGGTAGAATCATGGAATAATCAAAAGATCCCCAAGCCCTCTTTGGCTTGGGTATTTATAGACATAATTTTTAAGAAAAGGGGCAATTAAATCAAGAATCGCTTGCTTTCTTGAAATAACCCTTTTTACTTTAGTTAGGTAATTTTCATATTTATTTAAATTCAACTTAGGAAATTTTGACTAGTTCCTACTTTGAATTATTTATTAACATTAGTAATAATAATACTATATATATCCTTTCATTATTATTCATGGTTACAAGTGTTATTACTATGCTTACTCTTTTATACATACCATGTATAAACTATATATTTATATATATACCATTTGTTAACATTTTAAACTTTAGGTATCATATAGCATATTCCCTAATAATATGACACTTTTCTTTTAGCTTAGTCATTTTCTTTAATAAGGCCTTCAGGTAGGGGTTAGGTCAAATAGGTTAGGCAACTCCATACCTCCTTGTATGTTGGATTCCTTCGTATAACATGTTAATTCTTTAGTACTTGATGAGATACAGAAATTCATAATTTCATTTAATCACTTAAAAATAAGTAAGATGAGATCAATGTTTTATCAGAGTCGGTTTCACTCAACATATTAATTTTTTAGTAACTCTTAGCATTTATCCAGAGCCCATACTCAACGCTAAGAAATAGGGAGTTACAAATGTAGTGCGATTCCAGAGCTCCTCTCTCAATGCTAATGCTAGGAGCTATTTGTAGGATACACCTAGGGATACAATGTCCAAGGATCCGATGTTCCAGATCTTATGCTCAACATCAAATTGGAATGGTCTAGGGATTATGGCCAACACTTCCAATTCTTATATTTTCATGCGCTTCAGAACTTCATGCTCAACACAAAGTTTCCATAACTCATGTGCTCTAGATCCTGTCACTCAACACAAACATTAAACACTCATGTGTTCCAGAGATTCTCACTCATTACAAAACATCTCATACTCATGTGCTCTTGAGCTTCTCGCTCAACACAAAACATCAAATACTCATGTGCCTTAGAACTTCTCGCTCAACACAAACCATCAAATACTCATGTTTCTCAGACCTTGCGCTCAACACAAACATCTCATCAATTATGTGCTCCAGGTTCCACACCAAACACATGAAATCATATACATAAAACATATGAAATTGGCTTATGCCCAATATATCAAACAAATCATCAGGTTCATATGCAATGGGATCTTATGCCGAATATAAAAAATTAAACATCAAAGACACATCATAAAAAATGGGTCTTATGCCCATAAGTGTTTTGTCCAAAAATTGGGGATAATACATCCCTCCCCGCTTAGAACAACACCATCCCTGGTGTTCTAGGGACTCAAAATGAAATCATGAAATAAGGCGAGTTAAGCCTCTCTCATGGTGGCTTCGTTCTCCCAAGTAGCCTCATCGGCCTCGAAGTGCTTCCATTAAACTTTCAACTAGACTATGGTGTGCTTCCTGAGCAACACCTCTCTCCTGTCCAATAAATGAAGGAGTTCAGGTACAAAATCCCCTCCAGGTTCCACCTATAACAAGGATCAATCAATCACATGTTTAGTATCATAAACATATTTCGTTAATAAGGATGCATGGAAAACATTATGAATTCTTATGTGAGCAAGTAAATCTAGTTCATATTCCACTAGCCCTCTCTTAGCCAGTATCTCAAAGGGTCCAAAAAATCTTGGTGCTAACTTACGACAACGTCCCAAGATTAATGAGTTTCTTTTTGCTTTTACTGTCAAGTAAACATGGTCACCTATCTGATAATATTTATCTTTTCTTTTCTTATCCACATAGATTTTTTGGAGGTATTGTGCTTCTTTAAGGTTCAGCTAGACCTTGGTAACCAATTGTTCCAAGTCCTTTATTATGTCAGGCCCTAACATGAACCGATCCATCGGGCTATCCCAAGTAACCGATGTTCAGCACTTCTGTCCATAGAGTAACTTGAAGGGACTCATCTTGGCAGAGTTATGGTATCTATTGTTATATGCAAACTCTGCAATATGCAAGTAATCTTCCCAGTTGGTGTGGTTGTTCATGACATACATCCTAAGCATGTCCTCAACAATATAGTTTACCCGTTCTATCTTCCTGTCATTCTGTCAGTGGTAAGTAGTACTAAAGTTCAACTGTGTCTCTAATCCAAAGAATAAGGATCTCCAAAATTTCTCGGTAAAATTTGTATCTTGATCCAATATGATTACCTTGGTTATCACATGAAATCTAAATATCTCCTTTAAGAAGATGTCGACAATGTGTACTACCTTGTAGGTCGACTTCACTGGAATGAATTATTTTTCTTTTGACAACTTGTCAACTACTAAAAATATAGAATCACTTTGCTTCTTACTATTTGTTAGACCCATGATAAAATATATACTAATGACCTCCCACTTCCATTCTAGAATGGGTAATGGTTGTAGCAACCTCTAAGGATGCTGGTGCTCATCTTTGACCAATTGACATTCTTGAAATTTTACAATAAACAACACTATGTTGGCATTTAACTTAGGCTAGAAAAAGTGCTTCTTAACTTCAAATATCATCTTTTGATGTCGTAGATGCCTCGAGTACTGTGTCCAATGAAATTCTATGAGGATGATGGACCTGATGTTCTCTCCTTCCAGAACGTACAATCTTTCTTTGAAAAACAATAGTCCCGTTTCATCTACCTTGTACTATTTTTGTTGCTGAAACAACCTGTCCTCTTGGACCTTCTTGAGGATTTCAACATAGAAAGGGTCAAATTTGGTGTTTGTTCTAACCCTGTCATGAAAATCTGAATTGGTTTCACTTAAATTCACCTCATATATCATATGCACTCGTTGGCTTAAAGCATCATCAATTTTGTTATCCTTTCCCTTTATATGCTTTAGCTCAAAATGGTACTCGCTAAGGAAATCCAACCATCTGGCCTGCCTAGCATTCAAATCCGGTAGTTCAAATAAATAATTTAGACTCATATTGTCTACTTTTAGAAGAAATTTCTTCCCCGTGAGGTAGTTCCTCCACATCTTCAAGGCGTGGATGATGGATGCTAACTCAAGATCATGGGTGGGGTATTTTTGTTTGTGTTCTTTTCACTTCTGTGATTCATAACAGATCGCATACTCGTTCTGCAAGAGGACTCCTCTGATACCTTCCTTTCTTCCATCTATGAAAACACTGAAATCCCCATTGGGATCTACAATTTGTAGTATTAGTGGAGTCGTCAAAAGCTGTTTAAGGTTTTGAAAAATTTCCTCGCACTTGGTCTTCCATAAGTACTTGTTCACCTTCTTTTGAAAAGAGGTCATGGGACAAGCTATCCTCGAAAAGTTCTCAATGAACTTTCGGTAGTAAGAGGCTAATCCCAAAAATGAAGTAATGTTGGTGACACTAATGGGGGTAGGCCAATCCTCTATTTAATATTTTTTGTGTCCATAGCTATCCCCTTCTCGAAGATGATGTGACCCAAGTACTATATCTGTGGTTTGTAAAAATTACATTTACTAAAATTGGCATAGAGCCAGTGTTCCTGTAACACCTGTAGCACTGTGTGCAAATGTTGCTCATGTTCCTCTTTACTCTTAGAGTAAAGTAGAATGTCATCTATAAATACCAAAACAAATGTATCCAAGTATTTACTGGATACATTGTTCATCATACACATAAAGTTTGCAGGTGCATTGGTCAACCCAAATGGAATTACTACGAATTCGTAGTGGTCATACCTCATACAAAAGGTGGTTTTATGAATATCCTCGTCACATATCCATACCTGATGGTACCTGAATATCAGGTCGATCTTCCAAAATATATTGGCTCCTCCTACTTGATCAAACATGTCATTGATCCTAGGGAGTGGGTATCGGTTCTTGATGGTCATCTTGTTAAGTTTGCGGTAATTGAAGCACATCTTCATCGTACTGTCCTTCTTTACAAAAAGTATAGGTGCTCCCTAAGGGGACACACTCGGTTGGATATATCTCTTCTCAATCAACTCCTACAACTGTAATTTGAGCTCCACCAACTCTGGTGCGCTCATGCGGTAAGGGGATTTCGAAGCTGAAACTGACCTTGGTGTCAGTTCTATAGAAAAGTCTAAGTCTCGTTTCGTTGGTTGTTTATGTATTTGTAACTTTGGAATGTATTCACTTGCATATTTTATGTATTGTACCCCGATGTTGCTATCGAGAAGTATCTGTAATGTAATTGATTCATGTCATACCCCGATGTTCCTATCAGGAGAATCGATAATGTAAACAAGTCATGTAAAGTCATTGATGTTAAATCTCTGTTGTAAGTCAGGGCAATAGTCCCCACAATTGAGTTAAGGTTAACCCTCCTTGTTGATAGGAGGGAAAAGTCCCCATAGTTGAGGGGCACTAGGGTTATTAGACTCTCCTGGAGATGTCGGCCGTGGTAACTAATTGTAAAATTCAGAAACTAGTAAAAATAGAGAGTGAGACTCTCTATTTGATAAACACACTCACTCAACTAGGGTGCATGAGTGAAAGAGGATAAGCTCTCTCAAGTGAGAGAGAGAGAACAGCTATTGGAGATCATATTTTCTGTCTTTGGGTTTTACTGCTGCCATTGGTGCTCATTCTATCTCTGAGGAAGTTACAGGGTTTTCTCCTTTATGGTTTCCTCGAGGAAAATCTTGGTGTCTCTTGTCTCTTGTGATTATTGTTCTGCATGTTATTCTCTCAGATAAGATCCTAGATCATATTACTTAAATGATACATTAGAGGAAATTTCAACTCAAAATGGGCCTTCTAAAATGAATTAATAAAATCACTACTACATTTCGATCCAAAATCTGACGGCGCATGGATTTCTTTTTTTAAACTTACCAAAAATCACAAGGATAATTTTTTTTTTTGTAAATGTGGCCATAAGCATCGCTTAAGCGATAGCGCCTTTAATTGGTCTGTGGATTTTTGGTTTTGAAGTGATGATGTGGTTGAGGAAGAAGTGGGTGGTTGTAAGAGAAGTGTTGACAAATGTTAACATTGCTTAAACCATTTGATAAATTAGGTAATGGCCAATAATCTACTTGTCGTCACAATTGGATATAGGGTGACATTCCATAACGTTGATCCCTTAGTTGCAAAAAATGTTAATAATGATAATGGGATATGGAGGAGTACATTGTGCTTAGGTTTTAGGGGTGAGAATTTGACAATTATTGCATAGATTAATCTCATGAATGTAGTGATGTGAAAAGAAAGCCAACAAATATCCCACATAAAG